>CM068743.1:33970885-34376420 GCA_035084275.1 Hydrolagus colliei | reverse complement strand
TAGAGTATGTATGAGAGTGTGTGAGTGTGTGTGTGAGAGAGTATATGAAAGTGTCTGTGAGAGAGAGTGTGTGTGAGAGTATGTATGAGAGTGTCTGTGAGAGAGTGTGTGTGAGAGAGAGAGTGTGTGTGAGAGAGAGTGTGTGTGTGAGAGAGTGTGTGTGTGAGAGAGTGCGTGTGAGAGTGTGTGTGAGACTATGTATGAGAGTGTGAGAGAGTGTGTGTGAGAGAGAGTGTGTGTGAGAGTGTGTGTGAGACTATGTATGAGAGTGTGAGAGAGTGTGTGTGAGTGTGAGAGAGAGTATGTCTGAGAGTGTGTGTGAGAGAGAGTGTGTGTGTGTGAGAGAGTGTGTGTGAGAGAGAGTGCGTGTGAGAGTGTGTGTGAAAGTATGTATTGTATGAGAGTGTGAGTGTGTGTGAGAGAGAGTGTGTGTGTGAGAGTGTGTGTGAGAGAGAGAGTGTGTGAGAGAGGGTGTGTGTGAGAGTGTGTATGAGAGTGAGAGTGTGTGTGAGAGTGTATGAGAGAGAGTGAGAGAGGGTGTGTGTGTGAGAGAGGGTGTGTGTGTGAGAGAGGGTGTGTGTGAGAGAGAGTGTATGGGAGAGAGTGTGTGTGAGAGTGTTTGTGTGAGTAACACAATGAAGAAGAGTGAGTGGGTGAGAGAGTCATGAACAGTAAAGAGAGTGTGAGGCGTGCACACTATGGCACTGTTTAGTACACATTTATTTCTAGTGTTCTTTGTTTAAAGCGTGAGACCTGTGTTCGAATCCAGGCAGGTTCGGGCGAGATCTTGGGCAAGTTTCCTAAGGATTATTATTTGAGGAGGACGGTGAGGGAGGGAGCAGGGAATTGGGATGAGGCTGGAGAATGACACAGTGGATGGGCTGTAGGAGACGCTTGCTGTGTAGGAGGCTGTCAAGCCGTATGTTTGAATGGTTTGCAGATCTGCAGAAAGCCAAGGTCAAAGCACAGAGAAGCCAGAACCTGAAGGAAGAGGCCACCCTATGTAACCAGCTCGGGGAACTTCTCGCTAAGGATGGTGAGTGCCATGGCTTGTTTATCAGCCCCTTCGGGCCCTGGCAACTCCCTACCTGCTTTCTCCTCAACCGGTTGCCTCCGTTTGGCCTCCTGCTTGTCCCTTGTTTCCTTCACTCCACCATCGGTGGCCGCGCTTTCAGCCGCTACGCTTTGGATATCTCTCCCTCAATCCCTCCGCCTTGCCTCCTTCCCCTCTTTTAGATTGCGACTAAAGAGCTTCCTCTTCGGCCAAGCTTACGGTCACCTCCCGCCTCCCCTGATCCACACAGTGTTAAGTCCTCCGAGACGCTGCCCTGCATGACGGGCACGTGCAAGTTGTTGTCGGTGACTGCTTCTATCGCTGGTTCACCAAGACCTGGGAATCCAGTAACACAGGGAGTGGGACCGTGGGCAATGGTCTCCGGCTGAACACCCAACTCCCAGCAGCACGTATTATAGTTAGTGACAGTTCCATTCAGAATCGAGCCCAGTCTCTATTCTGTTTCCCAGCCTGGCTCATGGCGACAACCTCTCTCTCTCTTTCCCCCTTCCATCTCTATGCCCCTCCCTCTCTCTCTCTCTCTCTCTTTGTCTGGTTGCTCCTGTCCAGGGTGTGATGCTGCCTCTCTCTCTCTCTCTCTCTCTCTCTCTCGCCTGCATTATAGGCCAGTTCAGCGAGGCAGCTGATGAGCACCGTCAGGAGCTGCAGCTCTCCGAGTTGGTGAATGATGTGATTGGGGCGGCCGTGGCCAACAGGAGAATCGGGGAATGTTTGGCTGAGATGGGCAGCTACCAAGCTGCTCTGAAGGTACGGCACAGAGCTCTCGTCATTGTCTCTCCTGAACCTTATTGTAGCTCTGAGCAGGGTCTCCACAGGGCTGACCTGGCCCCAAGGTGACATGATGGACAACGGAACCCCAGATCCTCTGTGACGGTCTCTAGTCCGCTTCCTGAGCCAGGCGGGTCCGCAGTGTATCCAGGGCTTTCACTGCTGATGACAGCGCAGCCCCAGCCCTGGCTCATCAGCAGGACCTGGAAGGGCAGCCCAGTCACTGGGGGGACAGGGAATCCTCCCACTACAGCTCCTGTTAACCCTACAGCCAAAGCCCTCACTAACAGATAGGTTGGTCCTAGCTGGACCAGCAGCGGGAAAGCTTGCCAGGCAGCAATGTGGTTTTATCTGGTTAGACTCCAGCAGTGGAAATCTCAGTTTGGTTTGGACTCTGGAGGCTGCCCCCTCACCCCCCGCAGAAACCCCCCATCAATGGGGTGGAGGGGTTCCATTGTCGAAAGTTGCTGTTTGACTTCATGGAGCATCAAGCGGTAACCTGCCCCAGTGCAGGCAAAGCTGCAACTAGTCTTCACCTTGTTTCCAGTAGCTACTGAGGTGTGATACCTATGGCCTTCAATGAAGAAAAAATTCAGTGATAATAATCCTTGCATTTGATATAGCGCCTTATCACCTCGTTGAGACGTCTCAAAGCTCGTCACAAAATAACACGGCAGCTAATTGCACACGGCAGCGTCCACGCTAACGGTCTTGGATCGAGTGACCAATTTAAAGACATTTTTTTGAAGGGATTATTGCCCCCCGGAAAAGCGCTACGCCAATCGACTTAACAACAGTGTTCCTATTTACTGCTGGTGAACAGAGGCGTGTGTGGAGTAAGGAAACTTGCCTAAGTGTTCACCCCGCCGAGGAATTGAACACGGGTCCTCTCGCTTGCGAGCCAAGCATGCAATAGCCTACAGGACACTCAGATAAAGAAAAATGTATTTGGTTGGCCAACCATAGAAGGATTTACAACCGATAAACCGAGGCCCCGTCTGTGCCTGATCAGCCGGATGTTAAAGATCCTGCGATGCTCTTGGAAAAGAGAACGGTGTTTCTCTCTCTCTCCTATTGTCCTGGCCGACAACCCCCCAGGTATCTGCGGTCACTGATTCCAAAGCTGTTTGTGGGACGTTGCTGTGAGTAGTAATTGGCTGCTGTATTTCCCCTACAAAATACACAGTCACTACACTTTACACTATTATGAAATGCTTCAAGACGTCTCAACGACCTGATGCAAGGATCAAATGCAAGCATTATTATTATCTTCACACTTATTACACAGATGCAGTTTATTTGGACCACAGCACAGGGCGGGGGGCGAGTGGTTTTATGGGGCCATCTTTAAAGTGTTTCCTTTCCCCCCATGCTCTGCGCAGCACCAACGCGTTCACCTGTCATTGGCTCGTTCGGTGGCCAATGACATTGAGGAGCAGAGGGCCTGGGCCACCATTGGCCGGACGTACCTGTACATGCACGAGGCCAACCAACGGGGAGAGTCGCTGAGAGAGGCGGAGGAAGCGTTCCGCCAGAGTCTGCTCATTGTGGATGAGAAGCTCGGAGGTAACATGGTTTGGGGTCGATCCTGAGCTGGGCGGGATTGGAGAGTGGGGGAATGAGGCAGAGGGATTCGGGATGGAGTTCCAATGGGAGGAGCTGGGCGTCATTCCCCCGTACGTGCGTGTGTGTGGTGCATGTGTTTGGTGCGTGTAATGTGAAAGGTGCAAAACAAATTTAATCTGTCATTGGTTCCTTTGTCGTTGTGAGTGTAGGAGGGTGTGTGTGTGAGAGGGTGGGTAAGCGCTCTGAGACGCTGATCTGTTCTTCCCTGTGATAGGGAAGGTGAGTGACCGAGAGCTGAGTGAAATGCGAGCCAGGCTCTACCTCAACCTGGGCTTCCTGTATGACAGCATCAAGGACTCCGTCAAGTGCAGCCAGTACATCCGCAAAAGTGTCTTCATCGCGGAGTGAGTGTCTCTTACACTATTGTACGCCTACACACTCTCATGACAACGTAACTTGCACTTACATAGCGCCCTCAGAGCGCTACTCGCGTTTACTCGCGCATGCAGTCATGAGTGTTTTCTGGGTGCAGCTTGGTAAAAATTTGGTCACACACTTTGTGGCTCTTTGTGGGGACACTGCTGTGCGCAATTGGCTGCCATCTTTCTCCCACAAAATGCACAATCGATTACTTTACAGCATATTCTGTGAAGCGCTTTGAGACGTCTCACTGAAGTGAGACGTTTTCTGCGGTGCCTCACTGAAGTGAGGCACCGCAGAAAATATATTTTCAAGTGGAGTGACTGTGTATTTTATGGGTGAAATGCAGCAGCCAATTGTGCACAGCAGTGTCCCACAAACAGCCATGAAGTGAGTGACCAAATTTTATCTGGAGGATTGTTGGCCACCACATGGTGGGGTGGGGGAGAGAGAGAGAGAGAAAAAATCCCTTCTCTTCCAATAGCGTCACAGGATTTTTAACATCCACCTGAACTGGCAGATCTCAGTTTAACGTCTGTCTTATTTGAAGGACGGCATCACTGACAATGCAACACTCCCCAGCACTGTGTTGGAGCGTCTATGTGGACTATGTGATAACATTGGGATATATTAAGGGCATCTTCTCAGCCGAAGGTTTAATGCAGAATGATCAGAGAGTAACAGCCCCCTTTCCTGTCCTCTTCCCACCCGCAGGAAGAACAACCTGTACGAGGACCTGTACAGAGCAAAACTCCAGCTGGGAAACATCCACATCCGCAGCGGGCAGCATTCCCAGGCTATCCGCTGCCTGCAGGTCGCCAAGGAATGCGCTCAGAAAATGAAGGAGAAATTCTTGGAGAGCGAGTGCTTTGGAACTATTGGTCAGGTAGGTGTGGAGAGAGAGATAGAGTACCCAGAGAGAGAGTGAGTGTATGTGCGGGGAAGAGAGATAGGGAAAGAGAGAGAGAGTGCTTGAGTGTGGGGAGAGAAAGTGTATTTATGGGGAGGGAGTGTATGGGGAGTGAGATAATGTGCATATGTGAGTGGGGAGAGAGAGAGAGTGTGCAGTGCTGGAGAGAGAGAGTCTGTGCAGAGAGAGGGAGAGAAAGAGTGTGTGTGCGCGGGGAGCAGAAGGAGTGTGCAGAGAGAAAGAGTATGTACAGAGAGAGAGCTTGCAGAGAATGGAGGTGAGGAGAGAGTTGTGTCAGATGGTTGGCATAGACCTGCTGGCTGATGGTCTTGCTCTGTACTGTTGGAGTTCTGCAGTAGAGTGGTTAGAGCACTCGCCTCGCAAGCGAGAGGACCTGAGTTTGATTCCTGGATAGGGCGAAACCTTAGGCAAGTTTCCTTACTTCACACGCCTCTGTTTACCAGCAGTAAGTAGGAAGCTGGTTGTTAGTCGATTAGCGGATCACTTTCTGGGGGTAATAATCCCTCCCAACAAAATATTTGGTCACTCAATCCATCACTGTTTGTGGGACACTGCTGTGCGCAATTGGCCGCTATGTTTCGCCCACAAAATATACAGTCTTGACTTTGCAGTGTATACCATGAAGCGCTTTGAGACGTCTTGAAGAAGTGATAAGTCGCTGTATCAAATGCAAGGATTATTATTATGCTTATTATTTATCTCGCTCACTCTCACTGTCTCTCAGGTGCTCCTGTCACTGGGGGATTTTGTGGCTGGGAAACGCTCCCTGAAGCAGGCCTACAGGCTGGGCTCACAGGAGGCCTCGGAGCACGAGAGCGTCAGGAGGCTGCTCCGATATGGTGAGTGGTTGGGGTCTCGGGGGAGGCAGGGACTGTGCGGGACTCGGGGGAAGTGGGATCCCATCTGGTCCCTCGAACCCTCCTCTCCACCATCGGCAGCCACACTTTCAGCCACTACGCCTCGAACCTTTGCAACTCTTCCCTCTCAATCGCCCCGCATTTCCTCTCCACTCTTAACTCACGATCGAAGACCTTCCTCATTGATCTGTGCTTAACAGGCATCTCCGCCCTCCCCACCGTCTCAGTGTCAGGCTCCAACAATAACCAGCATTTATATAGGGCCCTTCACTCAGGGCAGCATCCGGAATACTGACCAATACTGAGGCTCCATCACTGTTAAGCGCTCCAAGACGCTACCCCGCATGTGTAAATGCAAGTTGTGGTAGTACTTAATAATACTTGCATTTGATATAACGTCTTATTGCTTTGTCAACACATCTCAAAGCACTTCATAGAATGTAATGTGGAGTCCTGTAGCTCAGTGGTTAGAGCACTCGCCTTACAAGTGTTCTAATCCAGGCAGGTCAGGGCGAAACCTTGGGCAAGTTTCCTTACTCCACAAGTCTAATAATAATCCCTCCAAAAAAAAGCACAATAATAATAAAATTGGTCATTTCAATCCATGACTGTTTGTGGGGACGCTGCTGTGCGTAATTGGCTGCCGCGTTTCGCCCACAAATATACAGTCAGTTCGCGTTACAGTATATTCTGTGAAGCACTTTGAGACGTCTAGAAAACGTGAAAAGCGCTATATCAAATGTAAGCATCATTTTTTATTGTAAAGTGATTTGACTGCATTTTGGGTGTGAAACGCAGCAGCCAAATGCGTACAGCAGTGTCCCACAAACAGTGGTCGATTGAGTGACCTCAATTTAGTTTGGAGGAATTATTACTCCCAGAAAGTGATCTGACAATTGACTACTGGATTTCTACTTACTGCTGGGTAAACAGAGTTGTGTGGAGTAAGGAAACTTGCATGGGGTATCACCCTGTCCCGCCAGAATCGAACCTGGGTCCAGTCGCGCTCTGACCACTGAGCTACGGGACTCCACAATACATGTCTGCAGTGGGTTTTACCAGTGACCTGCTCTCTATCTCTCCAGCTATAAAAGGCTGCCAAGCAGAGGAGGCTTTGGCTAACTTGCCGGAGGGCGAGCACCTGGCACGGATGGGGCTGAGCGAGGAGCTGGGTGACCTGTGCTGTAAGGTGGGAGCCTACAGGAAAGCTGTGGACTGTTACACGATGCAGGTAGGTCTGTGCACTCACTGAGAAGTCCAGTTGCTGTGTGTGTCTGTAAGCTAGGGTCCGTCGATATGGAAATTTTCCGATTTAGATATATCGATGGGCTCATATCGAGATATACTGAAATATCAATATTTTCAGGTTTTTCGTACTGCGCATGCGTGTGCTGTGCGTGCATTCAGAGTGCGCGTGCTGCGCGTGCATTCAGAGTGCGCGCGCGTTCTGGGTGCGTGCGCATTCGGGTGCGCGCGCATTCGGGGCCTATCTCCTCAGGAGGTAAATATCTTTCTCTCTCTGTCTCTCACTCTCTCCATCTCTGTGTTTTTCTGTATGTGTCTCTGTGTCTTTCTCGTCTCTCACATCCCCCCCATCTCTATCTATCTGTATATTATCACATCCACCCCGTCTCTCCCCCCACACCCCTCAGCCGTCTCTCTCCCCCTCCCCCCCTCGCCGTCTCTCTCCCCCTCCCAGCCCCAGCCGTCTCTCTCCCCCTCCCCCGCCATCTCTCTCCCACTCATCCCCAGCCGTCTCTCTCTCCCCCCCAGCCACCTCTCTCCCCCTCCCCCCCCCCCCCAGCCGTCCCTCTTCCCCTCCCCCCCCCTCCCCCCCCCCAGCCGTCTCTCTCCCCCCACCCCTTGCATACCTGTATATTGTATTCTAGGCCTATGAATACAATATGGCGGCTTTGCACCTCGGTCTGTGCATTGTGTATAGAGATGAGCATTCTGGGTCTTGTAGTTCAGTGTGCGCGCATTCCGATTTTTCCTCTCGATATATCGATATTTTTGAAATGCCTATATCGGCGTATCGATATGAAAATCATATCGGGTTTTAGCGATATATCGCCGGACCCTACTGTAGTCAAGTCACTGGCTGCTGTGTGTGTGTGTGTGTTTGGGGTGGGGGCCAGTCATTGGCTGCTTTGCGTGTGAGTCACTCCGGCTGTTAGAAGAAGGATTCTTCTAAGTTCCTCTGATATATTTTGGAGTCGTTTGTTCTGCCGTGTCTCTACCAGTATTTCCGTTGCTAATTGATGTCTGTGCTGATCTTAATTAATTATGATAATAATCCTTGCAATTGATATAGCACCTAATCGTGTCTTTGAGATGTCTCAAAGCGCTTCACAGAACATGCTTTAAAGCGAATTGATCGGATATTTTGTGGACGAAACGCGGCAACCAATTGTGCGCACAGTTCCACAAACACTCTTGGATTCAGTGTCCAATTTATTATTTCAATTTTTTTTTAATGGTTTATTACACATGGATGTGATTCGCCAATTGACTAACAACCGGGTTCCTACTTACTGCCAGGTAAACAGAAAGCTTGCGTAACATTTCGCTACTGGGAATGGAACCCATGTCTCTCGCTTGCGAGGCGCATATTCTAACCGCTGAGCTACAGAACTTTTTTTAAATACTGCCTGATCCCCACCTCTCCCATTTGTTTACCCTAATATCTCATCTCCCCTCCCCCCACCACTCCACCACCTGCTACCTCTGCTTGACTGCCTCCTGTTTGTCCCTTGATCCTAACAGTGGCTGTGCTTTCAGCCACTACGGCACAAAACACGAGAACTCTCAATCCCTCTGCCTTGCTCCTTTCATTCCCATCTTCAGGTTGTGCCTAACCGTACCTACGGTTACCTCCCCTGGCTCGGCGTCGCCCTCCGCCACTGTCACTCTCTGGGACACTGCCTGCGTGAGGGACACTATATAAATGTGGATTGTTATTATACCTCTCTATGACTGGCTGTGGGCTGTATGATATCTGGCTGAGGACTGTCTGACTGTGTGCTGTCTGACTGTGGGCTGTGCTGATGTCTATGTCATTGGCCGACAGCTCTCTGAGGCGGAGGTTGTGGGACGCCCGGAACGGGAATTGGCTGTGATCCACGTCTCTCTGGCCACCACGTTCACTGACCTGAAGGATTACAGGCAGTCGGTCAGTCACTACCAGGCCGAGCTGCGGTTTCGCAAGGGCAACCCCAAGGAGGTGAGCTCACAGGGCAAAGGGCGGGCACTGCCAGGAGGGAGGGTGATTGTCTAGGTGAGGGCGGAAATCACAGGACAGGAAGCAGAGGTCATAATAATAATAATAATAATAATCCTTGCATTTGATATAGCGCTTTCCACATTTTTTTTAATCAACGTCCCAAAGCGCTTAGGTCATAGGTCAGAAAGTGAGTGTGGAGGTCATAGGTCAGGGGGTGAGGGCGAAGGTCACGGTGAGGTGAGAGGGTTTGGGGATGGCGAGGTAAGGATGATGGGGAGAATGTTGTGCTCAGACGGCTTGTGCCTTTTGTTGCAGGAGTGTGAGACATGGCTGAACATAGCACTGGCCAAAGAGGAAGACGGGCAATCGTTCGAGGAGTTGGAGCCATGTTACCAGAGAGCGTTGGAGAGCGCCCATCAAGCTCCCAACCCCCACCTCCAGGTCACTGCCGACTTTACATCTCTCTCTCTCTCTCTCTCTCTGAATGTAGATTTCAGTGATAACACTCACAGACCATTTAACATGCCATAAACACTGCACTTTAAGCAAAACTGCTATGCGTGTGTGAGACAAGCTTGTTTAGGTTGTAGCTCATCGACAATAGCAGATCGTCC
The DNA here is from genome assembly GCA_035084275.1 of Hydrolagus colliei. Lineage (NCBI taxonomy): Eukaryota > Metazoa > Chordata > Chondrichthyes > Chimaeriformes > Chimaeridae > Hydrolagus > Hydrolagus colliei. Next base: position 34,366,966 of record CM068743.1, on the reverse strand, counting down.
AAAACAAATATGCTCATGACACTCCCCAGTGCCAGACCTTTCCAATGAACATGCCTTTACATCAATTGGTTATTGAGTTATTGGCGGACAGACGCACAGACATTTTTTTAAAGATATATATATAAACACAGGTAGACCCCATTAAACGAAGGGGTTAGGGACTTTAAAACCCTTCGGTAAGCAAAAATTTTGTTAAGCGAGAGTTTAACTATATTGCTGTATTTAGCTGCAGCCAAAATGGTGCCCCGACTCGATCCTTCCCACTAAAATCAGTTTAGTTACTAGCGGTTCCTAGCACTAACATTTTCAATGTACAGGTTGAGCAGCCAAAATCCGGAGTTCCGGAATCCGGAATGTGGCAAAAATTGCAGGAATAAAAACACCAATCCTACCTGCTCCAAGCCAGATCTGCACAGTCACCGCACTGAAATATCGCAACCTGGGCCCAGGCATTTCCGGACGCGTGACGCACTTCTGGCGATCCAAAGTCCGGAAATACCCGAACCTGGGCTCGGCTACGGGCGCCTGAATTCAGGACGCTCAACCTGTACTAGCGAAGGCCTAAGGTAGATATAGATTCATAGATTCATAGAATTTTACGGCACAAAAGGAGGCCATTCGGCCCATCTAGTCTGTGCCGGCTCTTTGAAAAGAGCGATTCAATCCTACTGCCCTGCCCGCTCCCCATAGCCTAATAGACCTGTTCTCCCTAAATAAAGATCTAATTCCCTTTTAAAAGTTGTTATCGAATCAGCCTCCACCACCTTTTCAGGCAATGCATTCCAGATTCGAACAACTCGCTGAGTGAAAAAATTTCTCCTCAGCTCCCCTCTACTTCGCCTTGAAACTATTTTAAATCTGTGACCACGAGTCACAGATTCACCCACGAGTGGAAATAGTTTTTCTCTATTTGCCCTGTCGAAACCCCTCATGATCTTATAAACCTCTTATTAGGTCTCCCCTCAATCTTCTCTGCTCCAGAGAGAATAACCCTAGCCTATCTAGCCTCTCCTCATAGCTGAAGTCCCTGCTATAACTGCTATTGAAGGCCACATAACTTTAAATACAACAATAAAATATTAAAATGTTAGTAAATACAGCGTTAAAATGTTAATAAAATACAGACAGTCCTCGACTTACTACTACTGAAGCCACAAAGCATCCTGCCGCTTAAGCTCCTCCGATATGGGAGGGGCTGAACTGCACCGCTTAACTGAGGCATGCTAAAAACTGAGCGTGTGTTGCTGGGGCAACCGGAGAGATGCTACCAATGAGAAGCTGTGCACATGAAGCCCACGAGATTTAAAGTGTGTGTAAACATTTGTTATAGCGAACACAGCCTTTGTTAAGCGGATAAGTGGTACAAATAGAAACCCTTGTTATAGTGAACTTTCGTTAACAAACTTGCACAAGCTTTCGCCCTGACCTGCCTGGATTCGAACACAGGTCTCGCATTTCTAAGGCGAGTGCTCTATTCCCTGAGCTACAGGAGCTCCGCAAAGTCAATGTCTAGCACTATGAGACACTGTCCTGTGTCTTTATTAGTGTAGGTGTAGCCTGCGTTGGGGAGGTTTGCTTGGCTGACTGGGAGGGAGGACTCATTGGTTGATTATCGTTAACCCACAGACTTTGATCTCAGCTTCGGTCTCTCCTCTTTCCCTGTCCCAGGTCCGTGTGCTGCACCTGCTGCTATTGGCCCAGCAGAAGCGAGGCCTGCCCCAGGCTGAGGACACCCAGGCCAGGCTACAGCAACTGGCTCAACACCAGGCAGGCAGCGAGGAGGAAGAGAACAGTGAGACACTGGAGGACAGTGAGCCACTAGAAGAGAGTGAACTGGAGCTGTCCAGCGGTATGTGGTGGGGGAGAGGTGTACTGTGTGTGGGTGGGGAGGGGGCTGGGCGGGTGGGAGCTGTGTATGCATGGGACTGGAGCTGTATGTATGTGTGGGGTTGGGTGCATGACTGAGAGAGGTGTGCGTGTCTAGGGATGAGGCTGGTACACATGTACTGTCACACACAACAGCATGCTTCCCCATTGGTCTGACATGTGACAGTCACCCACAAAATACACAGTCATTACATTATAAGGACACGATAAGACTATCAATTGCAAGGATTATTATTAATCAATCTTCCCTGACAGATGAGGAGGACCTGGAATGTTACAGTAAGCTGAACCCAGGCAAGAGGAGGACGAAGCAGGTGATTGCACAGGCACAGACACACACGCACACAGAAAAGCAGGCACAGACGCGCACACATATGCTCACACAGTCACAGGCGTGTACATATGCACAGGCACAGACACACACAGATATGCAGACACACGCTCACATACACAGGCACACGGCAAGTGGGCAAGTCTATTGCACATATATGGTCAACAGGGTTTAAAGATCAGGAGTTTAGAAAGTTGCTGCCTCCTTCAAGGCCTGTCGCAAGTCCATCCTTGTCGACTACGGCTTTGGTCACGCTTCTACTCCCCCCACCTCACTCCCCCCCCCCCCCCCCCCCACTCCTCCTGATCCCAACGCACAGCTCGGGTGTAAATCCCTGACTGTCCAGCGCCTGGGACGTCCTCCCAATGTGCATGCACCGTACAAGTATAATATGTTGATGTGCTGACGATCCTCTCCTCCTGGCTCGGTGTTGTGCTCCACCAGTGACTAACACTGTCCTGTCTGAGGGGTGCTGTGCTATATAAATGCAAGTTGTTGTTGTTGAGCTGTGGCTGCCTGTGCTCTGTACCCACAGTGGAACCGCAGGAATGAGAAGGGAGAGACTGTGCTGCACAGAGCCTGCATCGAGGGGAATCTCAGACATGCCCAGAATCTGGTGGCAAAGGTAAGAGAAACTGGGTCCAAACCCCTCCCAATGTCTCAGTGCTGGAACAATAAGCAGCAGAGGTTCGAGCACTTGCCTCGCAAGCGAGTGTCCTGGGTTTGATTCCCGGCCAGGGTGAAACGTTGGGGCAAGGTTCCTGACTCCATAAGCCCCTCTTTACCTAGCAGTAAATAGGTGAGTCAATTGCTTTCTAGGGGTAATCCTCAAGGTAAAAAAAAAATGCAGTCGCTCGATCCATGACTGTTTGCGGGACACTGCTGTGCGCAATTGGCTGCCAGGTTTCGTCCGCAAAATACACAAGTCAGTCCACTTCGTTGTATATTCTGTGAGGTGCTTCGAGACGTCTCAACCACCTGACAGGACGCAAGATCAAATGCAAAGTTCCTACTCACTGCTCGATAATCAGAGGCGTGTGGAATAAGGAAACTTGCCTGAGGTTTCGCCCTGCTCGGGAATCAAACCCAGGTCCTCTCTCTCTCTCTCTCTCTCTCTCTCTCTCTCTCTCTCTCTCCCTTGTGAGGCAAGCACGCTTAACCACTGAGCTACACGGCTGCACAAGCCACACTGACCTACGGTAGGGGAGGGAGTGGATATTGAACTACATGGCCGGAGGGAGGGCAGCGGACAGTTGGGGAGTGAAGTGTGTTACTGACATCCACCCTCCCCCCACTTCGGTTGTGTTTCAGGGACACCCTCTAAACCCCCGGGATTACTGCGGATGGACACCCTTACATGAAGCCTGTAACCATGGCCACCTGGGTAAGTACTCAGTCACCGAACAGTCAGGGGACCTCCGTCAGTCAGTCAGTCCGTCTATCTGTTGGGTTGGTCGGCGCGTGTGCATTTCTCTTGGACTTTCTTGTCGTCTCGCTCCCTTCTCCCTCTTCCACTCATATTTTCTCTCTTTCTCTCCCCCCCATATTATACTCTTTCCTTCTCTCTCTTTCATGCTCTCCCCCAATTTCGCCTGCTCCCCATGTCTCTCTCTCGCTCTCTCACCACTCTGGTGCTCTCTGATTGTTTTTCTCCTCTGCTCGCCCGCACGCACGTGCTCTCTCTCTGTCTCTCCTCCAGTCTTTTTCTCTCACTGTCTCTCTCCCGCACTCTCCTATTCTGACTGTCTTTCTCTCTCTCTCTCCCCTATTCTCGTGTTCTCTCCTTCCCTCCCCCGCTCTCGCTCTTTTTCTCTCCTGTGCTCCCAATACCTCTTTCTTTCATTGCCTCTTTCAGTATCACTCATCTTCCCTCCTGCTTTTGCTTGCATTCGCTCTCTCCACTGCGCTTCCACTGTCTCTCCCTGCTCTCTCTCTCTTTCTCTCTCGCTGTAATAAAATCTCTCCCCTATTCCCAGAGATTGTGCGGTTGCTGCTGGACTCTGGTGTGAACAAGAATGATGCCGGGGGTTCTCACTGTGGTGGGATCACTCCGCTTCACGACGCAATCACCTGCGGCAAATTCCAAGTGGCAGAACTGCTGATCCAGAGAGGAGCGTCAGTCACCGCGCTCGACGCTAAGGTACAGCGGCGTTTCCTTCTCTGTGACGTCGGCAGCATCTGCCATTCCTCACATACTGGGCGCTGATAATCGGGATAATCTGGCCATCCTCACACCTTGTGGTGGTGTCCTGTAGTTCAGTGGTTAAGAGCACTTGCCTTGCACTCCAGAGACCTGGATTTGATTCCCAGGCAGGTCGGGTCAGGACGAAACTTTGGGCAAGTTTCATTATTCCACACATACGTGATAATAATCCCTCAAATTGGCTGCCGCATATCGCCCACAAAATATTAGTCTCTCCACTTTCTAGTCTTTTCAGGACATTGAAACATCTCAACAAATGTGAGGATTATTATTCCGTGTTTGCATGTGTTGGACACCTGGGACAATCCCATGTGATTGTGGCAGCGCCATGTGGTGGTGACAGCACGTGTGGCAGTGGCGTGTGACGATGCTGTGTAGTGGAGAGGTGCTGTTTGACGGTCTGCGTCTCTGTGCAATTGTTTGGGTCTCTTAACTCCCTGCTTGATGTCTGGGCCTTTCTCAGGGTAAGAGCCCGCTGGACAGCCTATCTGATTGGTACCAAATGTACGGCAAACACTTGGACAAGGATACCAAGCAACAGTGCTGCCAGACACAGAGACTGTTGAAGGCTGCTCTAGCTAAGGGTAGGTATCTTTCAAAACAGAATGGGCTCATTCAGCCAACGTCACTTTGCTCGCTCTCTGCTCTCTAAAGCCACCTACTTTTTATTGATCCAGATTTCTCTCATCTCTTCATAGTCCCACCTTGAGTCGCCACTGTTCCAATGCCCTCCTCAACGGTCTCATTCTGGCTCCCGATCACAGAGTTGATTGAATTCAAGATCCTTTCACTCGTCTTCAAATCCCTTCATACCCTGGCACCTCCCTATCTCTCTGACCTATTTACTCCCCGACCTGCTGCCTCCGCTCGATTAGCTCCGGCCTCGTGCTTGATATCAAATGTCATCACCTCTTGTCTTTCTGTTGTTTGTGTGCAGGCCCACAGCAGACTAGTCAGGCCAGCCAGGGGAGCGATCTATTTGACTCTGAGTGCTCGGAACTGTCGGTCTCTCTCCCCTTGGGGGAGCGAGGCAGAGGGAGGCGTCTCCAGGAGACCAGAGATGTGACGGCCAGAAACAGAGGCTTCACCCCCGCGTCACAGCGAGAGACTGGGCAACTGGCCCACCACACTGGAGGCCGTTTGACATCCGGGACTCAGGCTTCCAGCACCAACAGGCCAGGCTGGGGGTCTGAGGGTGATGTGGGCTCCTCTGATGAGGATGTTGATGATGAAGATCTCATGGTGCTGCTTCGCCCAGTGAAGAGACGACCCAGGGTAATGGGGCCTCTGGCAGGGCAAGCGGCTGAAGGCGACAGGCTCTCACCGCCACTTGGATTGTGTGACGATAGGGATTTTCCCGAAGAACTGGACTGGGATTGGGATTCCTCCCGCTGCCGGAGCCAGGTGAGGGATTTGGAGGCTCCCAATGCAGGGACAGCCGTTTACCTGCAGGCCATGAGAGGTCTGGGGAGCGCCAAATCTCGGCTGTTGGAGCCTGGCCTCTCCATCCCCGATCCTCCCGTTCCCCTGGACTTTGAACGACCAGCTCTGGTTCCCGAGGAGCAGGATCTGGCTGACGATTGGCTGGAGGACGACTTGAGGGAAGTCAGACCGAGAAAGAGAGCCAGGGGTGAGCAGCACTGGGGGACCGGGGACTCGGAGCAGGCTGCCCCGGGCAGCGGAGAGGAGAGTCTTGTCCGGACCCTGACCCAAGCCCCCACCACCCACACCTCCTCCTCCTCCACCACCTCCTCCAGGCTGGGCCTGAAGAACAAGAGGAGAAGCCGGCAGATGAGGATGACGCAAATCGTTGACAGGACGGTGTTGGGGAGGAGCAAAGGCAGCAGGGAGCAGGGAGCAGGGGCATCTGTGCCTACTGTGCCTGAAAGCAGCCGAGAGACCGTGACCAGAACACTGAACCAAACCCTGGTAACGTGGCCACGTGCAGCTGGGTGGGGAGGGCAGGGGATAGAGGTTAAAAGTTTCAATGGCAACTATTTCCATTTACACTGCGCCCACCTTTCATGTCGGGAGGGCGTCCCAAGGCGATGAACAGCCAGGGATTCGGACCCGATCTGGGGATCGGGTTCAGGACGGTTGGAGGGTGGGAGTAGGGGGGTGACTGAAAGCCTGGTCGAAGAGGTGGGGTACTGACAATGGGTTTCAGCTCAAGGATAACTTGATTTTCTCCACTATAGTAGAATCATGTAATATAGTGGTTCGCGAGCTCGCCTTGCAAGTAAGAGGACCCAGTTTTGCATCCAGGGACAGGGCGACACCGTAGGCAAGTTTCCTTACTCCACACCCCTCTGTTTACCTAGCAGTAAGTAGAAACCCGGTTGTTAGTTGATTGGCGGATCGCTTTCCAGGGGGTAGGAATCCCTGAAACTATGTGGTCGCTCAATCCATGACCGTGTGTGGGTGGGGGGGGGGGGGGGGGGGATGGAAACGACGACGATGACGCTGCTGTGCGCAATTGGCTGCCGCGTTTGACCTGCAAAAATACAGTCAATTCACATGACAGGTATCTTGTGTGAAGCGCTTTGAGATGTCTGAACAAGGTGACAAAACTCTATGACAACGTTAAGATTTATGATTGTGATTTGACTGTGATGTAGAGCGTGACCCAGCCAATGCTGGCAGCTGTGGCTCCAGTGATCAGAGTGCGGGTCAGAGTGCAGGACAAGCTCTTTCTCATCCCGGTCCCTCACAGGTAAGATCATAGTGCAGTATGTCAGTGCTCTCCCTCTCTCTCTCTCTGAGTCAGGTTGTGGGTTCAAGCCCCCACATCGTGAGATGTTAAACCAAGCCCATTGTGGATTTCAAGATCGAAGTTGATGGGTAATATGGAGTCGTGTAGCTCAGTGATTTGCGCACTTGCCTCGCAAGCGAGAGGATTGGGTTTGATTCCCGGGAGGGATGCAGTAAGTTTCCTTATTCTACACGCCTCTGTTTACCTAGCAGTAAGTAGGAACCGCCCTTTGAGATGAGACGTTGTTTAGATAGATATTAAGGATCCCGGAAAACAGAAGGGAGCTCCTTTTTCTTTCTCTCTCGCGCGCACTCTCTCTCTCTCTTCCCCCAGTGTCTTGACTAATATCCCGCCAAATAAAATCACTTCACTGCTGTTGTCTGGGACACAGATGTATGTGAATTGACAGCTGCATTTATCTACAAATATATAGTCAATTCACTTTACAGTATATTCTGTGAAGCGCTTTGAGATGTCTAGAAGGCGTGAAAATATAGAAAGATTCTTATAGGCCTCAATAGGGTAGATGTTGTAAGACTTTACTCTGGTTGGAGAATCTAAAACTAGGGGCCATAGTCTCAGATTAAAGTTCAGCCTTTTAGAATTGAGATGAGAAAACATTTCTTCACTCAGAGGGTAGTGAATGAATGGAATTTTCTACTTCAGAAGGCTGTGGATGCTCAATCCTTGAACATATTCAAGACTGAGATCGATGGCTTTTTAAAAGCTTAAGGGATACGGGATAGGGCGGGTAACTGGAATTAGGATAGCAGGTCAGCCATGATTTTATTAAATAGCGGAGCAGGCTCGAGGGGTCGAATGGCCTACTCCTGCTCCTACTTTTCATATTCTTATGAAAATTGCTATATCAAATTAGAGTGATCCTAGTTCTTAAATGCAAAGATTATTATTAATCCTGTGAACCGTTTTCAGACAGCCTTCTGATGTAATAAGGTACCTTATTAAATGGAAACATAGATACAGGAGTCGAACTGTTCCGCCAACCTATAAGATCATAGCTGATCTATACGTCCAATTATCCGTTAATAATAATAATAATAATCCTTGCATTCGATATAACGCTTTATCACGTCTTTGAGATGTGTGATCTCACTTCACAGAATATACTGTCAAGTGAATGTTAATACCCTGACCTAACAAAAAATCTTCCCAAGGATTATTATTATAGATGCAAAGAATATTGTTATTCTTGATGAATTATGATGTCCCCATTTGATGTATGTGTGTGTGTGTTGTGCGTGCATATGCGCATGTGCTGTGGGTGTACACTGTACGTGTGTGTTGTGCGTGTGTGCTGTGCATGCGTGTGTGCACAGTATGTAACCTACACTTGACTCCTCAGTGACAGTGAGACTCGTGACATCAGCTGGCTGGCAGAGCAGGCCTCTCAGAGGTACTACAGGGAATGTGGGCTGCGCCCCAGGCTGACGCTGAAGAAAGAGGGGGCGCTTCTGGCCTTTGATGACCCCGTCTTACACGTCCTCCAGAGCAACGAGGAGGTGAGACACTCGGGAGGACACCCCGAGTGATATGTTCAGTCCTGCAGCTCAGTGGTTAGAGCGCTCGCCTCGCAAGAGAGAGGACCTGGATTTGATTCCCAGTCAGGGCGAAACATTGGGCAAGTTTCCTTACTGCACAGCCTCTGTTTACCTAGCAGTCAGTAGGAACCCGATTGTTAGTCGATTGATGGATCACTTTTCCAGGGGTAATAATCGCTTCAAAAAAAATGTGATCGTGCAATCTACGACTGTTTGTGGGACACTGCTGTGAGCAGTTGGCTGCCAGGTTTCGCCCACAAAATATGCGGTTAATTCACTTGAGAGTAGATTCTGTGAAGCGCTTCGAGACGTCCCAACAATGAACAGTAAAAGCTCGTTTATCCGGCACCCGATCAACCGTGACTTCTGTATAACCGGCATCACAAAAAAAAAGGTCCGCATTCGATTAACCGGAATTTATCCGGAAAAATGCATTACATTATTTTGGGGGGGAGTGGGTTTCAGCCGAATATCTGGCACACGCTTTAACCGGCATTGGCCAGGTCATGAGGGTGCCGGATAAACGGGCTTTTACTGTAATAAGTTCTATTCAGATGCAAGATTTATTATATTATAGTTACAAGAGACTGAAGAGATTTTCCTCTTCAGCCATACCTACAGTCAATTTGTTCCAGAAGGAAAAATCCTCTCTCTCTCTCTCTCCCGCTATCTCTGCTCTGCTCGGACTTAGGCTCTGCCACTACTTAGTGCTGCGAGGCACTACCCCATGCGAAAGATGCTGTGTAACTTAAAGTTGTTGTTGTGATTGTCTCTTTCACAGGTGTTGGCGGAGGTGATGTCCTGGGATTTGCCCCCTCTCTCAGACAGGTACAAGAGAGCGTGTCAGAGCCTGTCTACAGGTAAGAACCGCACTGCAGTGCAGTGAACCTCGCACAAGTCTTCTCTTTATAAATTGTTTCATCGTCTTAAATCAGGGAGGGTGCCAAACCTGTCGACTGCCGAAGGCCAAAGGAAATTGGAAATGGTTCGTGGGCCGGATGTGGTCCGCAGACCGCCAGTTGGACAACTCTATCCAAATTCATCTGAGTCCTGTTCAGTTTCCTATCAAAATCACTTTGATTTATTTTCACTGCATACTCTTGTTTTGCCCACAAATATACAGTCAATTTGCTTTACAGTATGTTCTGTGAAGCACTTTGAGACCTCTGGAAGATGTGAAAAGCGCTGTATCAAATGCAAGGATTATCATTATTATATCAAATAAGAGGATTATTACATTGATAATGTGTTGTCCTGTGTCTCATCTCTCTCTCTCTCTCTCTCTCTATCTCTCTCTCTAGCCGAGAACAGGCTGGTGCTGCGGATCATGGAGATGCAGGAGAACAACACGTGTTTCAGCCTGGCTAACCTCAGCCTGGGCCCAGACAGGCTGCCCCCCGTACTCCGGGCTCTCAAGCAGCAGAGCAGCACCAGGGAGCTGTGTCTGAGCGGGGACAGGCTGTGTGACAGGCTGCTGGGGGAGCTGGCTGACACCCTCAATACCCTGCCCAGCCTGACCCGTCTGGACCTGGCCAACAACCACATCACAGCCCAGGGCCTGAGGGCTCTGTGTGACCCCGTGCTCAGGCCCCCGCATCTGAGCTTCCAGGTCAGTGTGGCTGTGTATGTGTGTGTGTAACAGGAGCATTCTGTGATTGGTGGGACCTGATAAGTGGTGTTGTCCAGGAGTCTGTCCTGGGGTCTCAGCTTTTCAACATGGATAATAATATTATAATAATCCTTGCATTTGATATTGCGCTTTTCACATTTTCTAGACGCCTCAAAGCGCTTCATGGAATATACTGTAAAGTGAATTGCCTGTGTATTTGTGGGTGAAACGCGGCAGCACAGCAGTGTCCCACAAACAGTCGCGAATTGAAATGACTAATTTTATTATTGCATTTTTTTGGGAGGGATTATTATTAGGCGTTTGTGTGGAGTAAGGAAACTTGCCCAAGTTTTCGCCCTGACCTGCCTGGATTCAAAAGCCAGGTCTCACACTTGTAAGGCGAGTGCTCTAACCACTGAGCTACAGGAGCTCCACATAGGATATTAATGTCTTGGAGGAAGGAATGGAGAGGGTTACGACCAAATTTGCAGATGACACAAAGTTAGGAGGCATCGTAAATTGTGTTGATTGGAGCAGGAAGTTACAAAGGGACCTGGGTAAATTAAATGAGTGGGCAGAACTGCGGCAGATTGTGGATAGACATCTTTAGAAAAGAAAGTCTTTAGAAAAGACATCTAGGTGATAGAGAGGGTGCAGAGGAAATTTACTGAGATGACACAGAGGATGACTGCTTTGGCCTTTTACTGGAGCAACTAGGAATTTTCCTTCTGGAACAAATTGATTGATGGGTGACCTGATCGAAGTCTTTAAAAATTTGCTAAGAGTAACTATCGAGCATTATTTCCACTGGTCGGTGAGTCGGTGACTGGTGCCTTTTGGCCCACAAATTACCCCCACATAGTTCACTTTACAGTGGATTCCGTGAAGAGCTTTGAGGCGTCTCGAAGACAGTGATAAGGCGCGATATCAAATGCGAGGGATTATTATTAAAGAGCATCAAGTCCCTGTGGAGCTTTGTAATAAACATCTCGGGATTTCCGAATGCTGGGATTATTGTTGTTGTTGTTGTTTCAGAGTTTGGAGGAGTTGGATTTGAGCATGAACCCCCTGGGAGATGCCTGTGCCCCCTCCATCGCCCACTTGCTGACCAGCTGCCCCGCACTGAGCACCCTCAGACTGCAGGCCTGCCAACTGACAGCCAGGCTCTTTCACCAGCAGCGCCCCCTGCTGAGCGAGGCCATCACACGTATGTCTATAGCTTCACTTCGCTCGCTGGGGTTGGTGGGTGGCGAGGGAGGTTAGGTGTGAGTGTGTGGCGGGGGGTTTGTGTGATTCGGTGGGTGTGAGGTGGATTTGGGGTGAGAGAGGGTGGATATGAGGGTGTGTGTGTGTTTTTTTTAGGGGAGGTATATGGGAATCAGGAAAGGAATAGGCTATTCAGCCCCTTGAGCCTGTTTCTGCTATTCTACAAGATCATGGGTGATCTGCACCTCATGTCCAATTACCCGCCCTTGCCCTGTATCTCTTAAAATCCTGACCTAACAAATATCTGTCCACCTCAGTTTTGAAAATGTGAATGGATTCAGGATCCGCAGCCTTTTGGGGGAGAGAGTTCCAGATTTCCACTACATTTTGGGTGAAAACGTGCCTAAGTGGCCGAATACTGACATTACGAAAATGACCCCTTGTTCTGGATTCTTTCACCAGAAAACTAGTTTCTCTGCAGCTACTGCAGTGTGTGTGTGCGTGTGCGCACATTCGCATGTATATTGTGTTCACCTCCAAAAATACACAGTCACTAACAATAATAATAGTCCTTGCATTTGATATAGCGCTTTTCACATCTTTTAGACGTCTCAGAGCGCTTCACAGAATATACTGTAAAATGCATCGACTGTATATTTGTGGACGAAACGCGGCAGCCAATTGCGCACAGCACACTGCGGTCAATCCCTTGAAGCGCTTTGAGACACCCTTCCAACGTGAAAGGCGCTGTATAAATGTAACTGTTGTTGTGTGTGTGTCCTGCTTCTCCTACAGAGGCCGATCACCTCAACACGCTGGTTTTATCCCACAACCAGCTGAACTCTGGGGTAGAGACTGTCCTGAGGAGCCTGCCCCACCAGAGCCTGATTCGCCTGGAGCTCAGCTGTGTGTGCAGCAGCCCGCGGGACCCTCGCTTCCTGGAACCAGTGGTCAGATACCTGGGGCAGGTAAGCAGGGGGTGCGGAGGGCGGGGGGAGAGAACCTTGGTGGGGAGAGAATCGTGGGGGAGGGTTGGTTGTTCTGGAGATTTATTTTTCGTGCAATCACATAACGTATTGGTTGTCATGTCACCTCGCAAGTCAGAGGATCTGGGTTGGATTCCTGGACGGGGCGAAACGTTAGGCAAGTTTCCACACAACCTCTGTTTCCTTAGTAGTAATACAATAATACATACATGATAATAATAATAATCCTTGCATTTCAAATAGTGGCTGATCACGTCGTTAGGACGTCTCAAAGAGCTTCACAGAATATACTGTGAAATGGAGTGACTGTATATATTGTGGGTGAAATGTGGCAGCCAATTGTACACACCAGTGACCCACAAATAGTCTTAGATTGACCACGTTTTTTTTGGAGGGTTAATACCCCCCCAGAAAGCGATCCGCCACTCGACTGACAACTAAGTTCTTATATACTGAACACTAAGTAGGAACCCATAGTAATAATCCCTTCAAAACATGATAGTAATTCGGTCACTCAATCCACGACTGTTTGTGGGACACTGTTGTGCGCAATTGGCTGCCACGTTTTCCCCGCGAAATATACAGTCACTGCACTTTGCAATATATGCTGTGCAGCGCTTTGTATCAAATGCAACTGGAGTGTCAGCCTAGACTGTGAGCTTACAGTTGCCAAAAACCCTGAATCTCCTGAAATACAATTTCCTGAACCCCGTCAGGCACAATAACAGGAAGTGATGTTGTGAGCCCTCTCTCTCTCTCTCGCTCTCCTGCCCAGGGTGTGACACTCTCTCTCTCTCTCTCTCTCTCTCCCTCCCTCTCTCACAGGAGGGATGTGCTCTGACCCATCTGAACCTGGCGGGCAATCGATTGACAGACGACTGCGTTGGTGACTTGGCCAGGTAACCGCACCTCCCCAACAACAACAAATGACTTTTGCACCTTTCAGATCGGGAGGACGTCGCAAGGCGCTGGACAGTCAAGGGTTTGCACCCAAACTGGGGGTTGGGATCAGGAGGGGTGGAGGGCAGGGAGGGTAGGGGTTAGTGGGGTGACCGAAGAGAAAGTTCTTGAGACGGGCCCTGAAGGTGGTGAGGGAGTGGGGGGTGAGGTGGAGGGATTGTGGTTCCGGAGGGTGGGGGAGAGGCTGCAGGCCTGACCACCAATGGTGGGCTGGGTGGGCCAAGGGGAGCAAGCCAGGGCCTGCTGAAGACTAGGAGAACCAGAGTAACCAGAGTAATGATGTTGATATAATATCCATTCACACACTGGCGATCATGTCAGCTGAATGTCAAACATTCACTGCTATCAGGGAGCTGGTCTGAGGGTGTGAATCTCGGTGTGGGTGGCTGGGGGTGGGGGGAGAAACTCTGTCGGAGAGGGAAGTTTGTGGGAGCTTTATTCTGTCACTGACCTGGGAGTGTGGATGGGCAGTGTAGAGGGAACTTTACTGTGTCTCTAACCCTGAGCTGGGAGTGTGGACGCACAGGGTAGAGGGAGCTTTACTGTGTCTCGAACTCTGACCTGGGAGTGTGCCTACCCTTACAGTGCAGTAAAAAAGCTGTGTGTTCCTCTGTAACCTGGCAGGTGCCTGTTGCTGTGTGGGTCTCTGGTGTCCCTGGACCTCTCAGCTAATCCCGGCATCACCAGGTGGGGGCTGGAGCGGTTGCTGTTGGCCATTGGCGGGCGGAGCGTTGGGATGCAGTACCTGAGCCTGGCAGGTGAGTGTCAGCGCAGCACGGCTGCTCATTGGTTCTCTGTCACCTCGTCTCGGGATCAGGTTTCAACGACAACAACTTGCATTTAAAATTGCGTTCCCCAGGCAAGGCAACGATCCACGGTTCAAGCCTGGGTCAGGGCGAAACCTTGGGTAAGCTCCCTTACTCCACGCGCCTAATAATAATCCTCCCACAAAAAAAAACCCAGGTCCAATCGTTTGCGAGGCAAGTGCTCTAATCACTACTCTACAGGCAGGACTCCACATCAGTGGCTGTGGTGTCGAGCTAGAGGAGAGATAGATTTGGGTGTCACCTCATACACGTGGAAGTTTTATCCTGTGAGGGAATAAGTAGGTGAGCTGAGGATAGAGGTCTGCTATACCACATGTGAGTGTATGAGGGTGGGAGGAGACTGTGGAGGGGGAGGGAATGGGCTGGGCTGGCCGTGCTGATGTGCTCTCTCTGGTCTGTGCTCCAGGTTGCTCGGTGACCGGGTCTCTGGATGGCCTCAGCGGCAGGGAGGGGCTTCGGGAGCTGAGGCTGTGTGGTGGCGGCCTGGGCAAGCGACACACACAACCTCCAGGGCACGCCACCGTACACCGTCAGCACAAGCGCTTCACCCTCACAGCGAACGAGTAATTCAGCAAACTCCCACCATCTGGGCTTCCATCCGTGCGTCTATCAGTCTGTGTCGGAGTCCGGCCAGCCCTCAGTGGCAGTATCTAATCTGGCAGGACCGCAGTATTCCAGGACTCTGCACAGCCACAGCCCCAGCTCTGGCTCATTGGCAGAACTTAGAAGGACAGACCAGTCACTGAGGGCAGGGAATCCTCCCACTCAGCTCCCATTAACCCTGCAGACAAAGCCCTAACTAACCGGGTGGTTCGAGCTGGACAAGCAGTGGGAAAGCCTGACCAGACAGTGATATCAATGGCCAAGCCATGTGTGGGTTTAGCTGGTTAGACTCCAGCAGTGACCCCAACAGCCAACCTGCGCCTAATACTTTCCAGAATGAGGTAAACAGGATGTGTCTCCAGGGAGAGAGATAAAGCATATTCCATTCCTGTGCAGTGGGAGGCATGGAAATCTCAGCTGGGTTTGGAGACTCTTAAACATGGGGATGTGTCTCCACATGTGTCAGACAGAGACATCCGGTGTCCTGGCCAACAATTCCCCCAATTGCTGTTGCGTTCAACCACAACACATAGTCACTGCACTTTACGGTAAATCATATAAAGCATTTTGAGACGTCCTCCCATCGCAAATTTACTGATTGATTGTCTCCCGATTGTTCTGTTCCATTTTCTCCCTGTTACTGCTGCCTTTAAATTTAAATTGGAAAGTTTCTTTTTCAAAAAATAAATTAGGCTTTTTTCCATTCACATCACAGTGTTTATATTATATTGACTGTTTTTAAGGGGAAGGGATGATGTCTGTATTTCTGTACTATGTATATTAAACTCTGAACTTGACTTCCTTATGTTCAGCTCCTTGGGACGTCCTCCTGACGTGAAAGGCGCTATTCAAGTGTCATTTTGTTGTTGTTCACACATATCACCAAAATAACCAACTAAATTACAGACAAATAGCCAGAAACGCTACTTGAGTGAGTGAGCAGTAAACTAGTGAAACAGTCTCCCACGGGAGGGAGACGTTGCAGGAAGAAAATGTTGTTTGCCTCAAAATTCGGGCTAACAAATTAGCTAGATTTCTGTTAGGAGATAATATCTGGGGATATGGTTATATAGTTTGGGACACGACATGTCAAGCAACTGCTAGGATTGTGGAAGGCGAACTAGGTGGAACTTGATCTTTCTTCGCCAGTAAATTCTTAGGTTCTTACCCTCGTTGATGGGTGGGTATGGATTAGTGGGGGAGGAATGGAAGGAAGAGAGTTCTCTTAGGAGCTAAACCAGGATAATTAATCTCACTCAGCCCTGGCCAACTCAGCAGGAACCAACCAACAAATGAGCACTGAGGGTGAGAGAGGCAGAATTCCGAAAAATATTGTAAAGTTAGGCCCATTTGGCCCACGCCAGCTCTTGAATGAGCTGTCCCAAATTAATCCCACTCCCCCTTCCCTCTGCAAATCTGCCCTCCCCAAACATCTATCCACTTCTCCCTTGAAAGTTATTATTGAATCGGCTTCTACCAGCCTTTCAGGCAATGCAGTCCAGGCCCGAACAACTCGCAAAGAAAAAAGTTCTCATCCCCTCTGGTCCCTTTGCCAACTCTTAAATCTCTGTCCTCTGGTTACCAACCCGCCCACCCACCAGTGGAAACAGTTTCTCCCTGTTCACTCTTACTGAATCCCCCTACTAAGCTTTGAATATCTGTTAAATTTGTTCAAATCCAGGCAGGTCAGGGCGAAACATTGGGCAAGTTTCCTTACTGCACACGCCTAATCCATAGAAAAAAACCACGATAAAAATTGGTTATTTCAATCCACGACCGTTTGTGGAACATTGCTGTGCGCAATTGGCTGCCACGCTTCGCCCACAAAATATACAGTCACTTCACTTTACGGTATATTCTGTGAAGAGCTTTGAGACGTCGATAAGATGTGAAAAGCGCTAGATCAAATGCAAGGATTATTATTATCAAAGAATGGGAGCAGGCCTTTGAAACGAAAAGAGCTGTAAGTCAGGAATTTTATTTGGGGTCAGACTGACCCACAAGCCACAACAGATGATGAGAAGGCAAAATGTAGAAAAATAGTCGACTTATATTGGCACTGACATTCCCGCAGCGACAGTAACAACACGGTGCAACTTGCTCTCTTTTTTTTTAGTCAAAATAAATAGAGGATTTACACATCTCACAACGCCATCGAGGTTTCACGATAGACTTGTCTTTTTATGGTGGCTCCAGTGAGGAGCCAACTCTTGGCGGAACCTGTACGTCATGGGGTTCTGATCAACAAGCTCCTGGGTCATTTACACCCTGGAGAAGAGTGGGAGGGGGGGGTGCGGGGAGCAGAGGGGTAAAGAGATGTCATGAGGAAGGGCAATAGAGGGAGTGATTGAGAGAGTGAGAGTAAGAAAAGGGGGAGGGAGAGAGAGAGAGCTTAACTGTCCAGCGCCTTGGGACGTCCTGACGTGAAAGGCGTTATACGAATGTAATTTTGTTGTTAACTGGGTACCTGAAATTCCCTCTACCCTGTCTGTGTTTTCCTGTGGTCCTGAATGTTTCGAGCTCTGCCTTTAAATTTAAATTTGAAAGTTTCTTTTTAAAAAAATAAATTAGGCTTTTTTCTACCCGAAGTCTTGAAATTCCAGGGGGTGGGGGGGTTTGGAATCGAGTCAGTTTCGAAGGCAGTTTAAATGCTTTTCTGTTTGCTCTCTCTCGCCCTCTCTCTCTGATCGCAAGGCTCAGACTATCTGGAACTCTGCAGCTTGTTTCCTCTCCTACACCAGGCTCCGTGACCTGATCACTTCCACCTTCGTCTGGCTCCGCTGGCTCCCCGTTCCCCCAGAGGATTGAGTTCAATATCTTTGCCCTCACTTCTCAATCTCCCTCCCCCAGCCCCTCAACTCCTCCCTCCCCTTTCAAGGCACATCTCAAATCTTCCCCTAGAACTACACCCCTCGGTCCTCTCTCACCCCCCCCCACCCCACCAACCAGGTAAACAGGTGGTGGAGTGAGGAAACTTTACTGGGAATCGAACCCGGGTCCTCTCGCTTGGGAGGTGAGCGAGTTAGCCATGGCATTACACGACTCCACGTGGGCAGAGAAATGGGGAGATGGGTAGAGGAGAGAGTGGGGGGCAAAGAAATGGGGAGATGGGCAGAGAGGAGTGAGTGGGGGCGGAGAGAGGGAGATGGGCAGAGAGGAGAGTGTGGAGGCGGAGAGAGAGGTGAGTGTGGGGGCAGAGAGGTGAGAAAGTGGGGGCAGAGAGGAGAGAGAGTGGGGACAGAGAGGAGAGAGAGTAGGGGAAGAGAGGAGAGAGAGTGGGGGCAGAGAGGAGAGTGGGGGCAGAGAGGTGAGAGAGTGGGGGCAGAGAGGTGAGAGAGTGGGGACAGAGAGGAGAGAATGGAACAGATTTGCCCGTCCCTTTGGCTCCGGTGACCAGCCAAATGCCACGTAACATTTTGTTTCCCAGGGGGAGGGGAAGGGGAATAAAATGAAAATGGTGGGGGGGGAGGGGGGGTCAAGATATTTACCATTAATAAACCAAATTTCCCGTGTTCTGCCACCACGCCCCCCCCCCATCGCTGGTCTCTCTCCCCCCAACCCCACTGCCACCGCTCCTCACACACACACAGCGAAAGCCTCCACAGTCTCTCCTCACCCAAGAGAAGTGTTTTAGATCAATTAAATATGAAAAATGTAGATTTGTTTTTGGATCTATTTACAATACAATCGCACTGATCACTTGGGGGGTGGGTGGGGGGGGGGGGGGGGGGGGGGAATATCCCAATATGTGGGACAGAGAGGGAGGGAAGCAGTGGGAAGAGAGAGAGAAGTGAGAGTTGTAGCAGTTTGGTTTAACACCTCAAGAGGGAAAGGAGGAGAAGTGGCAGGAAGGGAACGAGGGAACAGAGAGAGAGAGGGTACAAGGACAAGGGGATTGGAGGTTGGGGGTTTGGGGGAGGGAGGGAGGGAGGGAGGGAGGGAGGGAAATCGAGGGGAGCCCCTTCCCTCGGGAGAGACTATTTGAAGTAGTGGAGCCCGGCCACGAGCAGGAATTTCTCCAGGAATAGCTCGGAGTCGAGCACAGCGATGTGGGCAGCCCGGCCGATCAGGGCGTTGGCTGTGTTGGGGAGAGCGTGGAAGATATCGTATCGCACCAGTGTGCAGCTCGCAGTCTCCGCCACCGGCTGCAGAAGGTTATTGATCATCTCCGTGTACACCGAGCCTGTGAGAGAGAGAGACAGCGTTCACACTCGTAGGAAAAGCTACAACAACAAAATTACATTTATAGAGCGTCTTTCATGTCGGGAGGACGTCCCAAGGCGTTGAACAGTTATGGGGTCAGGACCCGAGCAAGGGGGAGTGGGCAGGGCAGTGGGGAGTGGGGGGTGGGGGCGGGAGAGAGTTAGGAGGGCAGCAGAAGGCACGGTCGAAGAGGAGGATCTTGAGACCGGCCTTGAAGGAGGCGAGGGAGGGAGCGAGGCGAAGGGACTATGGGATGGAGTTCCAGAGTGTGGGGGCAGCTCTCTCCTTGGGAGGATCTCCCAAGGCACTGGAAAGTCAGTGTTTCAGACCCGAGCTGGGATCGGGGAGGGTGGAGGGAAGGGAGGGGAGGTGACCGAGGGACCGTCAAAGAGGAGCGTTTTCAGTCGGGACTTGAAGGAGGCCAGGGAGGGGGCGAGGCGGAGGGACTGCAGGATGGAATTCCAGAGGTTACGGGCAGAGTGGCTGAAGGCTCGCCCGCCAATGATGGGATGGATGGGTCAGGGGACAAGGAGCAGCCCGGAAGCCACTGAGCGGAGGGTGCGGTCAGGTTGGTGGGGGGGTTAGGAGGTCGTAGGGTGGTAGGGTGGGGCGAGGCCATAGACGGCTTTCAAGGTGAGGACCAGGATCTTGAATTCAATCCTCTGGGTGATAGGGAGTCAATGGAGTCCGGCGAGAATGGGGGAGGTGGGGTCATGGTAGAGGACACGGAGTTCTGGATGATTCAAGCTATTGGCTGCCGCGTTTCACACCCACAAAATATAGTCAATTCACTTGGCAGCCTATTCTGTGAAGCGCTTTGAGACGTCTTGAAGGTGTCATAAGATATCAAATGCAAGGATTATTATTAGAATGAGGTCATTCGGGCCCTCAAGCCTGTTAAGGCATTCTATTAGATCATGCTCTCTCCCTCAATCTCTCCGCCTCAAACCCCTCCCTCCTTCCCTTGAGATCCTGACCTGACAAATATCTATTCAACTCAGTCTTGACATTGAGAATGGATCCAACATCCATAGCCTTTCGGGGGAGACAGTTCCAGATTTCCAGCCCCCACCCCCACACCCACCCATTTAAGTGAAAGATTGCCTGCTAAATTCATTCCTAAGCCTAGCTCTAATTTTAAGACTATGACCCCTTGTTCTGGATTCACCCACCAGAGGAAATAGTTTCTCTGTATCTAGCCTATCAAACCCCTTTATTATTTTAAACACATCTATCAGATCGCCCCTCAACCGTCTAAACTCAAGACCACTGGAGCTCCGCCACTTGAACTCTCTACTCTAACCCCATTCCCTGCTCTCTCTCCCTCTCTCTCTCTCTGCTCCCATGGTGGCTGTGCTGGTGCTCGCCCACCTCTTACCAGTCTGTCTGTCCTTCAGCGCAGTCTTGCAGATCTCTATACGAGCCGAGTGAAACGGGACGTATCGATCCTGAGTCGAAGCCATTAACACCACGTTCTTAAAGTGCTGCAGGCCTGGAACAAGAGCAGCGAGCACACAGTCACACACAGTCAGTCTGGCTCAGTCACACAGCCTGACTCAGTCACACAGCCTGTCAGCCTGGCTCAGTCCCCCAGCTCAGCCTGGCTCATAGGCAAGACTTGGAAGGGTGGTCGCAGCTGGACAAGCAGTGGGAAAGCAGTGACATCAATGGCCAAGCCATGTGTGGGTTTAGCTGGTTAGACTCCAGCAGTTACCCCAACACACACTCTGGGCTCCCCCCACAAGCCTTGGCTCTCGGCAACTTGCGCCTGACACTCTCTAGAACTAGGTAAGCAGGCTGTGTCCCTCCAGGGAGAGAGAGAGAGAGAGAGAGCAATCTATTTCTATGTGTAGGTGAAGATTCATGCAATTCTCAGTTGGGTTTGGAGACTCTTAAGCAATGGTGATGAGTTTCCGTGTGTGTCAGACACTTGGCTGAGCAAAAAACAAAACTATGCGCAGTGTCATGCTTCTCTCTGTCTCTCTCACACAGACAGTCTCTCTCTCCTTCTCTCTCTCTCTCAGTGTCTCCGCTTCTCACGATGTTAGCCTCTCCCAGTCTCTCTCTCTCTCTCTTTTTCAGTGTTAACCTCTCCCAGTCTCTCTCTCCCCCTCTCTCTGTCTCAGTCTCTCTCTCTCTCACACAGTATTAGCTGTTGATCGGTACCTGGCTTCTCGCTGAGTTTGTAGAGGAAGGTTTTGCGGGGGTCAGGCTGGTCTCGGAAGGTCAACTGTAGCAACGAGCCCGACTTCTTCAACTTCTGCATCAGCCACAGACCTGCAGAGGTGACATCCCATCACTGAGACCCCATCACTGACCCCCCCCATCACTGAGACCCCATCACTGACCCCCCCATCACTGAGACCCCATCACTGACCCCCCCCATCACTGAGACCCCATCACTGACCCCCCCATCACTGACCCCCCCCATCACTGAGACCCCATCACTGACCCCCCCATCACTGATCCTCCATCACTGACCCCCCCATCACTGAGACCCCATTACTGACCCCCCCATCACTGACCCTCCATCACTGAGACCCCATCACTGACCCCCCCATCACTGACCCCCCCATCACTGAGACCCCATCACTGACACTCCATCACTGACCACATCACTGAGACCCCATCACTGACCCCCCCATCACTGACCCCCCCATCACTGAGACCCCATCACTGACACTCCATCACTAACCCCATCACTGAGACCCCATCACTGACATCCTATCACTGACACTCCATCACTGGCATCCCATCTTGACACCCCATCACTGAAACCCCATCACTGACACCCCATCCACTGACATCTCATCACTGACAGACTACCCACCCTCACTTTGCTCCCTACTCTACCCTTCCTTCCTGCCCTCTCTCTCTTACCCACCCACCCTTCCCGCCCTCCCTCTCCCACTCACCCTCCCTCTCCTACTCTCCCTCCCTGCTCTCCCTCTCCTTCCCTCTCTCCCTCTCCTACACGCCCTCCCTCGCCTCCCTGCCCTACCCTCTCCTCCCTCCCTTCCCGCTCTCCCCTCTTCTCTCTTCTCCATGCCATACCCTCTCCTCCCCGCCCCTCCCTCTCCTACCCGCCCTCCCAGGGCAATGTAAGTCAGTGTTTGCAGAGCTGTGTGCTGATGTTATGCTGTTACCTGTGCTGACCAGGGTGCTGTTGTTGTAGAGAGTTCCCAGGTGAGGGCCGGACAGCGACAGGAAGGTGTGAAGTTTCCGCAGGTAACAGCGGAAACGTGGCCGGGTCAGCAGGGAGCGGATGATGATATTACCCAACGAGTGACCGATAAAACTGTGATAGAAGAGAAGAAAAGGCGGTGGTGAAAAGAGAAAGCAGATTCTCTCTCTCCGTCTATTTCTCTCTCTCCCCCACAAAACACCCAATCACTATACACTTACAGTCTCACTCCCATCCTCCCACCACATCACCCTCCCAGCCTCCCCCCCCCCCCCCCCCCCCCCCCCCACACTCACACACCCTCTTCCCCACATCGCCCATTCCCTCTGGAAACACGCCACATGCATGTATACAACACAGGTACGTGACAGACTCAGTCCAATTTGGATACTTTTACGCTTGGTTAAGTTTGGTTTGGTGACGGGGTTTCCGTGTGTGTGTCAGACAGACACGCGGCTGATCGCGGTGATGGGTTTCCGCGTGCGTCTGGAAATTGTACCTGATTCGAGAC
Source organism: Hydrolagus colliei (assembly GCA_035084275.1). Taxonomy (NCBI): domain Eukaryota; kingdom Metazoa; phylum Chordata; class Chondrichthyes; order Chimaeriformes; family Chimaeridae; genus Hydrolagus; species Hydrolagus colliei. Next base: position 34,344,145 of record CM068743.1, on the reverse strand, counting down.
ACAGTCAGGTTGTAGAGGTGAATGTGCTGAATAATCTCATCCAACAGACGGTCTGTCATCGCGTCGAAATCAGCAAACGTGTCACTCTGCAGCGGAGAAACAACAACAACAACAACTCACATTCACACACTAGAGCAGCGTGACTGGGCTGCCCTTCCAGGTCCTGCTGATGAGCCAGGGCTGGGCCTATGCTGTCATCAGCAGTGAGAGCCCTGGGTATACGTGGACCCACGTGGTTCAGGAACCAGACTAGAGACCGTCACAGAGGGGCTCAATTCCCACCATCTTGGAGATAATTAAGCAGCGATATCAACCTCACCTTTTCCCCCACAATATACGTGGAGTCCGGTAGTGTAGTGCTTAACGCACTCGCCTCGCGAGAGAGAGAACCTGAGTTCGATTCCTGGGCAAGGCGAAATGTTGGGAGCAAGTTCCCTTACTCCACACACCTCTGTTTACCTAGCAGTAAGTAGGAACCTGGTTCTTAGTTGATGGGCGGATCACTTTCCGTGGGGTAAAACGCTCCTCCCCAAATAATAATAATGATAATAATAAATTGGTTTCTGATTCCACAACTGTGTGTGGCTCACTGCCGCGCAATCGGCTGCCGTGTTTCGTCCACAACAGTGCACAGTCAATGCACTTTACAGTTTATCTTGTATCCAGAATATACTGTAAAGTGAATTGACTATATTTGTGGGCGAAACGTGGCAGCCAATTACACACAGCAGTGGCCCACAAACAGTCGTGGATTGAAATGACCAATTTTATTATTGTGTTTTTTTGGGGGACGGATTATTATCAGGCGTGTGCAGTAGGGAAACTTGCCCAAGGTTTTCGTCCTGATCTGCCTGGATTCGAACACAGATCTAATGCTTGTAAGGCGAGTGCTCTAATCACTGAGCTACAGGGATAACCACTGAGATAAGGCATTAGTTCAAAAGCAAGTATGCAGAGAGCTCCCTACCTGATTCCGTTCCGACATTAAGAAATCCAGCTTTGCGCCGGGAAGTCCCAGCTCAATGAAGGTCTTAACGAGTCTCAGGTCAGCGTTGTTCCCTGAAAGAGACGAGGATTTGTCTTTAAGGTCCGGGGTGGGGGGGTGGGGGGGAAGAGGTGGGGGCGAGGAGGGGGAGTCATAGCGCCATCGCCAGCAGGGTATCTGATACACTCAGAAACCCGTCACCGTTGCTTAAGAGTTTCCAAACCCAACTGAGAATTCCTGGCCTCCCACCTACACATGGAACCCCAGAGATGGATTGTTGGGATGGACTGCTCTCTCTCTCTCCAGAGAGTATTAGGCCCAGGTTGGCGAGAGCCAAGGCTTGTGGGGAGCCCAGAGTGTGCATTAGAATAAGTGATGGAGTCTAACCAGCTAAACTCACATAATGTGATTATCACATGTGATCATCAGGTAACAACATCTTTGCCAGTGATGGGGTTGGTGACTGTGGTACACTTCGTTCACTTTTGGGGACAGCACCTCAGGAAACATACATTGTTAACAACAAGGACAACAAAATTACATTTATACAGCGCCTTTCACGTCGGGAGGACGTCCCAAGTTAAGCCCTTAAAGGGTTAAGCTATGAGGACAGGTCACATAACCTTGAAGTTAGAAGGTTGAGGGGTGATCTGATTGAGGTGTTTAACATGATCAAGAAGTTTGATAGGGAAACTATTTCGTCTGATGGGTGGGGGGGGTGATCCAGAACAAGGGGCATCACCTTGAAATTAGAGCCAGGCCATTTAGGAGTGAAATTAGGAAGCAGTTTTTCCACACAAAGCTTAAAGACAATCTGGAACTCTCTCCCCTAAAAGGCTGTGGGTACTGATCCATCCATTCATGGTCAAGACTGAGGTGGATAGATATTTGTTAGGTCAGGGTACCAAGGGATATAATAATAATAAGCACATCTTCTAGACGTCTCAAAGCAATTCACTGAATATATTGTAAAATGAATTGACTATATATTTTGTGGGCGAAACGCGGAAGCCAATTGCACACAGCAATGTCCCATAAACAGTCATGGATTGAAATTACCAAAATGTTTTTAGGGATTATTATCAGACTCAAGAGTTAGGAGTAAGGAAACTTGCCCTGACCTACCTGGAATTGAACCCAGGTCTCTCGCTTGTGAGGCAAGTGCTCTAACCACTGAGCTACAGGAGCTCCACAATGGAGCAAGGGCGGATAGGACTTGAGGTACAGGTTAGCCATGATCTTATAGAATGACAGGACAGGGATCGAGGGGCTGAATGGGCCGTGACCCTGTGGGTAAGTGACTGTGTGCACACACTCTGCGTTAGACAGTGAGTACGTACCATCCAGCCCATGCACACACACCACTAGATGGATGGGATCACTGGTGTCCTCCTCCTCGGGGGTGAAGTAGGGGGTGGTGGAGGCCAGGACGGGCGGGTCGCTGTACAGAGATCCCGCCAGACACAACTCTGCCATCAGCTCCTCTTTGGCCTGGAAAAAGCTGAGGGGAGAAGAGATCAGTTTAGCCCCTGATGGCTTCAGAGCTCAGAGCCATGGATCAGAATAAATTATAGCTTATGCAGCCCTGGTGATGTTTCATATCCAGTGTATGTGATGGGGAGTCAGAGGGGCCTGGCGAGGGCTGGTGTTATGTGGGTATAGAGTTTTGTGTGTGTGATGGGGATCCAGAAGGAGCTAGGTGAGTGTTGATGTGGTGGGGGGAAGGACTTTAGTGTGTGTGAGAGGGAGCCAGAGGGGCCTGGCGGCTGGGGTGATGGTGGGGGATGGAGTGTGGTGTGTATGATGGGGAGCTAGTGGAGCCTGGCGAGGGCTGGTGTGATGGGGGGATGAAGTTTAGTGTGTGTGATGGGGAGCCCGGTGAGCCAGTGGAGCCTGGCGAGGCCTGGTGTAATGGGGCACAGAGTTCAGTGTGTGTGATAGGGAGCCAGTGGAACCAGGCGAGGGCTGGTAAGATGGGGGGATGGAGTTTAGTGCATGTGATAAGTGAGCCACTGGAGCCTGGCGAGGGCTGGGGCGAGGGGGGTATTGGAGCTGTTTACCTGAGCATCCTCTCATTGGCGTCTTCATCGCCAGCCTGGCAGTCGGTGTTGGCGATGCCAAAGGAGCCCACGGGCTGCCTGGTGACAGGCGAGGATAGGTGCCGCGCTGGGAAGGAGGAGGAGGTGTTGGCATTACGTGGTGAATCTCGGAGCATGGAGGAGAAGGGGAGGCAGGTGGCAGCACAGGACACCGACAGGTTCACCACCTCCACCACATTCCTTTTCTCACCAGCGGTGGCATTGATGGTGGCTACACTCACTGGGGCTTTGCCCCCTCCCAGGGCCCTGGTCACCTGTGCCTTGCCCTCCTCCTCCTCTGTCCTCCGCCGCCCAGCTCCTGCCTCCTCCCGGCAAAGTTTGTGCCCATCCATCTCGCCTTCCTCTTTGGCCTGACGCCTCTCGCGTGCGGGCAATAGCTCACCAATGGCTTTCTGTGCCCCCTGCCCGCTCGCCGAGCCTGAGGGTGGGTGGTGGTGGTGGTGGTGGGCCAGGAGACCACCTCCCAGGTGCTGCTGGTGACAATGTTGTCCATCCTGATAATCTGTGACAGGCAAAGATGGACCCCCGGCTAGAGACAAGCCCCCCACTGGCCCATCTAGCTCCATGGTCTCTCGAGGTGACAAGCATCTCACTGGGGAGCCCTCAGTCTCTGCCTCTCGATCCCCCTCACTCTCTCCCTCTCCCTCCAGCTCAGAGGTGCTGATGTGTGGGGCGGAGGCAGATTTGGTCAGGAGATGCCCAAGTTCCCCCTCTCCTTCCTCCCTCCCCTCCTCCACCTCCTCTTCCTCGCCCTCGAAGGGCAGTGAGCTGATGGAGGTGAGGGAGGCCTGGATGCCGCTGGGCAGGCTGCTGCACACTTCAGTCTGGCTGTAGCCCCCCGACGAACCCCCTCCCTGGCTGCTGACCCCACTCCGGCCTAGGACCTGGGTTTGGGCCTGGTGCTGAGGAACGAGGCCCCGAGAACCCAGCTCACTGCCAATCCCAGAGTCCGATATAACTGACAGGGAGCGCTTGATCAGACCTCCCCTCTCCCTCTCCTCCTCGTCCCCCTCACTCCTGGTCACCTCCCCACTGTCCCCCCAGCCCCAGAGCCAGCCCGGCCCTTGGCCCTCACCCCCTCCCTCACTCTCACCCGCTCCCTTACACTCGCCCCCTCCCTCACCCCCTCCCTCGCTCTTGCCCCCTCCCCTACTCTCACCGCCTCCCTCGCTCTCGCCCCCGCCCATCACCAACACAGCCTCCCCCCGGTAGGGGTCTGTGCTGCTGGGTCTGACCTCGATGAATGTCAGCCCAGAGGTGTGGGGTGACCCCACTCCATCTCCCCCCAGCTCCCCGGCCCCCCAGCAGGGCTCCGCGGGGACCCCCAGGCCTCGGCCCACGTCCAGCCTCTGGTTCCCACAGGGGGTCAGCGCCACATGGCCGCACTCTGTCTCCACGGTAACCGTCCGTTCCTGGTCCACCTCGGCCTCTGGGGCCTGGGTTTGGGCTGCGCTCGGGGCCAGTGAGTGGCTCTCCCCGTCCCTCTCCCCATCCTGCCCACTCAGCTTCACCATCAGCACATCAATGGGCTCCGGCCTCGCAGTCTGACCAGGAGCCATCTCCAACCCAGGCCTTAGTCTCTCACTGGACACGGGCTCCAGCCTGAACCGCTGCTCGGGTGTAAGTATCTCAGTGGGTTCATTGGTGTCATTGGGTTGGTTATCTGTGGAGAGAAGGCAGGAGGGGGTGGGGTGGGGGTGGGGTGGGTGGGGGTGCAAAGAGAGGAAGAGGATGGGAGACATAATAATAATAATAAATGATCCTTCCATTCGATGCAGTGCTTTTCATGTCTTCTCGACATCTCAAAGCGCTTTACAGAATACACTGTAACATGATTTGACTGTATACTTGTGGCCGAAACGCGGCAGCCAATTGCGCACAGCAGCGTCCCCACAAACAGTTGTGGATTCAAATGACCAATTTATTATTGAGTTTTTAATCAAGGGATTATTATTAGATGTGTGTGTGTGTGTGGAGTAAGGAAACTTGCCCAAGGTTTTGCCCTGACCGTGCCGGGAATCGAACCCAGGTTTCTCGCTCGCAAGGCAATTGCTCTAACCACTGAGCTACAGGACTGCACACATTATTAATAATAATAACTTGATCCACCACTTGATGGCAGCATAGGGCAGCTCACTAGAATTCTCCTCACGCAAAAGACTATTGGAAAAAATGATAACAATTTATGTGTTCGATACACCCGCTTATCACGTCTTCTAGACGTCTCAAAGCGCTTCACTGGATATACTGTAAAGAGAATTGACGGTACATTTGTGGGTGAAACAGGGCAGCCAATTGCGCACGGCTGCGTCCCACAAACGGTCGTAATGGGCTTGAAGCCACAACCTTCTGACTCAGAGGTGAGGGTGACATGGGGAGAAACTGAGAGATCAACAGAGTCGGACAGATAGGCAGGGAGATAGACAGAGAGCGCGAGAGAGAGAGAGAGAGAGAGAGAGAGAGAGCTCGACTGAGAGACACTGAAAGACAGACAGGGAGACATATAGAGCTAGAAAGACTCACAAAAAGAGAGAGACAGAGACACATCCACAGGGAGAGAGACAAAGTGAGTGATGGACAGAGAGAGAGAGACACACACACACACACACATACACACAAACAAAGTGAGTGACAGAGAGACGGAGGGAGATACACTAGGACAGAGAGAGAGAGATAGTGAACTCACGGCTGCTGAGAGACTCCACGAATCTGTCCTCAAAGATGATAGGGAGGGTGCTCCAGTCTCCGTCGATCTGCAGACACTCGGCGGGCAGTGGGGGCATGCTGGTGAGATATGCAGAGCTCCGCACAGCCGCAGCTATCTGATGGTGGCTCTGGAGTCTGGGGATGGGTGGGGTGTGGGGTGGTGGGGGGGGGGGAGGGGGGGGGCGAAAGAGAAAGAGGTAAAGTTCACACACTCTGGCCAGCCCACATTCCTCCTTCCCCCTCCATCCCCCCAGCTCTCTCACCATCTCCTGCCGCCCCACTGCCCGCCCAGCTCAGCAACAACAACAGCAACATTACACTTGTATAGCGCCTCCCACGCCAGGAGGACGTCCCAAGGCGCTGGAAACAAGCAACGAGCAAACTCTCATCCCTCCCCCTCCCCCCCTCACCCCACCCCCTAACAACCGCGCAACCGCCACAACTATTATCCGAGGGTTTATTTTTGCTGGAGGTGGAGGTGTCCAACACATAGGGAGACACGTCACTGTTGAATAAGAGTCTCCAAATCCAACTGAGAATTCCTGGCCTCCCATCCACACATGCAAACCACAGAGTCAGATTGTTGGGATGGAATGCGCTCTGTCTCTCTCTCTCTCTCTCTCTCTGGAGGGAGGGAGACTGTTGACCTAATTCTGGAGAGTATTAGGCTCAGGTTGGCGAGATCCAAGGCTTGTGGGGGGAGCCCAGAGTGTGTGTTGGGGTCACTGCTGGAGTCTAACCAGCTAAACCCACACATGGCTTGGCCATTGATATCACTGTCTGGCCAGGCTTTCCCACCGCTTGTCCAACTAGGACCACCCTACCCGCTAGTTAGTTAGTTAGTTAGTTAATTAGTTAGTTAGTGCTTTGGCTGTCGGGTTAACAGGAGCTGTAGTGGGAGGATTCCCTGCCCCCCAGTGACTGGGCTGCCCTTCCAGGTCCTGCTGATGAGCCAGGGCTGGGGCTGCGCTGTCATCAGCAGTGAGAGGCCTGGATATACTGCGGACCCGCCTGGCTCAGGAACCAGACTAGAGACGGTCACGGAGGAGGCGGGTGGGAGGGGGAGTCGATTCCAGCGTTCCATTGCCAGGCGGATCACCTTGGGGCCAAGTTCAGGCCCCACTTACCATCCTCCCCCCGCTCCCCCTCCCCCCCCTCCCCCCACCACTAAAGAGGAGGAGAGTGTGACATTCTCTGCCAGCAGTGAGGGTAGCAATGGACATATGGGTCTGAACCAATTTACAGGTAACCAATGCTCCATCATTCACTGCGGTGAATCTAGGTGAAGTGTCAAAAATAGCTTTGATGTCCATTTCTATTCATAGTCACAGTATTTCACAGCACAGTTATTATATATAAATCTAGTTACTATTTATAAGGACTAATTATTGTTAGAGATGATAATAATCTGTGTCTTAATTGGATAATAATAATCGTGGCATTCTGAAATAGAGCTTTTCACATCTTATCGACCTCTCAAAACGCTTCGCAGAATATACTGTAAAGCGAATCGACTGTATATTTGTGGGCGAAATGCGGAAGCCAATTGCGCACAGCAATCTAAGTTATTTATTTCTTATTTCATTGTAGGGTTTTCCTATTTAACAATACTTTGTAATAATGATAGTAATCCTTGCACTTGATACATTTGTGGGCAAAAGATTTATTGTAAATACTTCATGTAACTTTACACAAGTCATTATATGATTGGATTTATGAGTTTCACTGTGTATAATGATAATAATCCTTGCCTTACCACGTCTTCTGGACTTCTCAGTGTGTCACAGAATATACTGTAAAATACATTGATTGTACAATACATTGACTGTAGTTTGAGGGCCATATACGGCAGCTAATTGCACGCAGCAGTATCCTACAAACATGGATTGAGTGACCAAATTAGTATTTGTTTTAAGGGATTATTACCCCCCAGAGTAGAGATCCACCAGTTTGCTTTACAGTATATTCTGTGAAGCGCTTTGAGACGTCTCGAAGGCATGATAAGGCGCTATATGAAATGCGAGGATTATTATTATTATTATTACCACTTGTCTCTGGAAATCTCCAACACTCCTTACTTTGTCAGTGTGCTCCATATCCCAACAACTCTCTGTGTTCCTCCTCAGTTCTCCTCTCTATAATATATCTGTGTCCTGTTCCCCCCATCTCTACCTCCACCCCAGTCACTCAGTCGACCTCCCCGCCCCCCACGAAGAAATAGCCTCTGTATCCACCGTGTCAAACTCCTCATCATTGTGTCTACTCGGAGGTTAGACTTACAGGTGTTCCTGGAAGGTGAGAGCCATCTCTTTCTTGTGTTCCATGTAGAAAAATGCCTCGGAGAATCTCTTTACCTACAAAACAAATACAGGCAACACTTTATGGCCAGTGGATTCCCAGCTGTCTCAGTGGCCTCCAGGGCAGTCCCAAGGCACTGCACAGTCAGGGATTTGGACTGAAGCTGGCGGTTAGGAACAGGAGGGGTGATAGGGAGCCAGTGGAGCCTGGCAAGAGCTGGTGTGAAGGTGGTGCAGAGTCTAGTGTGTGTGATCTGGAGCCAGTGCAGCTTGTCGAGGGCTGGGGTGATGGGGGGGATGTAGTTTAGTGTGTGGGACAGGGAGCCAGTGCAGCCTGGCGAGGGCTGGGGTGATGGAATTACCCGCAAAGTGTGGTGTTCTTGGGTCAGGAAAGCCGTCACATCGGGCTGCAGGGTCACACTCTCCAGGAACTGGGTCCAGAGGGCGGTGAGGTGAGAGCAGAGCTGCTCCAGGTCCCTGCTGATCTGCTCTGCCATCTTCTCTGAGCTGCTCAACTCCTGCAAGGGATCACAGCGACGTTACCCCCCGCGCAGACAGCACTAAAATAACAATAATAATAATAATAATCCTGGCATTAGACACAGCGCCTTTTCACGTTTTCTAGACGTCTCAAAACACTTCACAGAATGTACTGTAAAGTGAATTGACGTGTGGGCGAAACGCGACAGCCAATTAAAATAAAATAAACAATAATCCTTGCATTTGATATAGCGCATTTCACATCTTATCGATGTCCCAAAACGCTTTACAGAATATACTGTAAAGTGAATTGACTGTTTATTAGTGGGAGAATCACGGCAGCCAATTGCGCACAGCAGTGTCCCACACACAGTTGTGGATTGAAATGACCCATTTTGTTATTGGTTTTTTTTTATGGATTATTATTAGGCGTGTGGAGTAAGGAAACTTGCCCAAGGTTTCGCCCTGACCTGCATGGATTCGAACACAAGTCTCCCCAGCTTGGCCTCCCCAGTTTGCAAGACAAGTGCTCTAACCACTAAGCCACGGAGCTCCAATTGCGCACAGCATCGTCCCACAAACAGCTGTGGATTGAAATGACCAATATATTATTTGTTTTTGAGGGATTATTATCAGGCACATGCGGTAAGGAAACTTGCCCAGGACTTCACCCTGCCTGGAATCGAACAACAACAACAACTTGGATTTATATAGCGCCCTCCATGCCAGACGGCGTCTCAGAGCCCTTCCCAATAACGGATCCCGGGAACGAGCCAGGGGGAGGGGAAAAGAAGGTGCCCCAACACGCGGTCGAAAAGAAAGGTCTTTAGCTGAGACATGAAAGTAGGAAGAGAGGGGACGAGGCGAAGGGAGTGAGGAAGGGACTTCCAGAGACTCGGGGTATAGTGGCCGAAGGCACGGCTGCCTATTGATATTGAGAATATTAATCCCTGCATCTGATATTGCGCCTTATCATGGCTTAGAGACGTCCAGAAGCGCTTCACCAAATATACAATAAAGCGGAGTGACTGTGGATTTTGGGGGGTGGAAAATAGACACAGGAGAAGGCTACTCGGGGGATTCTTGTGGTTAATTTGTCGCGTAGCTAGATTTCTCCTGTCCTTCTGGAGAGGAAATGGCTTTGGACTGTCAGCCATGTTTTGCATAAGAAGGAGGTGAGGAGATGAACAGGTTTCCTTCCCTTTACCTGCAAATTAGTGCACAGCACAGACAGTGTCTCCTCCACCCGGCAGTCTTCTGTTGGAGATTAAAAAAGACACGCGTGAGAGCTTTATATACGAGCGACAGCAGCACAGAGGTCTTCTGTTTATCACAATGATAATAATCATCATAATCCTTGCATTTGATATAGCGCCTTATCCCGTCTTCGGGACGTCTCAAAGCGCTTCACGGGAATGTACCGTAAAGTGTAGTGACTGTATGCTACGCGGGCCAAATGAGGTAGCCAATTGCGCACAGCAGTGTCCCACACAACAGTCGTGGATTGAGTGAGCAAATTATTATTTAAAAAAAAACACATTTCAAAGGGATTATTACCCCAGGAATAGCGATCCGTCGATCGCCTAACAAACGGGTTCCTGAATCCTTAGGTGAACAGAGGTGTGTGAAGTAGGGAAACTTGCCCAGCATTTTGCCCTGCCCGGGAATGAAGCCCAGATCCTCTCACTTGCAAGGCGGGTGCTCTAACCACTGAGCTAAAGCACCTCACATTAATATTATTACTATTACTGCTACTGTTGGGGAGGTGTCTGACACACAGGAGAACCCAAGAAAATGCTACCAAGCATCTAAACCCAAACACTTAGTGTTCCATCCCATCAGGACAGGTAATCACCCTCTCCCCACAAGAGGTTGGCGAGAGCCAAGGCTTGATGTGGGGGGCCCAGAGTGTGTGTTGGGGTAACTGCTGGAGTCTAACCAGCTAAACCCACACATGGCTTGGTCATTGATATCACTGTCTGGCCAGGCTTTCCCACCACTTGTCCAGCTAGGACCACCCTACCCGTTCGTTAGTTCATTCTTTAGTTCATTCATTAGTTAATTAGTTAGGACTTTGGCTGCAAGGTTAACAGGAGCTGTAGTGGGAGGATTCCCTGCCCCTTCCCCCCACTCCACCCACGACATGCTCTCACACACACAAAAACACACACACACACACAAACACACAGAAACACAAACACACACAAACATACATACAAACATACACCTCACCTCCCTGAACTAATTTGTTGTAAACTGGTGGAAGAGGTGCAAAAATGCAATGTACAATTAACACTGTCTGGCACTAATTGAACCAGTTTGTTACGTTCAACTGACGCAAACTGTGCCAGAAAAATGTATTTAACTTTGATTGTAAATTGTCATTTGATTTGGATTTATTTATTTTGAAGGGATTATTAACCCCAGACAGTGATCTGCCAATCGAGGCGAAGGGACTGGGGAATGGAGTTCCAAACGTTGGGGACAGAGAGGCTAAATACACACACTCGCCCATCCCCACACACACCCACACACACCCGCACACACCCACACACACCCGCACACACACAAATACACACTCAAGCGCACATACATACTCACACCCGCACACGCACGCACACACGAGCACACCTACACACTCACGAACACACCCGCTCGTGCACACACACTCACGTGCACATTCACGAACACACATATGCTCGCGCACATATATTCGCTCGCACACACTCGCTCACACACACATTCACTCGCTCTCACACACACACACTCGCTTGCATATACTCATGAACACATACTCGCAAACACACACTCGTGCGCACGCACACACATCTCGCGGGCTGCTCTTACCCAGGGAGAGGCGCTGCAGTGCTGGGATGTGTTGCAGCATGGCTGTGTAGTAGGAGAAAAGGCCTCTGTATGCGGACAGCAGTGTGTGGCACAGCTGCTGGTGCCATCGGCAGGCTTGCTGCACACAGCACTCACTGCTCACCACACTGCCCTGCAACACACAACACACAACATCAGCATAAGGAGACCGAGGTCCATCTCGTTCGTCTTCCACCGAGCTGCCGGTCGTTTGATATGCCGTGTCCCAAACTGTACAACAACAACAACTTGGATTTAGATAGCGCCCTCGCTCCACGCGGGACAGCGTCTCAAAGCGCTTCCCGTTAACAAATCCCGAGCGGGGAGAGAGGGAAGGTGACCGAAAGCGCGGTCGAAAAGTAAGGTCTTTAGCCGAGTCCTGAAAGTAGGAAGAGACGGAGTGAGGCGAAGGGAGTGAGGAAGGGAGTTCTAGAGCCTCAGGCGCTGAGAGGTTGAGTGGAGGAGAAGGAGGAGGCCAGACCCGCTGGAGCGAAGGCAACAGGTACTGTTGTGAGGAGAGAGGTCTGAGAGGTAGGGGGTGCAGAGGAGTGGAGGGATTTGAAAACAAGAGTATCACTGTATCCCTCCAGATATTTTCTAGCAGAAATCGATCTCATTTGTTCTTGAAAGAAACAATATGGTTGTTTGCAGGACGTTGCTGTGTGCAAACTGGCTGCCACATTTATCTACTAACTACATAGTTACTCCACTTTGAGACATGCTTGTGTCAGGTAACTCACTGTGCGAAATACAAGTGTTATTAACAGTAGTATAATGATATTTCTTGCATTTGATACAGCGCCTTATCACATCATCAAGGCGACTCAAAGCGCTTCACAGAATGTACTGCAATGTGAATTGACTATATTTGTGGGCAAACGCGGCAGCCAATTACGCACAGCAGCATCCCACAAACAGTTGTGTTTGGGGACGAATTATTATTAGGCGCCGCTGTGTGTGTGTGTGTGTGTGTGTGTGTGTGGAGTAAGGAAGCTTGCCCAAGGTTTCACCCTAATCTGCTTGGATTCAAACACAGGTCTCACTCTTGTAAGGCGAGTGCTCTAATCACTGAGCTACAGGAGCTCCACAAGTTGTATTTGGATGAGGAAAATGATCTTTGCATTTAATACAGCGCTTTTCACATCTTCAAAATGCCTCAAACCACGTGTCCTACACACAATCGTGGATGGAAGTGACCAATTTATTATTGTTTTCAGACCCCTGGGAGCGATTCCTCAGCCCCTGGTCTGTCCTGTCTCCACCGACAGAGAGGGAGACTAGTGTTCTTGGGGATAGTCTTTAATCAGCTTTGTTTCCTGTTTCCTTTACACTGTAATTGGAGCCTCCTGTACTCAGGGGGTCTGTTTGATCACTGGTTGATTATCCAGGGCATTGATTTGCTCTCACACTCGCACGCAGGGTATCTAACTCTGCCAAATGGGTTGGGATGGATTGGATTTGGTGGGGGTGGGATTATAGACAAAGAGTTGTGTAGTGCTGTGGTTAGAGCGCTCGCCTCGCCAGAGGGTAGACCCGGGTTTGACTCCCGGGCAGCGCAAAACAATAGGCAACTTTCCATACTCCACACATCCAAACCCATCACCCATCACAAGAGTCTCCAAACCCAACTGAGAATTCCTCATCTCCCACCCTCACATGGAAACCCCAGAGATAGATTGTTGGGATGGAATGCGCTCTCTCTCCCCACCTCTCTCTTCCTGGAGGGACACATCCTGTTTACCTAATTCCTTACCTCCAACACCACCACTCCCCCCACCCACTGCCTCCGTTCCACCATCCAGTGGCTGTGCCTTCAGCCACTAATTCCAGAAACTCTGGAAATCCCTCCCTCAATCCTCCCGCTTGCCCCATCCCTCCCTCCCTCCCTCCCTCCCTCCCACGCCACCCCACCTTCAAATCCCACTTAAAACCGTTCCTTTTTTGATGGTGTTTACAGTCCTCTCCCACCTCCCCACTCCCTCTCTCTCCCCCTGGCTTGGGATCAAATTCCCTCCCACCCCCCCGCCCCCTCCCCCCGTCAAGCGCTCCGGGGGACACTACCCTGAGTGAGAGGCGCTGTGTAAATGTAAGTATTTATATTAGGCGCAGGTTGGCGAGAACCAAGGCTTTTGATGGGAGCCGAGTGTGTGTTGGGGTAATTGCTGGAGTCTAACCAGTTAACCCACACATGGCTTCGCTATTGATATCACTGTCTGGCCAGGCTTTCCCCGCTGCTTGTCCAGCTACAGATAACAGTCGCTGAGTGACGCTATGTAAATGCTTGTGATCTTTTATCCCGACTCCCTGCTGTCCACAATCCAAATGTAGAGTGACAGAAACTCCAGCTTCCAACTCACCCCACCGCCCTCCCCCACCATGTATGTATCTGTCTGTCTCTCTAACAGTACACCTATAAACAGACTGAACATCTGGCGATGTTCGAAGCTTAATTAACTCACTGTCTGGGAGGCATTGTCCGTAACTAACTCCCCAAAGTCTTGCAGTAAATCACGCCGTTTCTGTTAACCACTGCCCATGAATCACGCGAGAAAACTCTCTCTCTCAGAATCCGCGTTGTGCACACCCACATCTTGCTGGGGGCACTGAAATGTAATGCTAATAATAACTTGCATTTGATATAATAATGATAATAATACTAATCCTTGCATTTGATAGAGCGCCTTATCACGTCTCTGAGAATCCATTCACAGGATACACTGTAAAGTGAATTGACTGTATTTACTAGTGAATTGCGCCCACAAACAGCCCCACAAACTAAGGATATGATAAGAATCCTTAGCGTAATTCTAAAACGTCGCCAAGTGCTTTAAAAGGTTTACTGTAAACTGCAGTGACTCTTTACATGTGTAGCAATTCACACACAGCAAAGTTCCTCAAATTGCCATAATAATGATTACAACAGTAATAATAATAATCCTTGCATTTGTCTCACAGATAGTGGTTGGAGAGCTCGCCTTGCCAAGCAAGAGAATGTGGGTTCGATTTCTGGGCAGGGTGAAACATTCAGCAAATTTGTCCACACGCGTCTGTTCATCTAGCAGGAAATAGGAACCCGGTTGGTAGTCGATTGGCGGTTGGATTTTCTGGGGGTAATAATCCTTTTTAAATAATGTTTTAAAAATAATAATAATACCAATAATTTGGCCACTTAATAATAATAATAATAATCCTTGCATGTGATATAGCGCTTTCCACATTTTATCAACGTCCCAAAGCGCTTCACAGAACATACTGTAAAGTGAATTGACTGTATATATTTGTGGGCGAATCGCGGCAGCCAATTGCGCACAGCAGTGTCCCACACACAGTCGTGGATTGAAATGACCAATTTTTTTATTATTGTGTTTTTTTGGAGGGATTATTATTAGGCGTGTGGAGTAAGGAAACTTGGCCATGGTTTCGCCCTGACCTGCCTGGATTCGAACACAGGTCTCCCCAGCTTGGTTTCCCCAGCTTGCAAGACAAGTGCTCTAACCACTGAGCCACAGGAGCTCACTTAACCCATGACTGTTTGTGGGTCACTGCTGGGTGCAATCGGCTGCCAGCTTCCATTATAACTTCCAACCATGGAGATTTATAAAGGTCACTGTCTATGTCTGCTGATCTCTATATGAGAACCATAAGTGGTAACTGCAGGGGAATCACCATCATAGAACCAGAGATTTATAATAATAATAATATACTAAGAATTTCACGCACAAATATACAGTCAATTCACTCTACAGTATGTTCTGTGAAGCACTTTGAGACGTCGATAAGATGTGAAAAGCGCTATATCAAATGCAAGGATTATTATATTATTATCATCAGAATAATAATCCTTGCATTTGATACAGCGCTTTATCACGTCTTTGTGACATCTCAAAGCTCATCACAGAATATATTGTAACGTATGGTAACCGTATATTTTGAGGGCAAAATGCAGCAGCCAATTACACACAAACAACATTACTGTCCCACAAACAGTCGTGGATTGAGTGAACAAATTTCTCTTTTTTGTTGGAGGGATTATTATCTGCAGGAAAACGATCCACCAATCGACTAACAACTGAGTTCCTATTTACTACTAGGTGTGTGGAGTAAGGAAACTTGCCTAAGGTTTCGCCCTGCCCGGGAATGGAACCCAGGCTCTCCCGTTTGCGAGGCGGGCGCTCTAACCACTGAGCTTCCGGCCTCCGCTAATCACCACGTGGAGCTATCCCAGCTGTGTTGGGAGCTAAAAATGGAGTGATCAATTTTGTCTGGGAATTGTTGGCCAGGACACTGGGAGAGAGAAACTCCCTTGTCTTTTCCAATAGATCTTTAACAGCCGCTCCTCCAAGCCCCCTTCCTACAATCCAGCATATCCCCCATCACTGCACTGCAGACCCACACACACTGAGCCATGCTCACACACACACTGACCCGCCCGCTCTCTCCCACACACACACACTCATGTGCTCTCTCTCTCCCACACACACACACTCATGTGCTCTCACTCTCCCACACACACACACACTGAGACGGGCTCTCTCTCACACACACACACACACTAAGCCATGCTTTCTCTCCCACACACACCTACACACAGACGCTGACCCGTGAGTGAGTGCCAGGCTGACTAACCTCGACTGACAGCTGTTTGTAGTAACTGGAGCCAAACACCAGGTTTTCCAGGGACAGAGACTGGTTGGACACTTCGACCTCGACCTCCTGGCCAGTCTTCCCCAGCCAGGAACCCTTCCCCAACCGCGGGAAACTGCAGAGGAGCAAACAATGGGACAATCAACCCAACTCCCTCTCCACTGCCGTCAATGGCCACCAATTGTTCCCTCCATGAGCCGCAGATTACCTAGAACTCCTCAGCTCATGTCCTCTCTCTCCCCACCCCCGCCCTACCCCACCGGGCCCAGCTCCGTGACCCCCCATCACCCTCCCCCGCCTCCACCAGCTCCCCATCCTCCAGAGGATAAGAGCTCGAGATGTCAGAGCTTTGGCTGTAGGGTTAACAGGAGCTGTAGTGGGAGGATTCCCCGCCCCCAGGGCTGCCCTTCCAGGTCCTGCTGATGAGCCAGGGCTGGGGCTGTGTTGTCATCAGCAGTGAGAGGCCTGGATACACTGCGGACCCGCCTGGCTCAGGAACCAGACTAGAGACCGTCACAGAGGCTGGGGCTCGATCCCCACAATCCATTGTCAGGCAGGTCACCTTGGGGCCAGTTCAGCTCCGATGATTCTCCCCACTTACCTCCGCCCTCCAATCAGGGAGAATTATCTTCTGAGCAAGTGGCAATTAGCAACGTTGATAATTATTAATAATTAATTAATAATAATCCTGGCATTTAAAATGGCGTCTTATCACGTCGCTGAGACATCTTCACAGAATATACTGTAACGCAAATTGACTGTATATCTTGCGGGTGAAACTGCGCACAGCAGCGTCCCTACAAACGGGGCCGTTGATTGAATGACCAAATTATTACTTTTTTTTAAAAAAGGGATTATTACCCCCGGAAAATCAGTCCGCCGATCGATTAACAACCAGATTCCTAGTTACTGCCAGCTAAATAAAGGCGCATGGAGTAAGGACACTTGCTTAAGGTTTCGCCGTGACCAGGGAATCAAACCCAGGTCCTTTCCCTTGCAAGGTGAGCGCTCTAACCATTGAGCTACAGGACCCAACATCCTGTAGTTGTGAGGAGAAGGGCTTTGGAAACAGAGAAGGAGCTCCTGTAGCTCAGTGGTTAAAGCACTTGCCTTACAAGCGTGAGATCTGTGTTTCAAATCCAGGCAGATCAGGGCGAAACCTTGGGCAAGTTTCCTTACTCCACACACACGCCTGATAATAATTCGTCCAAAAATAACCACAATAATAAAAATTGGTCATTTCAATCCACGACTGTTTGTGGGGACGCTGCTGTGCGCAATTGGCTGCCGCAATTGAAGCGCTCTGAGATGCCATCCGGCGTGGAGAGCGCTATATATCAACTGAAGTTGTTGTTGTTGTTGTTGCCGCGTTTCGCTCACAAATATACCGTCAATTCACTTTACAGTATATTCTGTGAAGCGCTTTGAGACGTCGATAAGATGTGAAAAGCGCTATATCAAATGCAAGGATTATATTGTTATTAAGGTTAATAAAAATAATCCTTAAATTTAGTGTCTATCCGCAACGAGGCTACAGACTGTGTTGATATATGACAGCGACTTGCGAGTAGTGTCAGGACTGCTTGACAGTGACAAAGCCTTCTCTGGGACAGAGAAGGGAAGCGACTGTAGACAGGAGGGGGAAGCAATCCACCCACCTGATCAAAGGCTGGTGCAGGGCAACCAGGGTGGCGTGGAGGGTGACGGAGATCACAGAGAGATGGAAGTAGTCAAACATGGCGGGGACATGATGGTGTAGCCCTCGCCGCAGGTGGAAGTGAAGGCTGAGCCGACGACTGCTGATCAGCGGCACCCCAGTCACCTCGCCGAGCCTGCGCGCACACGCATACCGCACCACACGCGCACACACCACGCACACCACGCACACACACGCCATGCACACGCGTACACACATACCACACACACACACAAGCCACACACACAACACGCACACACACACAAACGGGGAAGAAAGAGAGACACACACAGCCCAGTTATCTCTGTACTGAGCCCATCACCCCCAAACTCACCATCCCATCCCCCCAGTGGATTGATTTCAAGATCTTCGTCCTCGCCTTCAAATTCGCCCCCCACTGGGGCTTGACCCTCCCGACCTCTCCAATCCACTAAACTTTACCCACCTGTCCGCTCCCATCGCTTAGCAGGCTCTGGCCTCCTCCACGTCCCCCCGGCCAATGTCCCACAGTCCACCTCTCTGTCCCCACCCTCTGGAACTCCGTCCCACAGCCCCTCCGCCTCACGCCCACCCCCACCCCCACCCACCTCACCCCACTCCTCCACTGCCTCCGTCAAGTCCCGTCTCAAGACCTTCCTTTTCGACCACACCTTTGAATATTTTCCCTCCTCTACCCTCCTCTCTGATCCCAACCTCGCAGCTCAGGCCTAAATCCCTGACTGTCCAGGAAAGGCACAGTGTAAATGCAAGTTGCCGTTGTCGTTGTTGTTGTTGTAGTTGTGCCCACAAAGCCCTACTCGACTAACACCCGCACACGTAATAACAGCCCCACATCCCAGGCAGTGCCCCCAAAGTGGCCCTCTACAGCAATTACTGCCCGGTGTAGTGACTGTGTCGTGGTGAAGCCAATGTCCCACAAACAGCCACTATAAACGGGCGACCAATTTTAGCCGGGAGATTGTTGACCAGGAAACCGGGAGGAAGGGAAACTCTGGTCAGTTTTCCCAATCCTGCCGCGGGATAATAATATAATATTAATAATAATGTTAATAATATTAATATGAATAATCTTTGCATTTGATACAGAGCCTCATCACGTCATGTAGACGTCTCAAAGTGCTTCACCGGATACACCGTAAAGTGAACTGACTGTTCTTATGGATAAAGGGATTGAGGGATATGGGGATAAGGTGGGCAGGTGGAGTTAGATTAGAAGATCAATCATGATCGAATGGCCTACTCCTGCTCCTAATTCTTATGTTCTTATGACTGTATTTTGTGGGCTAAAACCCAGCATGATTGAAGGGATTATAACCCCCGGGAAAGCAGTCTGCCAAACGATTAACAGCTCCTCCTTGCCGCTGGGTAAACACAGGCGTGTGAGGAGCAAGGAAACTTGCCGAAAGGTTTCGCCTCAGCCCGGCAAAATCAAACCAGGGTCCTCTCACCCTAACCACTACACCGTGGGACTCTAGCAGTTTAGGGGTTGAGTCGCTCCCCTCCCTCCCCATCCCCTCCCCCTTCCTCTCCTCCATCCCCCACCCGCTCCCCCTCCCCCATCCCCAAGGATTGTTCAGACTCACTGAGGCTCAGATTCAGTGAAGTGCAAGTCCAGCTTCAGTTCAAAGTTCACCTCATTCAAAGCCTCCTCCACCTGCGGGAGAGACGAAGCGGTTATTAACACACAACTGCCCTGGTCGCCTGACCAAGTTATAACACGTGTAGTCATTCAAGAACAAACCACCACTGTCCTCACGTTTGATGCAGCGCCTGATGTAAGCACAGTTTTAATAATAAATCATAATAATCCTTGCATTTGATATAGCGCTTTTCACATCTTATCGATGTCTCAAAGCGCTTCACAGAATAAACTGTAAAGTGAATTGACTGTATATTTGTGGGCGAAACACAGCAGCCAATTGCACACAGCAGATCTTTAATGTCCACCTGAATGTTTAGGTGCAGGCAGGCAGGCAGGGAGGGAGGGGCTGAACTTAATGTGTGTGATTACATGTTCCAGTGAAATCACTCACCCTGTCCCCGTCCAGCAGGAGATGGACACGGAAAAGACAGGGGATGTTGATGGGCACCTCCTCGTTGCGGTAGAGGATCTGGAAAGGCTGGCTGTGCACCGCGCTGTCCTGGACACAGGCTGAGCCAGGACCACCTTTCCCTGAGAGGCAAACATTTGATAAACACAGAGCAAGAGACAGCTGGACCCACCCACCCTCCTCTCATTCACTCACTGACACTCTCATGAATCTCACCCGCCCAGCACAGACTCTGCTGGGAATCAATCCGGGTCCTCTCACTTGCGATGCGAGTGTCTAACCACTAAGCTACGATGTGTGTGTGTGTGTGTGTGTGTGTGTGTGCATGTGTGTGTACGTGTGTGTGTATGTGTGTGTCTGTCTCCCTCTCACCTTTGGGCCCTGGCAGGGCAGCTGTGACTCTGTGAGGGATACGAGGCGGGATTTTCAATGAAGTTCGAATCTGGTAAAACCTGGAAAAGCAGAAGGGAAGAGAATTAGGAAATATTCACATCATAATAATGATCCTGGGATTTGATATAGCGCTGTTCACATCTTCTAGACGTCTCAAAGCGCTTCACAGAATATACTGTAAAGTGAATTGTCTGTATATCTGTGGGCAAAACATGGCAGCAAATTGCACACAACAGCATCCCACAAACAGTGGTGGATTTAAGTGACCAATTTATTGCTGGGTTTTTTTGGCAGGATTATTATCAGTCGTCTGTGCGGAGTAAGGAAACTTGCCCAGGGTTTTGCCCTGACCTGCCTGGAATAGAACCCAGGTCTCTCTTGCAAGGCATGTGGTCTAACCACCGAGCTACAGCATTCCAAATACACTGTTAAGTGGAATTTGGGTTCCCTGGTGAGTTGAGGAAGGACTTGTCAATGGACATGTGGTTAGGTGATGAGGTGGTTAGGGGGGGCTGGGGGGGAGAGTGGGCAGGTGGGGGGGAGTGTGGGCAGGTGGGGGGGAGTGTGGGCAGGTGGGTGGGGGGGTGTGGGCAGGTGGGTGAGGGGGGCGGTGGGGGCAGGTGGGGGGGGTGTGTGGGCAGGTGGGTGGGGGTGTGTGGGCAGGTGGGTGGGGGGGTGTGGGCAGGTGGGTGGGGGGGGCGGTGTGGGCAGGTGGGGGGGGTGTGTGGGCAGGTGGGTGGGGGAGTGTGGGCAGGTGGAGTGGGGGAGTGTGGGCAGGTGGGTGGGGGGGAGTGTGGGCAGGTGGGGGGAGAGTGTGGGCAGATGGTGGGGGAGTGTGGGCAGGTGGGTGGGGGCGTGTGGGCAGGTGGGGTGGGGGGAGTGTGGGCAGGTGGGGTGGGGGGGAGTGTGGGCAGGTGGGGTGGGGGGGAGTGTGGGCAGGTGGGGGGGGTGTGTGGGCAGGTGGGAGGGGGAGTGTGAGCAGGTGGGTGGGGGGAGTGTGGGCAGGTGGGGGGAGAGTGTGGGCAGGTGAGGGGGGGCATGTGAGCAGATGGTGGGGGAGTGTGGGCAGGTGGGGTGGGGGGAGTGTGGGCAGGTGGGGTGGGGGGAGTGTGGGCAGGTGGGGTGGGGGGAGTGTGGGCAGGTGGGGTGGGGGGGCGTGTGGGCAGGTGGGAGGGGGGAGTATGAGCAGTGCGGGGGGGCGTGTGGGGAGGGGGGAGTGTGAGCAGTGCGGGGGGGAGTGTGAGCAGTGCGGGGGGGGAGTGTGAGCAGTGCGGGGGGGAGTGTGAGCAGTGCGAGGGGGAGTGTGGGCAGGTGGGGTGGGGGGGGAGTGTGAGCAGTGCGGGGGGGAGTGTGGGCAGTGCGGGGGGGAGTGTGAGCAGTGCGGGGGGGAGTGTGAGCAGTGCGGGGGGGAGTGTGAGCAGTGCGGGGGGGAGTGTGAGCAGTGCGGGGGGGAGTGTGAGCAGTGCGGGGGGTAGTGTGAGCAGTGCGGGGGGGAGTGTGAGCAGTGCGGGGGGTAGTGTGAGCAGTGCGGGGGGGGAGTGTGAGCAGTGCGGGGGGGGAGTGTGGGCAGTGCGGGGGGGAGTGTGAGCAGTGCGGGGGGGGAGTGTGGGCAGTGCGGGGGGGAGTGTGAGCAGTGCTGGGGGGAGTGTGAGCAGTGCGGGGGGGAGTGTGGGCAGTGCGGGGGGGAGTGTGAGCAGTGCGGGGGGGAGTGTGAGCAGTGCGGGGGGGAGTGTGAGCAGTGCGGGGGGGAGTGTGAGCAGTGCGGGGGGGAGTGTGAGCAGTGCGGGGGGGAGTGTGAGCAGTGCGGGGGGGAGTGTGAGCAGTGCGGGGGGGAGTGTGAGCAGTGCGGGGGGGAGTGTGAGCAGTGTGGGGGGTATTGATGGTGAGAAGCAGCCGGGCTGTGCTGTGTGTTGTTGATGTACGTGTCTGGCAGGCAAAGGCAGTGGTTGTGACAGGAGCAGCCCGCGGTGTGTGGCTGTGATCTCACGTTGTCACTGCCTGAGCAGAAGGAATATCAGCTGCCAACATCTGCTGAACACAACAATTAATAGCGCTGATCCCCAGCCTCACAGCTCCTGTCATCGGCACCAGAGCCCAGTGAGCAAGCGAGCGGCCGAGATACCGAGAGAGGGGAGCGAACGACAGAGACAGAGAGAGAGAGAGAGAGAGGGGAGGGGGAGCAACAGAGAGAGGGAGAGAGAGAGCGAGAGACGGTGGTGATGGGGGTGGGGGTAAGAGAACAGAGACAGTTAGGGTGGGGGAACAACAGCGAGAGAGAGACAAATAACACAGAGAGAGATGGGGAGAGAGGGGTAAATAGAGAGAGTGAGAGAGAGAGAATGAGAGAGAGACGTGGGGGGAGGGGGGTTGGAACAGACCGACAGAGAGAGAGAGAGAAATAACACACAGAGAGAGGGAGAGGAGCAAATAGCAGAGACAGAGAGTGGGGGAAACAACGGAGAGAGAGAGGGAGATGAGGGAAGGATGTAGCAAAAATCAACGTGGTTATAATGGGAGATTTTAATTTTCCCATACACTGGGAGAAGCAGGACAGCTCAGGTAGCAAAAGCCCTTTGTTTCCGGAATGGATGCAGGACAGGTTTTTGGTGGGGGAACAATAACATGCTAGAACCTACACGGGAAGGAGCCAGACTGGATTTGGTGATAAGTAATGAGCCAGATTTAATTAACAACCTGACAGTGAGGAGCACACCTTGCAGGGAGTGACCATAATAATAGGATTGAATTTGTCATTAGATTTGAGAGGGAGAAGGGAGACTCCCTCCCAAAACCAAGGTGTTCAATTTAAGCAAGTGAGGCAAACTTTGATGGGATGAGAAATATATTGACCGCAGTAAAAACTGGGCGGAATTGCTAATGGGCAAAACAACAACAACAACAAGTTCAATTTATATAGCGCCCTCCACGCCGGACGGCCTCACAATAATGGATCCCGGGGACCGGGCAGGGGTAGAAAGGTGACCGAAGGCGCGGTCGAAGTGAAAGGTCTGTAGCCGAGACCTGAAGGTAGGAAGAGAGGGGCCGAGGCGAAGGGACTGAGGAAGGGAGTTCCAGAGCTTCGGGGCGTAGCGGCTGAGGCGCAGATGAGCAACGGGAAGTATTCAAAAAAAAGCATTTCGAGCCAAAATACAGAGCCCTGGAAGGAATACGAAAAGCAACAAAGGGAAACAAAGAAAGTAATAGAAGGAGCCAAAAGGGAGTATGAATCAAAAACTTAAACCAACGACAACAAAATTACATTTATAAATCTTTCACGTCGGGAAGACGTCTCAAGCCGCTGAACAGTCAAGTCAGGTCCCGAGCATGGGGGATGGGCGGGGTGGGGGGTGGTGGGGGAGCTGAGGGAGAGAGTTAGGAGGGGAGGGAGAGAGTTGGGAGGGCAGCAGAGGGTACGAATGAAGAGGAGGGTCTTGAGACCGGCCTTGAAGGAGGCGAGGTAGGGAGCGAGGTGAAGGGACTGTGGGACTGTGGGATGGAGTTCCAGAGTATTGGGGCAGAGAGGCTGAAAGCCCGACCGCCGATTGGAGGGCGAGTCGGGCAGGGGACATGTAGCAGACTGGAGCCCGATGAACGGAGGTTCAAAGAACGTCAGCAGGTCTGAGAAATAGGAGTGGGCAAAGCCGTGAATGGCTTTGAAAGTGAGGATGATGATCTTGAATTCGAAACCCAATAGTAAAATCTTTTATAAACGTATTAAGCGAAAGAGAATGGTCAAGGGGAATGTGGATCCGTTAAAGACAGATGTAGGTGAGGCTATAACGGAAAATAAAGAAATGGCTGACTTGCTAACTAAGTACTTTGCTACCGTTTTTACAGTAGACGATGAGGGCGAAATACCAGCCATACAGGGGAACCTGAAAATAAGTCAATAAGAGAAATGCTTAATAAAATGAATATAAATTTAAAAATGGTAACTGAGAAACTAAGGAGACTCAAAATAGACAAATCTCCAGGACCTGATAGTATCCACCCAGGGTGTTAAAGGAAATAGGAGGAAATTGCGGATGCATTTGTTAGAATTTTCCAAAGCTCACGAGATTTGGGAATTGTGCTTCTAGATTGGAAAATTATGAATGTAATCCTTTTATTTAAGAAGCGAGGGAGGGAGGGAGGGAGGGAGGGAGGGAGGGAGGGAGGGAGGGAGGGAGGGAGGGAGGGAGGGAGGGAGGGAGGGAGGGAGGGAGGGAGGGAGGGAGGGAGGGAGGGAGGGAGGGAGAAACCAGGAAACCATAGACCCGTCATCTTAACATCAGTTGAAGGGAAAATACTGGAATCTATTATCAGGAACAGAATGTCTGAACACTCGGACAGGTATAAGCTTGTCAAAGAGAGTCAACATGTGTTTGTGAAAGGTAGATCGTGTCTGAATCATAATTTGCAGATGACACCAAGATAGGAGGCGGCTCAGTAAGTAGTGCAGATGGGAGTAGGAAGTTACAAAAGGACTAGTTGATTAAGTGATGTGAAGTGAGTGGGCAAAGCTGTGGCAGATGGAGTTCAATGTAGGGAAGTGCGAGGTCATCCACTATGGACCGAAAAATATACAGCAGAATATTTACTTGACTGGGAGAAATTAAGAACTGTGGAGGAGCAAAAAGATTTGGGTGTCTATATCTTAGGGTCCAGCGATATATCGATATATCGGTTATATCGATATAATTTTTCATATCGATATGCCGATATCGGAATTTAAAATATATCGATATATCAAAAAATCCTATATGAAAAAATATATTGGTATATCGTAAATATCGGTATATCGTTTCCGGCGATATATCGGTATTATCGGTATAATGCAATCTTTTCCAGCTTACCTTGTAGCCGGCATTGCAACCTCCTGGGCCTAGAGCAAGGAATGCACGCGCACCCCCGAATGCGCGCGCATGCGCAGTATAAAACCCCCTCCGAAATATCGATATATCGGTATATATCGATATGAGCCCACCCATATATCGATATTGGAAAATTTCCATATCGACGGACCCCCCTATGTCTACAAAGTCACTAAAATCTAGTTCCCAGGTGCAAAACGTCACCAAAAAGGCAAATGGAATGTGGCCTTTATCTCGAGGGGCCTGAAACAGAAAGGGGAAGAAATGATGTATGGAGCTGTATGGAGCGTTAGTCAGACCCCACCTGGAGACTGCGTTCAGTTTTGGGCACCGCACCTCAGGGAAGATATATTGAACCTGGAGGGATGCAGAGCAGGTTTACCAGAATGTGACCAGGGCATAAAAGGTTAAGTTACGAGCAAAGGCTGCGTTAAACTTGGATTGGATGGAAGGAACTCCATCCAAAAGTCCCTCCGTCTTGCCCCCTCCCTGGCCTCCTTCAAGACTCACTTCAAGACTCTCCTCTTCGATGGACCCATCTGTCCAGTTACTGAAACAGTAACTGTCCTCCCTCTGTTGGGACGTCCTCCTGACGTGAAAGGCGTTATATAAATGCAATTTTGTTGTTGTTGTTGTTGTATTCCCTAGAATTTAGAAGATTGAGGGGTGATTTGATAGAGGTTTTCTAGGATGATAAAGGGTTTTGATAGGGTAGATACTAGATACAGATAAGCTATTTCTTCTATTGGGAGAATGCAAAACAAGGCCGCAAAGTCTTAAAATTCGTTCCTATGAGAGAGGGGAGGGGGCTGGCAAATAACACAGAGAGAGGGGGAGAGAGAGATAGGAGAAAATACCAGTGAGGGAGTGAGTGGGTGGAGGAAGAAAACAACGGACAGGGGAGAGAGAGCCAAATAATAGAAGAGACAGAGAGAAAAAAGGGGGGTGGGCAAATAACAGAGAAATGACAATGTGTGTCAGACAAAGAGAGACAGTGAAAGTGAGAGAGAAATGGAGAGAATGTGTGAGAGATGGAGAGAGTGTGAGTGTGTGTGTGAGACAGAGAGTCTGTGAGAGACAGAGTGTGTGATAAAGAGTGTGTGAGAGAGATAGAGGCAGAGAGTGTGAGACAGAGAGTGTGTAAGAGCGCGACAGAGAGTGTGTGAGAGCGAGAGTGTTTAAGAGAGTATGTGTGTGAGAGAGAAACAGAGAATGTGAGATAGAGCCAGTATGTGTGGGTGTGGGAGAGACAGTGTGTGTGTGTGAGAGAGAGATAGAGACAGAGAGAGTGTGGGAGAGACAGAGTGTGTGTATGAGAGACAGAGAGTGAAGAGTGTGTGTGACAGAGAGAGACGGAATGTGTGGTGAGACCCACAGAGTGTGTGATAGACAGATGATGTGTCGTTAAGGTGTAGGCAGGGTAGTCTCTACCCGGCTCAGTGAAGCACACTCACCCTCGTTGAAACAAGTCCACATTGTAGAACTTGTGTAACTCCACCGCAAACTCGATAGTGCCCTGAACTTCAGACATGGTCTCTCCCAGATCATCACCTGAGGAATACACATAGGGTCAGCAACTGGGACACACACACACACAGACACAGACACACACAGACACACACAACAACAACAAAATTACACTTGTATAGCACCTTTCACGTCGGGACGACATCCCACACACCCACATACACACACCCACATCCAGACACATCCACGGTCATAATAAAAATAATAATCCTTGCATTTGATATAGCGATTTTCATGTCTTCCTAGATGTCTCAAAGTACTTCACAGAATATACCGTAAAGTGAATTGACTGTACATGTGTGGGCGAAACTTGCGCACAGCGGCATCCCCACAAACAGTCGTGGATTGAAATGATCAATTCATTATTGTTTATTTTTGAGGGATTATTATCAGGCGTGTGGATTAAGGAAACTTGCCCAAGATTTCACCCTGCCTAGAACTGAGCCTAGGTCTCTGGCTTGTAAGGCGAGTGCTCTCACCACTGAGCTACAGGACTCCATGTAGAGGTTGAAGAGGGGGAAGGACTGAGGACAAAGCCCTGAGGAACACCGCACGAGACAGTGCGGGGGCTGGAAGAGAAACTATTGGCGGAGACAAAATGGAGACATCAAACAGCCTCGAGAACAGATGTGCAGACACAGTCGATCAATCCGTGAACTTTGGTCTTTAGGTGAATCCTCTGGCATGCGTTCAATAGAGTAACGAGGAGTTGCTAGTGGCAAGGGCTCGCCATTAATCAATCGATTGATCGACTGGCACAAAATAACATCAGCTTCAGAGCAGCCCAGATAACAGGGTCTGTCCAGCGCCTAGGGACGTCCTCTTGATGTGAAAGGCGCTGCACAAATGTAATTTGTTGTTGTTGTTGCTCACAGCGATCGCTCAATCAGTGTCATAACAAAATAAGACTTATCACAGCTCAAACTGATCCATATCCACAAACGCAGCTCCCGCTCCACCTTCCAGCACAAACTAAAGCATATTCCCCTTCTCCCCTACCCCTACCCCCACCGACTCACACACACACACACACACACTGACACAACACACTCCCTTCACATCAGAGAGACGTCCCAAGGGCGCTGGACAGGACAGTCAGGATTTTTTAGGCCCGATCTGAGAGTTGGGGGTCAGGAGTCGTGGAGGGCAAGGGTGGGGTGGGGTAGATGAAAGCACAGTTGAAGAATAAGGTCTTTAGATATACACATACACTAACTCCACTGACACTCCCTGTGATGGGATTGAGTTCTGACCAGGTTTGTGATTTCTGACAATGTTCATCTGTAATGTGATTTAACTATTCTTTCCCCATAATATTAACAATAATCTGTATTGTTGTTATATTATATCTGAAGAGTATGTTTGTTTGTGTGTGTTGGTGTATGTGTGGATGTGTGTGAGTGTGTGTTGGGTGTGTTAAGAGTTGTGTGTGTTGGGTGTGTGTGTGTGTGAGTTATGTGTGTATGAGATATGTATGTTGGGCGTGTATGTATATGTTGTATGGGTATATGTGTGGTGTGTGAGTATGTTGGGTGTGAGTGAGGGGTACGAGTGTGTGTGTTTTGGGTGTGCGTATATGTTGTTGTATGTGTGTGTTGGGGGTGTGTGAATAAGGGGTGTGAGTGTGTGATGGTTGAGTGTGTGTGTTTGGTGTCTGTTATTTGTATATGTGTGTTACATTCAGCTTCTCTGCCCCCACATTCTGGAAGTCGATCCCACAGTCCCTTTGCCTCGCTTCCTCCCTTGCTTGATTTCAAGGCCTGTCTCAAGACCCTCCTTTTCTACTGTGCCTTCAGCTGCCCTCCCACCTCTCTGAGATCATTTTTGTTGTTGTTGTGTGTATTGGAGGTGTGTGTGTGTGTTGGGGGTGTGTAAGTATGTTGGGTGTGTTTGAGGGTGTACGTGTGTGTGTGGGTGTGTGTAGATGTGAGTGTGTGCACTTGATGTGAGTGTATTATTGGTGTTTGGATTTATCATGTCAAAACTTTACAAAGTGCTTCACAGGATTTAATAATCCAAAAAACAATTTATAACATAATTTTGTTTGCTGTTGTAACATAGTGAATTAACAACAACAAAATCACCTTTGTGTGGTGCCTTGCACTACTAAGAACAATTTATGATTGATATAATAATAATCCTTGCATTTTGATATAGCGTTTTCACATTTTATCGATGTCTCAAAGCACTTCAGAATATACTGTAAAGTGAATTAATTGACTGTATATTTGTGGGCGAAACTCAGCAGCCAATTGCGCACAGCAGTGTCCCACAAACGGTTGTGGATTTAAATGACTAATTTTTATTATTGTGTTTTTTTTTGAACAGATTATTATTAGGCATGTTAAGTAAGGAAACTTGCCCAAGGTTTCGCCCTGACCTGCCTGGATTCGAACACAGGTCTCTCACTTGTAAGGTGAGTGCTCTAACCACTGAGCTACAGGAGCTCCACATATAATATATCTTAAAGGATCAAAATAGATTTTACATGTAGTATTTCAATGCGATTACAATGAGAAAAATAAGGAAATTGAATAAATCAGGAAATATATTAATCTACAAATTGAAGGTGAAACAAACACTACTCCTATAATCATCGGGTGCAACTGGGACTATTAATAAGGCTATTCAGAAATGCAGTGCAGTACCTGGTTAACAAACTAATACTCAAAATAATAATAATAATCCTTGCCTTTGATATAGCACTTTTCACGTCTCAAAGCTCTTCACAGAATACACTGCAAAGTGAAAAAAATCAACCTCCTGGGTAAAGTAGCTATTTTTAGCTTAAATATATATTAACAAAAGTGGCATCCATTCTATTTAACGTGGCAGTGTTTGTTATTGGTTTGTCTGGTACAACGACTGAAAAATTGTTCAGAAATTTGGATTGATACTGCAATAACATATTAGTAATAATAATACTGGCATTTGATAGAAAGCCTTATCACATCGTCAAGACATCTCAAAGCGCTTCCCAGAAAATATTGTAAAGTGCAGGTGCGGCAGCCAGTTACGCTCAGCGGCGTCCCACAAACAGTCGTGGATTGAGTGACCACATTATTTTTTTTAATGAATTTTTTTCAAGGGGAATGTTACCCCCTGGAAGCCGAATCTACCGATCGACTCACAAGCGTGTTCCTACTTACTGCTGGGAGAACAGAGGCTTGTAGAATAGAGTAAGGAAACTAGCCAACGTTTACGGCCTTAGGCAAAATGTCGTGACTATGTGTTCTCCAGGTGAACACAGCGATGTCCCACAAACAGCCACTGAGTGGAAGGCCGGTTTTTAACCTGGGAGATGATAAACAGTCACTTTACAGTGAAATCCTGTGAAGCGCTTTAAGGACTCTCAAGATTCATTGACTATTAAGCCACATCAACACCTAAACACGGCACCCCACACACACGCTTAACGTCCGCAGTCAATGACATTAACACAGCACCTTTCACATCGGGAGGACATCCCAAGGCGCTGGACAGTCAAGGGATTTGGACCCGAGCTGGGGGTTGGTTGGCATCAGAAGGGATGGAGGGAAATCTCGCTCCCTAGTCTCTAACTATGGGAATCCTTCACAATACACACCCATCCCCCCACCCGCCCACACACACCACATATGATAAAGCTGCACACAGGCACACACACCCCACCCTCCCCTCCAGATGTCCTAGACTGAAAACCAGACACACAGCATCACCAGCTCCCACCTAGTAAAGAACATAATAATAATCCTGGCATTCATTTGACGCTGAGCCTCATCACGTCTTGGAGACGTCTCAAAGCATTTCCTGGAATATGCTGTAAAGTGTAGCGACTGTATATTTTGCAAAACTTGGCAGCCAATTGCTCACAGCAGCATCTCACAAACAGCCGTGGTTTGAAAATGATCACATTTATTTGGGGGATTGTCGGCCAGGAGATTGGGAGAGAGAGAGAGAGACAAACTCCCGTCTCTTTTCCAACAGCGTTGCAGGATCTTTAACATCCACCTGAACATTTAAATCCCTCCACAACCTCACACCACCCTACACCTGTGACCTACTATCCCCTTACCAACCTGCCCGTCCCCTCCGCTCAGCAGGCTCTGGCCTGCTCCACGTCCCCCGACCCACCCGCCCCACCATTGAGGGGGGGGCGAGCCTTTAGCCACTCTGCCCCCAACCTCTGGAACTTCACCCCGCAGTCCCTCCCTGGCTTCCTTCAAATCCCGAGTCAAGACCCTCCTCTTTGACAGTCCCATCTGAAACTCCTAATCCCCTCCCTTCCCTCCCCATCCTTCCCAGCTCGGGTCTGAAGCAGTATCTGTCCAGCGACTTGGGACATCCTCCTGACGTGAAAGGTGCTATAATTTTGTTGTTGTTGTTGAACAGATACGGACGGGATTTCGGTTTAACGTGTCATCCAAAGGACGGCACCTCTGAACCCACACACAACGAGGTGAGAGAGAGAGAGTGGGAGAGAAAGAGAGAGAGAGAGAGAGAGGGGGAGAGAGCGCTACCACTGAGCCAGGCTGACATTGTGTATCATAACGGTAAGTAGTAGAACAACAAGAACTTGCATTTCTACAGCACCAACAACAACAACTTGCATTTCTACAGCGCCCTCCACGCCAGGCAGTGTCCCTGGAGCCCAAGGCAGAGGGAGGGGGAGAGGGAGGGGGAGGGCGAGGGGGAGGGGGAAGGTGACCGTGTGTAGCCGCACACAAGAACACAACAACATAAGAAAATGCTGTATGTGAAAAAGGAAAGACCAAAGGTCCATCCAGTTCGCCCACCTTCCTGCCGGGGGCATAGGGCCAACAACAACAACCACAACAAAAACAACAGTGACATTTATAGAGCGCCTTTCACATTGGGAGGTCGTCCCAAGGCACTGAAAATTCAGGACGGGACCCGGGCAATGGAGAGGGGCAGGGTAGGGGGGAGGCGCAGGAGAGAGTTAGGAGGGGAGGAAGAGAGTTAGGAGGGCAGCAGAAGGCACGGTCGAAGAGGAGGATCTTGAGACCGGCCTTGAAGGAAGTGAGGGAGGGAGCGAGGCGAAGGGACTGTGGGATGGAGTTCCAGATTGTGGGGGCAGAGAGACAAATGGGAGTGCGGGTCGGCCGGGGGACATGGAGCAGGTCGGGGCCGGTTGAATGGAGGGGGCAGGTTCATAGGGGGACAGCACGCCGGAGAGGTACGGGGGTGGGGGGGGGGGGGGAATGGGGGTGGGGGGGCAAGGTCTTGAATGGCCTTGAAGGTGAGGACAAGGATCTTGAATTCGATCCTCTGGCAGATAGGGAGGCAATGGAGCTGGGCGAGGGTGGGAGTGATGTGGTCACGGAGCTTGGAGACGTCTCAAGGCGCTCTGCAGAAACTACGGTAAAGTGTAGTTTGCTGGCGAACCGAGGCAGCCAATTGCGCACAGCAGGTTCCCACGAACAGCCGTGGATAGGGCAACCGTGTATAAATATATATATATACAGTATAAAGAGCGTTTTGACGGGGTCACTTGCGAGGCGAGCAGGCCGACTGCTGCTCTGCAGGACACTGCACTCACAGTTACACAGCGCCTTTCGCACGCGGTGGCGTCTCGGAACTTACCCCTTGTGGGAAGCCTTCAGTGTGAGGAGGAGAGAGATTGGAAGCATTCTACTCAAAGAGTTATGAAAGGTCAGATTTTCATGAATCCACAGAGAGCTGGACGCCAGGGAACAAATAACGTTAATCCTCGCATGCGATACGGCGCCTTGTCACGTCTTCGAGACCTCTCAAAGGGCATCGGAGAATAGACTGTAAAGCGAATTGACTGTATATTTTGTGGGCGAAAAGCGGCAGCCAATTGCGCACAGCAGTGTCCCCACAAACAGTCGCGGATTGAGTGACCAACGTATTATGTTTGTTTGTATAGGAGAGATTATTACCCTCCGGAAAGCGATCCGCCAATCAACTGACAACCGGGTTCCTACTTACTGCCAGGTAAACAGAAGCGTGTGGAGTAAGGGAACTTGGCTAACGCTTCGCTGATTAAAATGATAAATTTTCTGCATCTCTCTCTCTCTAATCCTGGGATCCTATCGAACCTTTCTGAATGAACAGAGCAACAGCTCTGTATCACCTCCTCCTACCTCGCAACTATTTTCGTCACCAAATCGCCAAAAAAACCTCTAATTCTCTCTCGAATTTGCGGACAGAAATGCAGCCTGCGATGTGATGTGCTGTGAATTCTCTGTCTCTCTCTCTCTCTCGCTCTCCTTGCCTTAGCGCTGCGGTGTCCTCCTGGTTGTCATCCATCAGCAAAGCTGTGTGCGTGTGCAAAAAACATATTGCAGTCTCTCTCTCTCTCTCTTTCTTGCTCTCTCTCTCTCTCTCTCCAGCTGTGCTCGTTCCACACACACACACAGACAGACAGAGTGAGAGAGAAAGAGAGAGAGAACAAATTCTAGTCCAGACCTCCCTGTGTGCGTCGCAAGCTGAACAGAGGCAGGAACGGCACAGATGATAGGCAGTTAGCTCCGATCCAGAGATGATATAATACAAATCCCACCACTCGCTCCGTTACTGACAGCAAGTGCAGTCAGGCTGAGAATATTGGACTTTGGATGAGATGCTTTTGTGGGGAGGCAAGGAGGGAGGGAGGGAGGAGGTGGAAGGGAAGGAGGGAGGGAGAGAGGGAAGAAGGAAAGGAAGGAGGGGGCTGGGGGAATAAATGCAGAGCACAGCCCCCAAAACACCAGAAATGGGCTTCAATTGGAGGGGCTCGGGGGGGGTTGGGTGGGGGGCAGAGAATCCTCCCACTCAACTCCAAACCAAAGCCCTAACAGGTAGGCTGGTATTAGCTGTACAGGCAATGGGAAAGCTTGGCCAGACAGTGCTCTCGATGGCACGCTATGTGTGGGTTCAGCTAGATTAGACTCCAGCAGTTACCCTAACGCACACTCCGGGCTCCCCAACACACACTTATTTCTGCATCTGACTCCTTGGATTATTACCCTTACATACCACAGTCACTCCAGTTTACAGCGCATCCTATGAATGCTCTCTCTCTCTCTCTCTCTCTGGAGGGAAGCATCCCGTTTATCTAATTCTGGAGAGTATTAGGCGCAGGTTGGCGAGAGCCAAGGATTGGTGGGAGTCTAGAGTGTGTGTTGGGGTAACTGCTGGACCCACTCATAGTTTGGCCATTGATATCACTGTCTGGCCAGGCTTTCCCACTGCTTGTCCAGCTAGGACCACCCTACCGGTTAGTTAGTTAGTTAGTTAGTTAGTGCGTGCGTGCGTGCGTGCGTGCTTTGGCTGCAGGGTTAACAGGAGAAAACAAGACCTTCACATGAGGAAGAGGGGAATAGAGAGATGTGGGAAGGAGTAAGGAGCGGGTGAGTGTAAACACAGACACAGACTGGTTAGGCTGAGTGGCTGTTTCCGTGCCTGTAAATGTCTGTAAATCTTCGAAGCTAAGGTTTTATTTTAAGCTGTGTTCAAGTATTTGACTTAGGCAGTGACATTGGTTTGGCAACCTACATTAAAGCTTTAATTTATAGATCTATTTATTGAAGTCACCAGATCAAACTCATTCCATTAGCTTCCCTTCTCTGGCTTCACACACACACACACACAGCCATAATGCGCTCTCTCTCTCTCACACACACACTATTCTCTCTCACACACATACAGCCATACTGCTCTCACACACAGGTACACTGCTCTCACACACGCGCGTGTGGCCATAGAGTGCGCGCACTCTCTCGCTCTCACACACACTCAGACACACACATAGCCATACTGTTCACATATACAGTCACTGCTCACACAGACACCACCAAACTGCTCACACAGACATCCACACTGTGTGCATACACACACAGATAGAGGCACAAACACACATACACAAATAGAGGCACAAACATACACACACATAGACACAAACACACACGCAGACACACACAGATAGAGACAAACACACATACATACAGATAGACACAGACCACACACACAAAGATACATACAGACACACAGAGACATGGAGACATTGGCAGGCAGACACACAGACATGGAGGCAGGCAGATGGATAGAGACACAGACCGAGACATAGACAGACAGACTGGAGACATAGAGCCACAGACATACAAAAGTATGCACAGACTGACAAGAGACTTATGGACAGAGATACAGACAGACAAGGACAAGCAAACATACACAGACACAGAGGACAAAATATATATATATATATATATATATACTCACACACACTACACACATGCACGCACACACACGCACGCACACACATGTGCACACACACACTGTCTCTGGGGAAACACGTGAAAGAAAAAACCCCTCATATTCTTCTCATGAAATAACATGAATAACATCTAAGGCAGAGCCACTGGTCTCACTACGTTTCAAAGCCACTCACACAATGAGCTGGGCTTTTGATCTGTGGGTCTCAGCCATTGTGGAGTGAGATCTAACAGCCAGACACACACATACACACAACGCTGACACCTCACTCTTCATATGTTAGCAGAGGGGGGGAAGCGCAGAAAGTAAAGGGGGGTAGAGGAAGAGAGTGAGAGAGGGAGTGAGGGATGAGAAGTAGAGGGGGTAGGGGGGCGGGAAGAAGGGGGAGAGGGTGGTGCAGAGAGAGAGAGAGGTGGGTGAAGAGGGGAAAGGGGCAAGAAAGAAAGGGAGAGAGGAAGAGCAGGGTGGGGGGGAAGAGAGGGGAAGGGGCGAGAGGGAAAGGGAAGAAAGAGAGGGGAAAGAGTGAGAAGGGTAGGGGAGAAGAGGTGGAAGAGGGGAAGGAGAGGGGGAAGGGGCAAGAGGGGAAGGGGAGAATGGGGGAGAAAGGGAGAGAGGTAGGTGAGGGGGGTAGAGGGAGGTGAGAGGGAGAGAGGGAGGAGATGGGGGGACAAAGGAGTGGAGGAAGAGGAGGGAGAGAGAGAATGGTGGAAAGGGGGAGAATGGGAGAGGAGAGGATGAGAGAGAGAGAGGGAGAGATTGGGGGAGAGGGGGAGAATTTGTTTTAACTTGATTGCATTGCAAAGAAAAAAAAACCCAGTCCACATTAAAAGCCATTTGATAATCACAGTCATCGCAAGGCAGAAGAACCTCGGTACATTTTCAGCAGCCATCAATATTAAGCAGTCGCCATGGTTACACCATCTCACACACACACACACACAAAAATAGTCACTCGCATCCTCAACCATCAGAGGGACCTGGGTTCGATCCCCGGGGGGGGCACTGCTGTGGGCAACCGGCTGCCATGTTTCACCCACCAAATACACAACCTGCCCAACTTTATAGTGCTGTGCATCGCGTGACGCGCTTTGTGACGTCTGGTCGATGTGGGAAGATGCTACAGCAAGTGGAAAGATTACCATCATTATTATTATTATTATTATTATTATTACGAGAATCAGTCTGTAAGGATTGAGAGAGGACTGAGATCCCAGTCCAGGCTGATTCATATTCTAGTGCAGTTATGGAGGGGAGAGGGGGGTGGAGGGGGGAGGAGAGAGAGAGAGAGAGAGAGAGAGAGAGAGAGAGCGCCGCACTGTCAAGTGGGTGTCGTCTTTCTCTTTGCCAACAGCGCCACAAGATCTTTAACATCGACTCCACAGGCGGCAGGTCTGCCCTTGCTATGCTTGTGTGTTGTATGTAGCTCACTGCCCGCTGTACAGGAATATACACACACTCACTGTGTATACACACAGACACTGTGAATACACACATACTATGTATACACACAGACACTGTGTACATACTCAACAACAACAACAAATTACACTTGTAAAGCGCCTTTCACGTCGGGAGGACGTCCCAAGGCGCTGCACAGGAGGCGTGTGACCCGAGCTGGGAGGGGAGTGTTCGGGAAGGGGTGAAACACGTAGGGGAGGTCGAAAAATTCGGGGGGGAACAGAAGGCACGGTCGAAGAGGAAAGTCTTCAAACCGGCCTTGAAAGAGGAAAGGGAAGAAACGAGACGGAGGGATTGAGGGATGGCATTCCATAGGGTGGGAGCAGAAAAACTGAAGGTCCGGCCTCCGATGGTGGGGCGGTTCGGGCGGGGGGCTTGGAGCAGGCCAAGTCCTGCTGAACGGAGGGTCCGGGTGGGCGTGTACGGGGAGAGTAAATTGGTGAAATAGGGCGGGGCAAGGCTGTGTAAGGCTTTGAAGGTGAGGACGAGGATCTTGAACTCGATCCTCTGGAGGATGGGGAGCCAGTGGAGACGGGCGAGGGTGGGGGTTATGTGGTCGTGGAGGCGGGTGCGGGATAGTACACGGGCTGCAGAGTTTTGGATGACCTGCAGCCTGTTAATGGAGGAACTGGGGAGGCCGACGAGGAGAGAGTTTCCGTAGTCCAGCCTTGAGGTGATGTATGCATGCACGAGTGTTTCGGCAGCGTGGGGGGTGAGATAGTTGCAGAGCCTGGCAATGTTGCGCAGGTGGAAGTAAGCGGTGCCGGTCAAGGCGCGGATGTGGGGGAGGAAAGAGAGTTTTTGGTCGAACATGATGCCGAGGTTCCTGATTGGCTTTGTGAGGTGGAGAGTACAGCCTTGGATGTTGAGGCTGGCAGCACCCGATGTGCGGAGGCGCTGGCTTGAGCCAATCAGGAGGGCCTCGGTCTTGCTCACGTTCAATTGGAGGAAGTTGTCCCTCGTCCAGGACTCAATGTCGGACAGACATGCTGTCAGAACATCGATGGTCTGGGGGTTGAGGGATGAGGCAGAAAGGTACAGCTGGGTGTCGTCCGCATACATGTGGAAATTTACCCCATGTTTGCGGATGACATCGCCCAGAGGGAGCGTGTAAATGGTGAAAAGGAGGGGGCCGAGGACAGAGCACTGGGGGACACCATGAGAAACCGTGCGGGGGTTTGAGGAGAAACCATTGGAAGATACAAAATGTAGGCGGTGGGTCAGGTAGGAATGGAACCAGTCAAGGACTGTGCCTTGAGGTTGAGGTGGGAGGAAAGACGTTGAAGGAGGATGGTGTGATCGACTGTGTCGAACTCAGCAGACAGGTCAAGGAGGACGAGGAGGCAGAGGGAGCCCTGGTCGCAGGCGGTTAGGATGTCATTTGTAACCTTAACCAGGGCAGTTTCCGTGCTGTGAGCAGGGCGGAAACCTGATTGGAGGGGTTCAAGGAGTGAGTGAGTTGAAAGGAAAGAGCGGAGCTGGGAGGCAACCACTCTTTCAAGGACCTTAGATAAAAACGGGAGGTTGGAGATGGGTCGGTAGCTTGATGGCTGCGACTCATCAAGGGAGGGTTTTTTCAGGATAGGGGTGATGGTGGCTGTTTTAAGGGAGGTAGGGACGGTGCCTGAGGAGAGGGAAAGGTTGATGGTGTCAGGAATGAGCGGGGCCAGAAGGTGGAGCTGGGTGTGGAGGAGGGGGGTGGGGATGGGGTCCAATGAGCACGTGGCTCAAACACTGTACAGGCACAGTTTGATGTTCACCACACCCCCACCCTCACTCCCACCCCCCAGCGCTGCACTGGAACTTCAGCTTGGACTGTGCCAGGTAGGATTGGCTGTAAAATGCTCAGGATTTTTCCTAACATTGGGCTTGAGCCCTCGCCCTCCTGGCTTGATTGATTGATTGATGCCCCATTGAAGATTTCTTCAGTTCCGCCCAGTTGTTAGTGTTTAGTTTCACCAGCTAAGACCGGAGACAATTTACAGCTCAGAAGTGCTGTCATTAAGTAACTACTCGCTGCTAGGTAAACAGAGGCGAACGGAGTAAGAAAACGTGCCCAATGTTTTGCTCCCCACCCCTCCTCCCCACCTGGGAATCGAACCTGGGTCTCTCTCTCTTGCTCGCAAGGCTCACGAGCGCTCTAACCACTGAGCTGCAGGACTCCACGGTATAAATGCACATCACTGTTGTTGACATTAACTTTGAGCTCCGGCAAAGCAACAGCAGCGATGTGAGAGATGTGACGTGAAATTGTCAGAGGATGTCACAGGGGAGAGAGAAAAAAGAGCTCACAGTCTAGGCTGACACTCCAGCGCATTGCTCGGGGCGAGGGGGGTGGGGGGGTGGGAGAAACGTTGCATTCTCAAAGGAGCCGTCCTTTGACTGTTGTGACATTTAAACCAAGAACCTCTCTGTGCTTCTCTTTCTCTTTCTCTCTCTGGATTCTCGGGCAGGTCGAAACCTTAGGCAAGTTTCCTTACACCACACGCCTCTGCTTACCTAGCAGTAAGTAGGAACCCGCTTGTTGTTAGTCGATTGGCGGATGGCTTTCCGGGTGTCATAATCTCTCCAAAGAAAAATAAATAAATCGCCCAACACACGAGACTGTTGGCGGGACTCCTGTGTGCCGTGTTTCACCCCCAAAATACACACGATTTACAGTATTATCCTGTCAGCATCCTGTCGATCGCTTCGAGACGCCTCAACGACTTGACACATACAAGAATTATTATGACGATGATGATAGTAAACTTACCGATGAGTCAAATCCTTGAGGGTTTTACACCAATGTCCCCTCAACGCACTGTCTCTGACTCACACACACACAAGCACTGACTGGGCTGATAGAGAGAACTGAGTCAAACCAAATCAACAACATCCAGGGATTTCTGTTTAAATGACCATCAAAGCTTCTCTCAGTGCTTTGGAGGTCATGACTACGTTCTCTCCCCCCACCTTCGCCCCCTCACCCTCACCACCAACACCTCACCCTCACCACCTCTCCCCCCACCTTCGCCCCCACCCCACCACCAACACCTCACCCTCACCACCAACACCTCACCCTCACCACCTCTCCCCCCACCTTCGCACCCTCACCCTCACCACCAACACCTCACCACCTCTCCCCCCTAATAAATTATGACTAAAAATGACAGGAAAGGTTTCTTAGCTCCCAAAGCCTCTTAACTGCTCTCCAACATTTCACAGCAAGGTTACAATAAATCACAGCTCTAGCAATAGAACCTGAGATTACACACACACACGCACACACACACACACAGAGGCTATGCTGTGATAGCGAGGGGACCCAACACACACAGAGCATGTGTGCGAGTGTATGTGTGTCTGTGTCTGTTATACAGAATTGTGGGTGTTATTCAGCACTGAGTGTGTGTGTTTGTGTGTTTTCCAGCAGTGAGTATGTGTACACAGTACAGCATGTGTGTTTGCAATAATAACACTTGCATTTGATAATGCGCTTGATCACATCATTTAGGTTTCTCAAAGCCCTTCCCAGCACGTACTGTAAAATGTGCATGCGTGTGTTTCTGTGTACACAATGTGTGTGTGCAGAGAGTATGTGTATACACAGCATGTGTGTTTGTGTGTCTGTGTGCATATACAGTGTTTGAGTGTGTACAGTGTGTTTCTGAGACGCTGTTCGGCGTGGAGGGCGCTATATAAATCCAAGTTGTTGTTGTGTGTGTATATACAAGAACGACAACAACAAAAATTGTCTGTGTGTACAAAGCAGAGCCTTGGGACATCCTCCTGACATGAAAGGCGCTGCACAAGTGTAATTTTGTTGTTGTGTGTGTGTTTACAGTGTGTGTGTATACACAGTGTCTAATTATACACAGTGTCTGTGTGTGTGTGTGTGTGTGTGTATTCCTGTATATATAGCATACAATGAACTACACACAAGCATAACAAGGGCAACCCTGCCCTTCACGGTGGCAGCCAAACCTTTGGAACATCTGCCTAACGTGAAAGGCGCTGGACGAAGGTAACTTTGTTGTTGTGGAGGGGGGTTCCTGGGAGAAGTAACAACCGTTAGATAAAAGCCTCATGAGAGAGCAGGGCAGGGCTCACCCGATCAGAATAATAATCCTTGCATTTGGTATAGGACTATTCACCTCTTCTAGATGTCTCAAAGCGCTTCACAGAATATGCAGTAAAGTGAATTGACTGTACAGTATATTTTGTCAGCAAAATGCGGCAGCAACAACAAATTGCGCACAGCAGTGTCTCACAAACAGTCGTGGATTGAAATGACCAATTTATTATTATTTCTTTGGGAGATTAATACTTCCGGAAAGTGATTAGTCAATCGACTCACAAGCGTATTACTGATGGGTAAACAGAGTTGTGTGGAGTAAGGAAACTTGCCTAAGGTTTCACCCCATCCGGGAATAGAACCCGGATCCTCTCGCGAGGCAAGTGCGCTAACCACTAAGCTAAGGAACAGAGAACTGAATACCTCCCCCACCACCCACCTCCCTCCCCCTCCCAGTGCTGCATTGGAGCGTCAGCCTAGATTGTGAGCTTAGAATCCCCTTTATCTGGGTGTATAACTCAGTGGTTAGAGCACTCGCCTTATAAGCATGAGACCTGTGTTTGAATCCAGGCAGATCAGGGCGAAACCTTGGGCAAGTTTCCTTACTCCTTACTAATAATAATCCCTCCCAAAAAAAACACAATAATAAAAATTGGTCATTTCAATCTTCGACTGTTTGTGGGACACTGCTATGCGCAATTGGCTGCCGAGTTTCACCCACAAATATACAGTCAATTCACTTTACAGTATATTCTGTGAAGCGCTTTGAGACGTCGACAAGATGTGAAAAGCGCCATATCAAATGCAAGGATTATTATATGACTATTATTTATCTGACTGTGGAAACACAGACATGATTTAGCACAGAAACAGAACATTGCCCAACCTGCCCCACTCACATTAATCCCACTCTTTCCCATAATCCATTTATATTTTTATATATAAATCCCTCAGAGCTGAACTGGCTCCAAAGTGACATGTTTGGCAACTGAATGTCAGTATCGAGCGCCCCCCCCCCCCCCCCCCCACCCCCATCTATGACGGTCTCTAGTCTGGTTCCTGAGCCAGGCAGGTCCGCAGTATATCCAGGGCTCTCACTGCTGATGACAACACAGCCCCAGCCCTGGCTTTACAGCAGCACAAACACACAAACACATACAAACACACAAACACATAAGTACACACATATGCACAAATACACCCACACACAAATACGCACACACACACAGACACACAATAATGATAATCCTTGCATTTGATATAGTACTTATCACGTCTTCGAGATGTCTCAAAGCGCTTCACAGAATATACTGTAAAGTGAGTTGACTGTATTTTTTTGTGGGTGAAACGTGGCATCCAATTACACACAGCACACACTTTGATCCACAAACAGTCGAGGATTAAAGTGACCAATTTATTTTTTGAAGGAATTATTACCTCCCGGAAAAACAATCTGCTCTACCCAGTGAGCTGCAGGACTCCATACGCAAACGCATACAAATATACACACACACATACCTACACAAATAAACACATGCATACACCAACATACACATATATACAAATACACAAACACATATAAACACACAGGCACACAAACAAAACAGATACAAATGCCCACACACGTACAAATAAACACATAACACATACACCCACATAGAGACATAAACAGAAACGCACGTAATAATGATAATCCTTGCATTTGATATTGTGCTTTTCACATCTTATTGACTTCTCAAAACGTTTCACTGTAAAGTGAATTGACTGTACATTTGTGGGTGAAACGCAGCAGCCAATTTCGCACAGCAGTGTCCCACAAACAGTCGTGGATTGAAAATGACCAATATTTATTATGTGGTTTATTTTGGGGGGGATTATTATTAGGCGTGCGGAGGAAGGAAACTTGCCCACGGTTTTGCCCTGACCTGCCTGGATTCGAACGCAGGTCTCAGGCATGTAACGCGACTGCTCTAATCACTGAGCTACAGGAGCTCCACAAACACACGTGCACAGAAACGCACGTACCACACACAAGTGCAGAAACAGACTCACGCACACACTACACACACACAACAGTCCCACAACCACATATACACACACGCTCCTCTTCCAGTTGGGCAGATAGCCAGAGTTGAGTCAGCACACTATGTGACCACAATGTATAGAGCTCCCAAGGTAAAGCTCTCAGTGTGATTACAACAGGCAGTAAATCTCCAGAGGGAGAGAGTCCCCTCCCTCCCTCCCCTCCTCTCTCGCTCCCTCCCCCACCACCACCCATTGCCATTCCTATCTCATTACCCCGATGGGTTGTGTGGCCACCAGCCAAACTACTCACAGGTCTGCGGCAATGACTGACCATCACAGAATCGTAGAATATTACAGCACAGAGGATGTCCCTCCGTTCGGTCCATCGCTCCTGTGCCGGCTTTTTGGAAGAGCTCCCCACTCAGTCCCACTCCCCCGCTCTCTCGGCCTTGCCCCCCGCCCCCCACCCTCCAGACCCCATTGTATGATCATCTCTCCGCCTTGCCCCTCCCTTCAAGTCTCACCTCAAGACTCTCCTCTTCGATGGACCCATTGGCAACTCCTAATCCCCCCATTCCCTCCCACCCCGTCCTCAGCTTGGGTCTGAAGTAGTGACTGTCCAGCGCCTTGCGACGTCCTCCTGATGTGAAAGGCGCTATACAAGTGTCATTTTGTTGTTGAATCTGTTTCCGCCGCCCCTTACAGGCCAGGCCGTGTGCTCCAGTCTGTACTGTGTTACCTCTCTATGATTGTGGGGTCCTGTAACTCATTGGTTAGAGCACTCACCTTACAAGCGAGAGACCTGGGTTTGATTCCCAATCAGGACGAAACCTTAGGCAAGTTTCCTTACTCCACACGACTGATAATAATCCCCAAAAAGAAACCTCAATAATAAATTGGTCATTTCAATCCACGACTGTTTGTGGGGATGCTGCTGTGCGCAATTGGCTGTCGCGTTTCGCCCACAAATACACAGTCAATTCACTTTACACCCGTATATTCTATGAAGCGCTTTGAGGCGTCTAGAAGATGTGAAAAGCGGTATATCAAATGCAAGGATTATTATTATTATTATTTTGATTCTATGTCCAATCATGCTGTGGGATCTGTAATGCCCACCGGAACGGGCTCAGGCTGTTTAACGTCTCACCTGAAGGACAGCCTCTCTGCATCCCCCCAGCACTGCAATGTAGTTAGTTCTCAGACTACTGCAACAACAACAACAACAAAATTACAGTTGTATAGTGCCTTTCACATCGGGAGGATGTCCCAAGATGCTGGAAAGTTATTGTTTCAGATGCGAGCTAGGGTCGGAGTGAAAGGAGGGGGTCGGGGAAAGGGGGTGAAAGGAATGGAGCGAAAGGAGGGGATTTGGTGTGACCAATGGGACCATAAGAACATAAGAAGTAGGAGCAGGAGTAGGCTATTCAGCCCATTGAGCCTGCCCCGCCATTCAATCATGGCTGATATTCCATTTTAACTCCACCTACCCGCCTTATCTCCATACCCCTTAATCCCTTTATAAATGAGAAATCTATCTATCTCAGTCTTGAATATGTTCAAGGACTGAGCATCAACAGCCCTTTGGGGTAAAGAATTCCATACATTCACCACCTTCTGAGTGAAGATGTTTTTTTCTTAACTCTGTGCGAAAGGGCTGACCCCTAACTTTAAGACTGTGACCCCTGGTTTTAGTTTCTCCAACCAGGGGAAACAATCTTCCACTTTCTTCTTTGTCGTGTCCCTTAATAATCTTAAAGGTTTCTGTAAGATCCCCTCTAATTCTTCTATATTCCAGAGAATATAGGCTCAAATTAATCAACCTATCATCATAACTCATCCCCCTCATTCCAGGTGCTAACCTAATAAACCTACGCTGCACTCCCTCCAAGGCAAGTACATCCTTTCTTAAACAAGGAGACCAAAGTATTCCAGGTGTGGTCTCACCAGGGCCCTATACAGCTGCAGCAAGACTTCCCTACTCTTATACTCTAACCCTTTCATAATGAAAGCTAACATACCATTAGCCTTCCTAATTGCCTGCCGCACCTGCATACTAACTTTTTGTGTTTGGTGTACAAGGACACCAGAGGCTGAGGATGGGGAAGATGGGGTCACGGAGCTTGGAGCAGTGCAGGACACAGGCCACAGAGACTACCAAGTCTCTCAAATATCCTTATCGATTCCCACTCAATAGCTGGCTAGCTCCCTCTAATCTATTCAGATTATAGAAGCACTGATTGCAAGTCAAGTTATTGTCTCCCCCGAGAGGCACGGTCAATAATAATCACACGAAAATTAATACATAAATATTTTTTACAGATTTATATTTGCATACACACTCACCAGCCAAACGTGCACACACAGACATACCACACACACACCACACACACAAACACATACACACATATCAGTCTGTCGCTTCAGGT
The DNA here is from genome assembly GCA_035084275.1 of Hydrolagus colliei. Classification (NCBI taxonomy): domain Eukaryota; kingdom Metazoa; phylum Chordata; class Chondrichthyes; order Chimaeriformes; family Chimaeridae; genus Hydrolagus; species Hydrolagus colliei. The sequence continues at coordinate 34,299,363 of CM068743.1, read as the reverse complement.
ATCTTTCCTCGATTTACCCAGCAGTAAATAAGAACCGACTGGTGGGTCACTTTCCGCCGAGGTAATAATCCTATCAAAAAAGTTTTATAATACTGTACTAACAATAATAATAATAATTTCATCACCTCAATCCACCACTGTTTGTGGGACACTGTTGGACGCAATTGGCTGCTATATATGGCCCATAAAACACAGTCACTACACTTCACAGTACATTTCTGCAAAGCGCTCTCAGGCAACTTGAAGCTGTGATAAGGCGCTGCATCAAATGCAAGGAATATTATTAGTAGTATTATACCCACAGCACACACTCACAGACCACACATATGTACAGAACGCACAGGCACGTACTCACACACCCGTGTACAGTCCAGACATACGCATACACATACACAGTGTGCACATGCACACACAATCACACCACTCGCATTTATATACACACACACATACACACACAGTACCCGCGCACACACACCACAATCACACAGTGCACATTTATACAAACAGCCGTTAAACTGAGGCCCTGTCTGTACCTGTTCAGGTGGACATTAAAGATCCCGCAGTGCTGTTGGAAAAGAGACGGGATGTGTGTGTGGTATATGAGTGACTCTCTCTCTCTCTCTCTCTCCCCCGGTGTCCTGACCGACAATCCCCCAGATACATTGGGTCTCTCACTCCACGGCTATTTGTGGGACGTCGCCGTGCTCCAAATTGCCTGCCGCGGTCACCCACAAAACACACAATCGTTATACTCTGCAGGCCCTGGATATCCTGCGAGGCGCTTTGAGGCGTTTCTGACATGAGAAGTCTCAGTATCAAGTCCAAGTTTATGTGTGAGCTGCCCCCCCCCCCCCCGCCCTCCACCTCTGTTGAAAGGTCAGGGGAACTCCAACACGGAATGAGGTTGGGTTGGGTTGAGGGAAGCTGCCAATTCCTGTGTTTCCAGTTAATTCCATGCCGATCGCTGCAGCTCTCACTAGGAACTCAGGCCACCTTAATCCCTGAAATGTAACCTGCAATTCATAGTGCAATACAGCCCCCACCACACACATCACTCCTCACACACATATATGCACACACACACACACATCTCCTCTCCTCCCACACCTGCCTGGATCCCCATTCCTTCACCCCCAACCTCGTGCACCACACACATACACACACAACACACAGAGAGCTGACATTACTCCATTCATTTTATTCACATAAACACACAAACTCGGGACACACACCCAGACACACACACACACACACATAAACTTGGGTGCATGCCCAGACACGGATACACTCACACACACATTCACATGCACACACACACACAGATGCATACACTAGCAAACACACTCGCACACAGACAAAAACTTGCACACAAAGACATACACGTAACAACAACAAAATTACATTTGTATAGCCCCTTTCATGCCAGGAGGATATCCCAAGGTGCACACACACACACACGCACGCACACTGCCCTGTAGCCTGCCTGCTCACAGCGCTCACAAAACCCTCAACACAATCACAATACCCTCCACCAAACAAGGGGGCCATCAGCTGCCGCGTTTCGCCCACAAAATGCGCAGTCACTACAATTCACAGAATATTCCAGTGAAGGGCTTTGAGATGTCTCGAAGACGCGAAGAGGCTCTGTTTCAAATGCAAGGATCATTCTCACTGTCGTTATTATTAATGATAATAACCAATCGAGAGCAATAAACAGAATAACCATCGGAGCGGGCTTTCAGCCTCTCTGCCCCCACACTCCGGAGTTCCATCCCATAGTCCCACAGTCCCTTCGCCTCGCTCCCTCCCTCGCCTCCTTCAAGGCCGGTCTCAAGATCCTCCTCTTCGACCGTGCCTTCTGCTGCCCTCCCCTCCTAACTCTCTCTCGCCCCCACCCCCCACTCCCCTCTACCCTGCCCCTCTCCTTTGCTCGGGTCCCGACCCCATAACTGTTCAGCGCCTTGGGACGTCCTCCCTGTTGTTTGCACAGCGGGGTGGGTGTCTGTGACACATGCGGGAAACTCAGTGACTAGCTTAAACAACAACAACATCACATTTGTATCGCGCCTTTCACATCGGGAGCACCCGTGTGAAGAAGCGTTCTTTTTAAGAGTCTCCAAACCCAGCTGAGATGAACGTGTGTAAACAGGATGATACGTTTCTTACCTGTGACACAATCCTGATGGTGTTTCTCCTGGGCCAGTGATTCTGGGCAGGGGCGGTGAGGGAGGGAGGGAGGGAGGGAGGATGTTTTATCTGCCTCCAGCTCCTTGGGACATCCTCCCGACGCGAAAGGCGCTATACAAATGTCATTTTGTTGTCGTTCTTGTTCGACCTTCCGTTTCCCATCCACATTCCTCCCCAGTATTGTGTTTATTGAATAGAAAAAAATAAAACGCCGGATATATTTCTATGTTATTAACAATACAGGGGCTGTGATCTTTTAGACTCCACAGTTCCCCCACCACCCACTTATCACTGTCTCTGTGCCTAGCTTGTTCTCTGCATTTGTGTGTGTGTGTGTGTGTCTGTCTCTGTCTGACTATTTGTGTGTGTGTGTGTCTGTCTCTGTCTGACTATTTGTGTGTGTGTGTCTGTGTATTTGTGTGTGTGTCTGTCTGACTGTGTGTATGTGTGTCTGACCGTGTGTGTCTGTCTGACTGTGTGTATGTGTGTCTGTCTGACCGTGTGCCTGTCTGACTGTGTGTATGTGTGTCTGTCTGACCGTGTATGTCTGTCTGACCGCGTGTGTGTGTGTGTGTGTGTATCTGTCTCTGTCTGACTATTTGTGTGTGTGTGTCTGACTATTTGTGTGTGTGTCTGTCTATGTGTGTGTGTCTGTCTATGTGTGTGTGTGTCTGTCTATGTGTGTGTGTGTCTGTGTGTATGTGTCTGTCTGACTGTGTGTGTGTGTGTCTGTCTATGTGTGTGTGTCTGTCTATGTGTGTGTGTGTCTGTCTATGTGTGTGTGTCTGTCTATGTGTCTGTCTGTCTGTGTGTGTATCTGTATTTGTGTGTATCTGTCTCTCTCTCTCTGTGTGTTTATGTTGTGTGTCTGTTAATCTCTCTCTGTGCCTGTGTTTTTGTCCTCTCTCTGTCTGTATCTATGTGTGTCGGTATGTGTGGGTGTCTTTACAAATGTAATTTTGCTGTTGTCTGTCAGTGTGTGTGTGTGTGTCTGTCAGTGTGTGTGTGTGTGTGTCTGTCAGTGTGTGTGTCTGTCAGTGTGTGTGTGTGTCTGTCAGTGTGTGTGTCTGTCAGTGTGTGTGTGTGTCTGTCAGTGTGTGTGTGTCTCAGTTTGTAAGTATCTCTGTCTGTCAGTGTGTGTGTCTGTCAGTCAGTTGTGTGTGTGTCTGTCTCTCAGTGTGTGTGTGTGTGTGTGTCAGTGTGTGTGCCTGTTTGCAATGAGATGTATTATCCAGCATTTTTTCTGTCAGTCTGTGTGTGTGTGTGGGTGTGTGTGTGTGTCTGTATGTCTCAGTCAGTATGTGATATGTGTCACTGTCTCTCTGTGTGAGTCTCTCTGTGTGTTTGTGTGTCTCTCTCTCTGTGATTCTCTCTGTCTTTCTGTAAGTCTCTCAGTGAGTCTCTGTGTGTGTGTGTGTGTGTGTCTCTCTCTCTCTCTGTAAGCCTCTCTCTGTGAGTTTCTGTGTGTGTGTGTGTGTGTCTCTCTCTGTAAGCCTCTCTCTGTGAGTTTCTGTGTGTGTCTCTCTGTGTGTCTCTCTCTATCTCTCTGCAAGTCTCTCTCTCTATCTATATGAGTGTGTCCCTCTCTCTTCTAGATCCTTGATATCAAGTCAGCCACAGAATAACCTGCTCAGCAGAGCCTGAGTAACCAGACACAGAGAGAGACCAACTGCACCAACCCAGAGAGAGAGAGAGTGTGTGCATTATAGTCAAGTGAACAGGGCAACTGTGTGCACCTGCAGAGTTTGCTTCCTTCCTATAATAATAATAATAATTATAATAATCCTTGCATTTGCTATGGTGCCTTATCACGCCTTGGAGACGTCTCAAAGCGCTTCACTAGAATAAGCAGTGAAGCGTATCGACCGTGTGTTTTGTGGGCGATGCGGGGCAGCCAATTTGTGCGCGGCGTTGTTCCGCAAACAGCTGTGGATCGAACTGACCAATTTCTTATTTGTATTTGAAGGGATTATTAGCGCCCCCCCCCCCCCCCCCCCCCCCCCCTCCGACGAAGAAAGCGATCTGCCCGCCGATCGACTAACAACCGGGAGCTCCCCACTTATTCAAAGGCTAATGCTTTTCAATCGTGGACTGAATGACCAAACCAATGTCTTTGAGACGTCTCACAGCTCTTCGCAGAATCGATTGTAAAGTGAATTGACTGTATATTTTGTGGGTGAAACGCGGCAGCCAATTGCGCACGGCAGCGTCCCACAAACAGCCACGGATTGAGTGATCAAATTATTTTTTATTTAAGGAGGGATTATTACCCTCTGCAAAGCGATCCGCCATTCGGGGGATCAACAACCGGGGGCATGTGTGGAGTGAGGAAACTCGCCCAACCTTTCGTTCCCGCCCTGGCTGGGAATCGAACCTGTGTCCTCGCTTGCGAGGCGAGTGCTCTAACCACTGAGCTGTCATATCCCGTCACACAAATCACTGACTCCAAGGTGACATGTTTGGCAATGGAATAGTAATGATAATAATAATAGCTTTTGCTCTTCGAAACAGTACTTAACACATCGTCAAGCCGTCTCAGCGCCCTTCACAGAATACCCTGCAAAATGTAGTGATTGTGTATGTTGTGAGTGAATGCTCGACCGCCGATGGCACGGGGGGACTGGGCAGGGAATAAAGATTATTTGGTCATGCAATCCACTACTGTGTGTAGGCAATTGGTTGGGCAGGACACTGGGGAGAGAGAAAGACACTCCCTTCTCGTTGACAACCAGCACCACAGGTGTTAATGTCTCATTTGTAGGACGACACCTTTGAAAATGTAGGGCTCTCTCTATCGCTCTCTTTCTGTTTCTCCCCCACCCCCAGCGCCGCACTGGATCATCAGCTGGATTGTGAGCTCAAAGTCCCCAACCTGGGGCTTGAACCCACAACCTACCTTCTGACACAGAGATTAAGTGAGACTATCTGAGCTGGACCCACACACACACTGAGTCAGGCTGGCACACACATACACACACACTAAGATGGGCTGACATACACACACACTGAGCCAGGCTGACACACTATGTAATATTGAGCTTTTTGATGTTTGAGCTTGCATTTATAGTCAGATATGGGGTATAATGCTAATAATAATAATAATAATGCTTGAATTGGATCACATTGTTGCAACGTCTCAAAGCGCTTCTGAAAGTATACTGTAAAGTGTACTGACTGTATATTTTGTGCGCAAAAGAATTGGACAACAGCTTGGTTTCCCAGAATTGTGACATCAAAACCAGTTGGAAACTGACAGGTTGGAGCAGGCAGAGGAGGAGAGGTGAGGTGGGGGGGAGGGTTGCTGTATGCCCACACCCTCCCACCTCTCCCCCACAGCATTAAGCAGTTTGAACATGTGGAGTCTTGTATTGTAGTGGTTAGTGTGCTCACCAGCTAGCGATTCCCGGGCAACACAAAACATTGGCCAAGTTTTCCTACTCCACAGGCCTCTGGTTGCCCAGCAGTAAGTAGGAACCCGGTTGTCAATCGATTGCAGATCGCTTTCCAGAGGGTAATAATCCCTCCTTAAAAAAATAGTAATAATTTGGTCATTCAATCCACGACTATTTGTGGGATATGGCCGCGCGCAATTGGCTGCCGCGTTTCGCCAACTCAAAATATGCAGTCAATTCACTGTACAATCAGTTCTGTGAAGCTCTTTGAGACGTCTCCAAGACGCTGGTTTGGTCACTCAATCCACGATTGAATGGCATTGTACAAATGTAATGTGTTGGCATTGTGGATGGGACGTTGCTGTGCACAATTGGGAGCATTTTGATAAGCACTTTGAGTCTTCTCAACCACACGATGAGTGCAAGAATGCACTTATCCAATGCAATAATTATTATTATGTTATTAGCAATAATAATCACATTTGCCTTTACATTTGATATGGAGCCTTTCACTTCAGGATGGACCAAAGTACTTAACAGGCTTTTACTGTAAAGTGTGGTGACTGTGTGCTGACACCACCCAGACAGTGATAACAACGGCCAAGCTTTGTGTGGGTTTAGCTGGTTAGACTCCAGCTGTTACCCCATCATACACTCTGGTCTTCCCAACCCCCCCCCCACCCAAGCCTTGGCTCTCACCAACCTGCGCCAAATACTCTCCAGAATTAAGGTAAACAGGATGCGTCCCTCCAGGGAGAGAGAGAGTATATTCCATTCCAATAATCTATCTCTGGGCATTTCCATGTGGAGGTGGGATACATGGAATTCTCAGTTTGGTTCGGAAACTTTTAAGCCACAATGACGGGTTTCCCGAATGTGTCAGCCAGCCAGCTGATCAAAAAAACATCAATCCTTTCAACTCCCTTTCACCCCTCAATCGACTGACAAATGGATTCCACTGACAGCCATAAACGGAGGTAAACAGAGGCATGTGAAATAAAGAAATTTGCCTAAGATTTTATCCGGACTGGGAATTGAACCGGCTCCTCTCGCTGGTAAGGCGAGGACGCAAGCCAATCTGCTAAGGGATTCCTTGTTCCTTATATTGTTGTATCATTAGTGAACAGCAAATTATAAAACTCAGCAACAACTATTTCCCACAGGGGTGCGTCTGATACTAACACGGGAAAAACAGGAATCAAGCATGTTTCACCAGTTTATTAGACGTTTGTCAAATCAATTTAATCCCAACGCCTCACCCTTTCCTCACACACATTACCCAGGTCTCTCACTCTCTGCTTTTCCAGATAATAATTCCTTAAAAACAATAATCATTCAGTCACTTTGACCCATGACTGTTTGTGGGACACTGCTGTGTGCAATTGGCTGCCTGGTTTCGCCCACAGATACTGTATACAGTTTAACAACAACAACAACAACTTCGATTTTTATAGCGCCCTCCATGCCAGACAGCGTCTCAGAGCAATTCACAGTAGCGGATCTCGGGACTGAGCCAGGAGCAGGGCAGGAAGGTGACCAAAAGCCCGGTCGAAGAGAAAGGTCTTCAACTGTGACCTGAAACTGGGAAGAGAGGGGGCGAGGCGAAGCGAGTGAGGAAGGGAGATCCAGAGCCTCGGGGCGCAGTGGCTAAAGGCACGGCCGCCGAGGGTGGAGCGGAGGACTCGGGGGACATGGAGGAGGCCAGACCCAGACGAACGAAGGCAGCGGGTGCTGGGTTGGGGGGAGAGGAGATCAGAGAGATAGTGGGGTGCAGAGGAGTGGAGGGATTTGAAAACAAGGAAGTCGATCCTCTCTGGGATAGGGAGCCAGTGAAGTCTGGCAAGGACTGGGGTAATGGGGGAGCGAAGCTTAGAGCGGCTGAGTATGCGGGCAGCAGAGTTCTGGATAAACTGGATTTTGTGGATTGTGGTGGAGGGGAGACCAGTGAGGAGGGCGTTGCAATAGTCCAGCCGAGAGGTGACAAAGGCGTGGACCAAGGTTTCGGCGGCTTTTAAGGTGAGGTATTGCCGGAGACGGGCGATCCATCAGAGGTGGTAGAAGGCAGTGCTGGTGACGGACCGGATGTGGGGGAGGAAGGACAGTTGAGAGTCGAACCTGATGCCAAGGTTGCGCACAGGTTCGGTGAGTTTTAGGGGCAGGCAGGGAAGGTGGAGGAGGTGAGAGCCGTGGGAATGGAGACGTTGACGAGAGCCAAGGAGTATGGCCTCCGTCTTGTCAACATTCAGCTGCAAGAAATTTGTGCTCATCCAGCCCCTGATGTCCGAAAGGCAGGCTGACAGAACATCGGGGGACTGGGGGTCACAAAGTGAAGTGGAGAGATAGAGTTGGGTGTCATCCGCGCATGTGGAAGTGTGCCCCATGTCTGTGGATCACAATATGTTTACTGCATTTTCTGTGAAGTGCTTTGAAACGTCTAGAAGATTTGATTGGGCGCTATATCAAATGTAAGGATTATTATTATTATTAGTGTGTGCATAGATGTAGTGTGTGCATGTGGTGAGTGTGTACATTGTGTGTGCATATAGTGTGTTCGTGTATGTGTGTGTTGTATACTGTAGTGTGTCAGTGTGTATACCATGCACCCGTGTCAGTGTGTGTGTGTGACAAGTTTATGTAGGATCCATGCGTGCCTGCGTCCACGTGTTGCATGTGCAGTTCACATGTGTATTGGGAGCATTACCCGGCCAAGCTTTCCTGCTGCTTGTCCAGTTAGGACTATCCGTTCGTTCGTTCGTTCGTTCGTTAGTTAGTTAGTTAGTTAGTTTGTTAGTTCGTTAGTTAACTAGCTTTGGCTGCAGGGTTAACAGGAGTTGTAGTGGGAGGATTCCTTGCCCGCCAGTGACTGGTCCTCATCCCAAAGTCATCCCTCGCCCTATACCCCTATTCCTCCGGCTCTTTCCCCTCTTTCGAACAGCTCACCCTCTCTCACTCCTCCCACAATTCCTTCAAAATCCTATTAGTTTATCACCCCCCCAAACCCTCCCCCACTTTCATTTCAGATTTTTCTTCACTTTTAACTTCCCTTTGCGCCTCCTCTGATCGCCTTATTATTCTTGGCGATTTCAACCTCCATTTCACCCCCTCCTGCCCCATTTCCTCTGAATTTTCCTCTTTACTTTCGTCTTTCAACTTCTCCCTTCACATTAACACTGCCACCCACACACACGGCCATCCTCTCGATCTGGTGATCACCCGAGACCTCAACGTCTCTGGCGTCACCATCACAGACAAGGCCATTTCCGACCATTTTTTCAATTCCAGCAACACCTCTATCCGTCCGCCCTCCACCTCCAAACCCACCACCATCTTCTACTGGCCCTGGAAGAAGATTCCCCCACAAACCTTCACCTCTGCCCTAGAAACCTCCGACCTCCTCCCACAATGGCATTATTTTTGTACCGACCCATCCTCCGCCTCCACCGCCCTCCACAACACCCTCTCCACTACCCTCGACACCCTGGGCCCCCTCACCTCCAAAACCGTCTCCCATTCCTGATCATCACCGTGGTACACAACTCACCTCCGTTCCCTCAAAAGCCAAGTGAGAGCAGTTGAACGCACCTGGCTCAAATCTGGCCTCACGGTCCACCGGCAAATCTGGCTGGACCGCATCAAATTTTACCGCTCCGCCCTAGCCACCGCCAAATCAGCCTTCTACTCCAGGATAATCCTGGAAGCGAAGGACAACCACCGCCTCCTCTTCGCCACCACCAACCAGCTCCTCCGCCCCCCCCCCCCGTCTCACCTCGCAGATCCTCTCCTCAAACGTTCGTTGTGAGGAGATGCTGGACTTCCTCGAGTCTAAAATTGTGAAAATCCACTCTGCGGTTTCCTCCCCACACCACTCCTCCACCTCCGCGCCCTCATCAGCTACCTCAACCCCTACTCACCCCCCATTTCACGCTTTCAACCCCACCACCCCGCTTTCAGTCACCAAAACAATCACCTCCATGAAACCCACTACGTGCTCATTGGACCCCATCCCCACCCCCTTTCTCCACACCCAGCTCCATTTGTTAGTCCCGCTCATTTCTGACGCCATTAACCTTTCCCTCTCCTCAGGTACCGTCCCCACCTCCCTTAAAACAGCCACCATCACCCCTATCTTGAAGAAACCCTCCCTTGATGTGTCGCAACCATCAAGTTATCGACCCATCTCCAACCTCCCGTTTCTATCCAAGGTCCTTGAAAGAGTGGTTGCCTCCGAGCTCCGCTCTTTCTTTTCAACTCACTCACTTCTTGAACCCCTCCAATCAGGTTTCCGCCCTATCCACAGCACAGAAACTGCCCTGGTCAAGGTCACAAATGACATCCTAACCGCCCGTGACCAGGGCTCCCTCTGCCTCCTCGTCCTCCTTGACCTGTCTGCTGCGTTCGACACAGTCGATCACACCATCCTCCTTCAATGTCTTTCCTCCAACCTCAACCTTCAAGGCACAGTCCTTGACTGGTTCCACTCTTATTTGACCCACCGCCTACATTTTGTTTCTTCCAATGGTTTTTCTTCAAACCCCCGCACAGTTTCTCATGGCGTCCCTCAGGGCTCTGTCCTCGGTCCCCTCCTTTTCACCCTTTACACGCTCCCCTCTGGGCGACGTCATCCGCAAACATGGGGTAAATTTCCACATGTATGCGGACGACACCCAGTTGTACCTTTCTGCCTCATCCCACAACCCCCAGACGATCGATGTTCTGACAGCATGTCTGTCCGACATCGAGTCGTGGACGAGGGACAACTTTTTGCAATTGAACGTGAGTAAGACCGAGGCCCTCCTGATTGGCTCAGGCCAGCGCCTCCGCACATCGGGCGCTGCCAGCCTCAACATCCAAGGCTGCACTCTCCACCTCAGAAAGCCAATCAGGAACCTCGGCATCATGTTCGATCAAAAACTTTCCTTCCTCCCCCACATCCGCGCCTTGACCGGCACCGCTTATTTCCACCTGTGCAACATTGCCAGGCTCCGCAACTATCTTACCCCCCGCGCTGCCGAAACACTCGTGCATGCATACATCACCTCACGGCTGGACTACGGAAATTCTCTCCTCGTCGCCCTCCCCAGTTCCTCCATTCACAGGCTGCAGGCCATCCAAAACTCTGCAGCCCATGTACTATCCCGCACCCGCCTCCGCGACACATAACCCCCACCCTTGCCCGTCTCCACTGGCTCCCCATCCTCCAGAGGATCGAGTTCAAGATCCTCGTCCTCACCTACAAGGCCTTACACGGCCTTGCCCCACCCTATTTAACCGATCTACTCTCCCCCTACACGCCCACCCGGACCCTCCGTTCAACAGGACTTGGCCTGCTCCAAGCCCCCCGCCCGAACCGCCCCACCATCGGAGGCCGGGCCTTCAGTTTCTCCGCTCCCACCCTATGGAATGCAATCCCTCAATCCCTCCGTTTCATCTCTTCCCTTTCCTCTTTCAAGGCCGGTTTGAAGACTTTCTTCTTTGATCGTGCCTTTTGTTCCACCCCGAACTCTTTTACCTCCCCTTCGTGTTTCACCCCTTCCCAAACACTCCCCTCTCAGCTCGGGTCACACGCCTCCTGTGCAGCGCCTTGGGACGTCCTCCCAACTTGAAAGGCGCTCTATAAATGTAATTTGTTGTTGTTGTTGTTGTTGGTCTGTCCTTCTAGGTCCTGCTGATGAGCCAGGGCCTGGGGCTGTGCTGAAGTCGACAGGAACCTTGGAATACTAATGATATAAAATATACCAAGCCTGTGGCCTGGTGCCGTCTGGATGACATCACAGTGTGCCCTTGATTTACCCTGTCCACATGGGACCCTGTACCATTTATACAGTGTCTGCTAGCAACTGCCTGACTACATGGTCTTCACCAGTGCAGCTTGTCCTAGTTAGAATCAGTAGCTCCACACACTTTGTGACACACTTTGTGACACACTTGCAGAAGAATTCACCCAGGTTTCAAGTGCACGCCACACTCCACTGACTTGTCAAACTCCCGCCCAGCCCCCCACCCTATGTTTGGATGTGTGTCTCTATGTGTGTGTGAGTCTGTGTGTTGTGTGAACTCAGTTCAGAGAGTCCTGACTTGGGGGCTTGTACCCACAACCTTCTACCTCAGAGGCAAGAGTGTTGCTGAGCGGGCTAGGCTGCCACCTTCTGATTATGCATTTATTGGAGGCCTGTAGATCAGTGGTCAGGATGCTCGCCTCGCAAGCATGAAGATCCGACTTTGATTCCTGGGCTGTTAGTTTACAAAATTTCCTTATTCCGCAAGCCTCTGCTTGTATTAACTAGGAACCTGGTTGTAAGCCATTTGGCAGATCACTTTCTAGAGGTAAGTTAAACCTTGAAAACAACACTAATTTGGTCACTTAATCCATGCCTGTTTGTGGGACACCGCTGTGCGCAATAGGCTGCCTGGATTTCACACTCAAAATAGAGTCACTTTACAGTATATTTTGCAAAGCACTTTGAGACGCCTCGAAGACGTGGCAAGGCGTTCTATCAGATGCAGGGTTTATTACAACAACAACAAAACAACAAAATTACATTTGTAAAGCGCTAGTCACGTCAGGAGGACGCCCCAATATATTGAACAGTCAGGGGTCATGACCTGAGCATGGGGGTGGGGGGGCAAGGTTGGGATAAGGAAGGACAGAAAGGTAGGATGGCGACTGAAGGCACGTCAAAGAGGAGGGTCTTGAGATAAGTCTTGAAGGAGGCAAGGGAGGGAACAAGGCAAAGGGATAGTTTAGGAGCAGAGAGGCTGCCAATGGAAGGGCGGGTCAAACGGGAGACATGGAGCAGGCCAGAGCCTGCATAGCGGAGGGAGCGGATAGGTTAATAGGGGGTCAGCAGCTCAGAGAGATAGGAGGGGGCAAGGCCATAGTGGGCCTCGAAAGTGAGGACAAAGATCTTGATTTTGAATATTATCATTGCAAAGATTTACGATCCAGGGCTGTGGGGAAGTTTCACCATAACAGCTGGAGATCACCACCACCTGCTGGCAAACTGGGGCTGGGGTCCAAGCTGGGAGGGTGGGAGAGGTGAGGGGTGCAGGGGGGTGAGAGTCATAGAGGGTAGGCGTGGTGGGGTTGGGGAAAAGAAGACAGAAAGCACAGTTAATCATCAACATCCCATCAGCAAGTCTACAGTATCTCATATGGTGCTTGAGTCAAATGTCTTAAGTAACTTGAAACACATTTTTTTTCAAGCATTATTTGCTGAGGCTTTTATTCACTGATAACAAATCGACAAGTTATAAGGAGGAGCGGAGATGAGGGTCCCACAGAGGAGAAGAAAGGAGAGGGGAAGGAAGATGAGGGGACACATATTGTTTAATTCATTCCAGAGAGTATTAGGTGCAGATTGCAATAGCCAAGAGTTGGAGGGCTCCAGAGCGTGTAATTGCTGGAGCCTAACCAGCTAAACCCGCATATCTTAGTTAGTCTTTGATATCACAGGACCAGAGATGGTCACAGAGGGGCTGGGACTCGATTTCGACATTCATTTGCCAAATATGTCATTTTGGAGCCAGCCAGTTGAGACCCACAAAGACCCATTTACCTCCTCTCTAATAAGGCCATCGAGCCTGTTCCACCAATTTATCAGATCATGGCAGGTCTTTTAAAACCCTTTTCTTATCCTGTCTCCATCCAATAATAATCATTGTATTGGATTTGACTTTGCGCCTTATCACACTTTCTTGACTCCACAAAGCGCTTCATATCTTATCGATATCTCAAAGCGCTTCACAGAATATATTGTAAAGTGAATAAATTGTATATTTGTAAAGTGGAGTATCTGTATCTCATAAGGTGTTTAAGTCAAATGTCTTAAGGAATTCTACAAAAAAACAATTTTCAAGCATCATTTCCTTTTTATTCAGACAACAAATCACCAAGATAGAAGGAGCAGAGATGAGGGTCCCACGGAGGAGAGGAGAGGGAGGGGAGTGTGATAGTGAAGAGATAGAAGATGGCACGGGACATGGGGAAGCAGGGGTCAAGTCTATCTCTCCTTTAGGTACTTCGGGGGCAGCGAAATGTGTCTTGTTTTCCACATTCTCAATGCTCTGGTTGTTTAACAGAGTTAGAGCCGGAACCGGGGCGGCATCAGCACTGCGTGTTCCTTCTTATGATGGCGCCGACGCTTTCGCCAGCTTTGTGATTTCTTACTTTTCCGTCCTGGTCTACGATTCTTCTTCATGGAATGACGACGCCTCGCCATGGTTGAGATTCAGTCGTGTCTCTGTGCTGTAGTGTTGCAAGGCAGCCTTTTTATACCCATGTGTAGCCCCCAGCCACCCCCGCTCCCATTGTGAGGCATGAGCCGTTGTGCTGCAGTCAGTCGTGACCTTAAAGGTATTTTGCTTTGTATCACTGACCACATCCCCAACTGCATCACTGAGCACATCACCGAGGCACCGTCCGCGGCACGGCAGCCATTTTGCTCACAGCCACAAACACCCACAAAAACAATAACAAGATCCCACGACACTATTGGAAAAGGAAAGGGAGTTTCTCTGTCCCCAAACCCTGTCTAATAAATCCCCCAAATAAAACTGGACACTTACTTAACTGTGTATCCTGTGTGTACCACTTTGAGACGTCTCAACAATGTGATGAGGCGCAATATCAAACACAAGGATTATTACGACAACAACAACAAAATTCCAATTATCATTATGGCTATTTGTGAGACAGTGCATGGCTGAATTTGGCTGCCGCGTTTGCTCACAAAATACGCTAAACTTTACAGTAAATACTGTGAAACGCTTTGAGACGTGCCTCATCACAGTGGATGCAGTGCAGTGGATTGGGTGTGTTTTGTGGGAGAAGCACAGCACACACGACACTACAAATCACCTGACTAGCTATTTTACTATAATAATAATTATCTTGCATTTGATTATAGTAATTCTTTGAATTGCTTCACTGAATATTCTATAAAATGAATTGACTGTATATTTGTGGGCGAAACACGGCAGCCAATAGCATTGTCCCACAAACAGTCATGGGTTTCATACAATCATAGAAATTAAACAGCACAGAAGGGGGGCATTTGGCCCATCGTGTCTGTGACAACTCTTTCAAAGTGCTCACTCCCCCGCGCTCTCCCCATATAACTGCAAATTGGATCTCCCCAAATATCTACTGTGGAGGCTTATTACCACCGGAAAAAGCGAGACAGACCTGTCAAAGCCTCTAACAACCTTTTAAACATCTGTGATTGGGGATTTCTCTGCCTCCTCGTCCTCCTCGACCTCTGCTGTCGCCCACTCCATCATCTTACACCGCCTCCCCTCCCAGCTCAATCTTCGTGGACCTGCCCTCGCACTGTCACCTGTGGTGTTCCCCAGGACTCTGTTCTTGGCCACCTATTTTTCATTATCTACATGCTCCCCCTTGGTGACATCATCTGCAGACATGGAGTCAACTCCCACATGTATGTGGATATCACCCAAATCCATCTTTCTACCGCTACCATCAATTCCAGGACCACTGCTGTCCTGACAGACTGCCTGGCATACATCTCATCCTGGATGAGAGCTACCTTTCCACAGTTGAATGTCAACAAGACTGAGACCCTTCTGACTGGCTCACGCCAGTGCATTCACACATCAGGCACTGGCAACATCAACCACCATGGTTGCACACTCCACCTCACCAAACCGGTCAGGAACATAGGTGATCCTCAATTCTCTTTCCTCCCCCACATCCAAGCCATAACCCGCTGTGCCTTCCCTCATCCCCGCAATATTGCCCGTCTCTGCCACTACTGAATGTTGACAAGATGGAGGCCATACTCCTTGGCTCTCGTCAACGTCTCCATTTAACCGACTCTCACCTCCTCCACCTTCCCAGCCTGCCCCTAAGACTCACCGAACCTGTGCGCAACCTTGGCATCAGGTTCGACCCCCATCTGTCCTTCCTCCCCCACATCCGGTCCGTTACCCAGCACTGCCTTCTACCACCTCCGACGGATCGCCCATCTCCAGCAATACCTCACAATAAACGCCGCCAAAACCTTGGTCCACGCCTTTGTCACCTCTCGGCTGGACTATTGCAACGCCCTCCTCGCCGGTCTCCCCTCCACCACAATCCACAAAATCCAGTTTATGCAAAACTCTGCCGCCCGCATACTCACCCACTCTAAGCTTCGCTCCCCCATTTCCCCAGTCCTTGCCAGACTTCACTGGCTCCCTATCCCAGAGAGGATCGACTTCAAGATCCTCACCCTTGTTTTCAAATCCCTCCACTCCTCTGCACACCCCTATCTCTCAGATCTCCTCTCCCCACAACCCAGCACCCGCTGCCTTCGTTCCTCTGGGTCTGGCCTCCTCCATGTCCCCCCGAGTCCTCCGCTCCACCCTCGGCGGCCGTGCCTTTAGCCACTACGCCCCGAGGCTCTGGAACTCCCTTCCTCACTCGCCTCGCCCCGTCTCTTCCCAATTTCAGGTCACAGCTGAAGACCTTTCTCTTCGACCGAGCTTTTGGTCACCTTCCTGCCCCTGCTCCTGGCTCGGTCCCGGGATCCGCTACTGTGAACCGTCTGAGACACTGTCTGGCGTGGAGGGCGCTATATAAATCGAAGTTGTTGTTGTTGTTGTACTTCACCCCTCAGACCAAAACCCTCATTCATGCTTTCATCACATCCAGGCTCAACCATGCCAATGCTCTGCTTGTCGGCCTTCCCAACTCCTTTTTCCATAGGCTACAGATAATCCAGAACTCTGCGGCCCATGTCCTCTACCTCTCCAAGCTCTGTATCTCCATCTCTCCCATTCTCACCCAACTCCATTGGCTCCCCATTACCCAGAGGATTTAATTTAAGATCCAGGGCCACACCTTCAAAGCCCTCCATGGCTTCCTCACCCCACACTACCCCTGTGACCTCCCAAACCCTTACCAACCTGCCCACTCCCTGCTCTCAGCGGGCTCCAACCTGCTCCATGGCCCAGACACAACCACCCCACCATAGGCGGAGAAGACTTCAGCCACTCTGCCCCTAACCTCTGGAATTCTATCCCACAGTCACTCTGCCTCGCCCCTGCCCTAACTTCCTTCAAGTTCTTCCGCCTCAAGACCCTCCTCATCCCATTGGTCCCATCGGTCACTCCAAATCTCCTCCTTCCCTCCACCCTTCCCGATCCCACAAATGTAATTTTGTGGTTGTTGTAAAAAAACACATCATTCTACATTACTTATTAAGAAATCTATAAAACACAGATCAGCCATTGCCATCTTACCAGGAGTAGAGTAAAGCTGCCGTTAGCTAGCGAATGGGAGCAGGGAGTGGGTGGATTGGTGGGGAGGGTGGGATTCTCATTCAAAAAACAGGAGGAGACCATTCAGCCCCTCAAACAGCAATAACAAACATTAATAAAATTGGTCATTTTCAATCCACAACTGTTTGTCTGGGACACTGCTGTGCGCAATTGGCTGCCGCGTTTCACCCACAAATATACAGTCATTTCACTTTACAGTATATTCTATGAAGCGCTTTGAGACGTCCATAAAACGTGAAAATCGCTATATCAAATGCAAGAAATATTATTAGTATATTATTGTGTCTCTGGCAGATGATCTCTCAGGACCTTGTAGCTTTCAGCTACACATCTTGGTCTCAGTTCCAGCGAGGAAGACAAAAGGGAGCGAGAGTGGGAGATTGAGTGAGATAGTGAGAGGAAGGGAAGGAGGGAATGAGTAAGGGAGGGCAGGAAGGAGGGATTGATGAGAGAGTGGGAAGGAGAGTGGGAGGGAGGGAAGAAGGAAGAGTGGCAGGGAGCGAGGGTGGGAGAGCGGGAGGGTGCGAAAGAGGGAGGGATAGGCAGGTGGGGCAGCGAATTGCGCACAGCAGTATCCCCACAAACATCTGATAAACACAGAGCAAGAGGCAGCAAGGCCCCCTCCCCACCACTTTCATTCACTGACAGGCGTGGATTGAGTGACCAAATTATTATTTTATTCTGAGAGATTACTACCACCGGAAAGCAATTCCCTTATCAACTAACAACTGGGTTCCTACTCGCTGCTGATAATCAGTGTGTGAGTGTGGAGTAAGGAAATGTGCCAAGATTTCGCCCGGCTCAGGATTCAAACCCGGGTCCTCTGGCTTGCACAATGAGTGCTCTAACACTCTAACCCTGGGACACTATCCTACATGGAGAGCTCTGTATGTTGGCAAATGGTTGTTGTTGATTGCTGCTTCTAATTCCAGTAAGTAAGCTAACTGAGGTGAACAGTCACTTTATATAAAGGACATTGGGAGTCTGGCAGTCATTATACAATAAGGCTGTAAGGTAACCAAGGACTTTCGGGCAAGGCACAATGATTGCTGGTGATTTGGAGATTTTATGATATTTTAATGAAGAAGGCCTCAGTGGTTGGAGCACTCGCTTCCCAAGTGAGAGTCCTGGATTTGATTCCCGGCCGGCAGGGCAAAATGCTAGGGTGAGGTTTTCTTACTCCACACTCTGTTTACCACAGCCGTCAGCAGGAACCCACTTGATGGCTGATTGGCGGTTTGCTTTTCCGGGGGTAATAATTCCTTAAAACAAAAATAATAAATTGGTCAATCAATCTACGACTGTTTGTGGGACACTGTTGTGTGCAATTGGTTGCCGCGTTGGGCCCACAAACTAGTCAATTCACTTTATTGTATATTCTGCACAGTCCTTTGAGACATCTCAAAGATGCGATAGTGAATTAACTATACATCAAATGCAGGGATTATTATCATTATTATTAGTAGTAGTGGTAGTACCAAGTAGTAGCATGTAAATCATGGTGGTTTTAGAAGCACGGAAAGTACAGGACCATGTGTGATCACCTCAATTTAGAATAATAAGCCTTACACTTACATAGGAAACCATCACAAAGCGCTTCCCAGGAATTCATAGAACTTTACAGCACAAAAGGAGGCCATTCAGCCCATCAAGGCTGTGCAGGAGCTATTTAATCCCAAATTTAACAGAGCAATTTAATCCCACTCCCCAGCTCTTTCCCCATAACCACGCAATTTCTGTAAAGTTTAGTGTATTTTGTGAACGCGGCAGCCATAGTCAGCAAAGCAACAACATCCCACAAATAAACATCATAATAATTGTAATTTTGTTGTTGTAATAATCCTTGTGTTTGATATTGCGCCTCAGCACATTGTTGAGACATCTCAAAGTGCTACACAGGATACACAGTCAAGTGAATGTCCAGTTTTATTTGGGGGATTTCTTGGACAGGACTCGGGGAGAGAGAAACTCCCTTCTCTTTTCTAATAAAGTTGTGGGTTCTTAACAATAATAATAATAATAATCCTTGCAGTTGAAATAGCGCTTTTCACATCTTATCGACATCTCAAAGCACTTCACAGAATGTACTATAAAGTGAATTGACTATATTTTTGGGCGAAACGCAACAGCCAACAGCTTCGTCCCACAAAAAAGTCATGGATTGAAATTACCTATTTCTTTACTATTTCTATTTTTGGAGGGAATATTATATACAACATGGGTTGTTTATTCAAATGATAATAGCAATAACCTTGTTATTGATATTGTGGGTGTTTGTGGGATGTGGCTGTGAGCAAAATGGCCCCCGTGCCGCGGACGGTGCCTCGATGATGTGCTCAATGATGCAGTTGGGGATGTGGTCAGTGATACATTGAAAAATACCTTATAAGGTTACGACTGACTGCAGCACAACGGCTCATGCCTCACAATGGGAGCGGGGGAGGCCGGGGGCTACACATGGGTATAAAAAGGCTGCCTTGCAACACTACAGCAGAGAGACACGACTGAATCTCAACCATGGCGAGGCGTC
Organism: Hydrolagus colliei; assembly: GCA_035084275.1. Classification (NCBI taxonomy): domain Eukaryota; kingdom Metazoa; phylum Chordata; class Chondrichthyes; order Chimaeriformes; family Chimaeridae; genus Hydrolagus; species Hydrolagus colliei. The sequence continues at coordinate 34,279,974 of CM068743.1, read as the reverse complement.
GTCATTCCATGAAGAAGAAACGTAAATCAGTGCGGAGACGCAAAACGCGAAAGAACCAGCGAAAAAGAAAAAATTCTCTGGGCCGCTCCTTTAAGCAACATGGGTTCCTCAAGCAACCACCCCGGTTCCGGCCCTAACTCTATCAAACAACCAGATCATTGAGAACATGGAAAACAAGAAACATTTTGCTGATCCAAGGGATCAAGCCGTAGAGACTTGACAGCCGTGAACAAACCCCTGCTTCCCCATGTCCCGTATCATCTTCTATCCTCACCCTCACAGCCCTCTCCCCTCCCCTCTCCTCCGTGGGACCCTCATTCTCCGCTCCTCATTCCCACATATCTTGTCGATTTGTTGTCAGTAAATAAAAGCCTCAGCAAATGATGCTTCAACAAAAAATGCGTTTTGAATTTCTTAAGACATTGGACTTGAACACCATATGAGATACAGTCACTCCACTTTACAGTATATTCGACCACGAATATACAGTTAATTCACATTACAATATATTCTGAGAAGCGCTTTGAGTCTAGAAAATGTGATAAAGTGCTAATTCAAATACAATGGATAGAGACAGAATAAGAAAAGGACTTTTCTTAAGGAAAAGACCTGCCATGATCTAATAAATTAAAGCAGAGATGAGGGACCCACGGAGGAGAGGAGAGGAGAGGAGAGGGAGGGGAGGGGAGTGTGATAGTGAAGAGATAGAAGATGGCACGGGACATGGGGAAGCAGGGGTCAAGTCTATCTCTCCTTTAGGTACTTCAGGGGCAGCGAAATGTGTCTTGTTTTCCACATTCTCAATGCTCTGGTTGTTTAACAGAGTTAGAGCCGGAACCGGGGCGGCATCAGCACTGCGTGTTCCTTCTTATGATGGCGCCGACGCTTTCGCCAGCTTTGTGATTTCTTACTTTTCCGTCCTGGTCTACGATTCTTCTTCATGGAATGACGACGCCTCGCCATGGTTGAGATTCAGTCGTGTCTCTGTGCTGTAGTGTTGCAAGGCAGCCTTTTTATACCCATGTGTAGCCCCGAGCCACCCCCGCTCCCATTGTGAGGCATGAGCCGTTGTGCTGCAGTCAGTCGTGACCTTAAAGGTATTTTTCGTTGTATCACTGACCACATCCCCAACTGCATCACTGAGCACATCACCGAGGCACCGTCCGCGGCACGGCAGCCATTTTGCTCACAGCCACAAACATCCACAAAAACAATAACAAGATCCCACGACACTATTGGAAAAGGAAAGGGAGTTTCTCTGTCCCCAAACCCTGTCTAATAAATCCCCCAAATAAAACTGGACACTTACTTAACTGTGTATCCTGTGTGTACCACTTTGAGACGTCTCAACAATGTGATGAGGCGCAATATCAAACACAAGGATTATTACGACAACAACAACAAAATTCCAATTATCATTATGGCTATTTGTGAGACAGTGCATGGCTGAATTTGGCTGCCGCGTTTGCTCACAAAATACGCTAAACTTTACAGTAAATACTGTGAAACGCTTTGAGACGTGCCTCATCACAGTGGATGCAGTGCAGTGGATTGGGTGTGTTTTGTGAGAGAAGCACAGCACACACGACACTACAAATCACCTGACTAGCTATTTTACTATAATAATAATTATCTTGCATTTGATTATAGTAATTCTTTGAATTGCTTCACTGAATATGCTATAAAATGAATTGACTGTATATTTGTGGGCGAAACACGGCAGCCAATAGCATCGTCCCACAAACAGTCATGGGTTTCATACAATCATAGAATTATACAGCACAGAAGGGGGGCATTTGGCCCATCGTGTCTGTGACAACTCTTTCAAAGTGCTCACTCCCCATATAACTGCAAATTGGATCTCCCCAAATATCTACTGTGGAGGCTTATTACCACCGGAAAAAGCGAGATAGCCCTGTCAAAGCCTCTAACACCATTTTAAACATCTGTGATTGGGGATTTCTCTGCCCCCTTGTCCTCCTCGACCTCTGCTGTCGCCCACTCCATCATCTTACACCGCCTCCCCTCCCAGCTCAATCTTCGTGGACCTGCCCTCGCACTGTCACCTGTGGTGTTCCCCAGGACTCTGTTCTTGGCCACCTACTTTTCATTATCTACATACTCCCCCTTGGTGACATCATCTGCAGACATGGAGTCAACTCCCACATAGAATCATAGAATTTTACGGCACAAAAGGAGGCCATTCGGCCCATCTAGTCTGTGCCGGCTCTTTGAAAAGAGCGATTCAATCCCACTGCCCTGCCCGCTCCCCATAGCCTAATAGACCCGTTCTCGCTAAATAAAGATCTAATTCCCTTTTAAAAGTTGTTATCGAATCAGCCTCCACCACCTTTTCAGGCAATGCATTCCAGATTCGAACAACTCGCTGAGTGAAAAAATTTCTCCTCAGCTCCCCTCTACTTCGCCTTGAAACTATTTTAAATCTGTGACCACGAGTCACAGATTCACCCACGAGTGGAAATAGTTTTTCTCTATTTGCCCTGTCGAAACCCCTCATGATCTTATAAACCTCTATTAGGTCTCCCCTCAATCTTCTCTGCTCCAGAGAGAATAACCCTAGCCTATCTAGCCTCTCATCATAGCTGAAGTCCCTCAATCCTGGCACCATCCTAGTAAATCTTCGTTGTACCCTTTCCAATGCCTTCACATCCTTTCTGTAGTGTGGTGACCAGAATTGAACACAGTATGTATGTGGATATCACCTAAATCCATCTTTCTACCGCTACCATCAATTCCAGGACCACTACTGTCCTGACAGACTGCCTGGCATATATCTCATCCTGGATGAGAGCTAACTTTCCACAGTTGAATGTCAACAAGACTGAGACCCTTCTGACTGGCTCACGCCAGTGCATTCACACATCATGCACTGGCAACATCAACCACCATGGTTGCACACTCCACCTCACCAAACCGGTCAGGAACCTAGGTGTCTTGTTTGATCCTCAACTGTCTTTCCTCCCCCACATCCAAGCCATAACCCGCTGTGCCTTCCCTCATCTCCGCAATATTGCCCGACTCTGCCACTACTTCACCCCCCAGACCAAAACCCTCATTCATGCTTTAATCACATCCAGGCTCAACCATGCCAATGCTCTGCTTGTCGGCCTTCCCAACTCCATCTTCCATAGCCTACAGATAATCCAGAACTCTACAGCCCATGTCCTCTACCTCTCCAAGCTCTGTAACTCCATCTCTCCCATTCTCACCCAACTCCATTGGCTCCCCATTACCCAGAGGATTTAATTTAAGATCCAGGGCCACACCTTCAAAGCCCTCCATGGCCTCCTCCTCGCCCCACACTACCCCTGTGACCTCCCAACCCCTTACCAACCTGCCCACTCCCTGCTCTCAGCGGGCTCCAACCTGCTCCATGGCCCCAGACACAACCACCCCACCATAGGTGGACAAGACTTCAGCCACTCTGCCCCTTAACCTCTGCAATTCTATCCGGCAGTCACTCTGCCTCGCCCCTGCCCTAACTTCCTTCAAGTTCTTCCGCCTCAAGACCTTCCTCATCCCATTGGTCCCATCGGTCACTCCAAATCTCCTCCTTCCCTCCACCCTTCCCGATCCCACAAATGTAATTTTGTGGTTGTTGTAAAAAAACACATCATTCTACATTACTTATTAAGAAATCTATAAAACACAGATCAGCCATTGCCATCTTACCAGGAGTAGAGTAAAGCTGCCGTTAGCTAGCGAATGGGAGCAGGGAGTGGGTAGATTGGTGGGGAGGGTGGGATTCTCATTCAAAAAACAGGAGGAGACCATTCAGCCCCTCAAACAGCAATAACAAACATTAATAAAATTGGTCATTTTCAATCCGCAACTGTTTGTCTGGGACACTGCTGTGCGCAATTGGCTGCCGCATTTCACCCACAAATATACAGTCATTTCACATTACACTATATTCTATGAAGCGCTTTGAGACGTCCATAAAACGTGAAAATCGCTATATCAAATGCAAGAAATATTATTAGTATATTATTGTGTCTCTGGCAGATGATCTCTCAGGACCTTGTAGCTTTCAGCTACACATCTTGGTCTCAGTTCCAGCGAGGAAGACAAAAGGGAGCGAGAGTGGGAGATTGAGTGAGATGGTGAGAGGAAGGGAAGGAGGGAATGAGTGAGGGAGTGCAGGAAGGAGGGATTGGTGAGAGAGTGGGAAGGAGAGTGGGAGGGAAGGAAGAAGGAAGAGTGGCAGGGAGTGAGGGTGGGAGAGCGGGAGGGTGCGAAAGAGGGAGGGATAGGCGGGTGGGGCAGCGAATTGTGCACAGCAGTATCCCCACAAACATCTGATAAACACAGAGCAAGAGGCAGCAAGGCCCCCTCCCCACCACTTTCATTCACTGACAGGCGTGGATTGAGTGACCAAATTATTATTTTATTCTGAGAGATTACTACCACCGGAAAGCAATTCCCTTATCAACTAACAACTGGGCTCCTACTCGCTGCTGATAATCAGTGTGTGAGTGTGGAGTAAGGAAATGTGCCAAGATTTCGCCCGGCTCAGGATTCAAACCCAGGTCCTCTGGCTTGCACAGTGAGTGCTCTAACACTCTAACCCTGGGACACTATCCTACATGGAGAGCTCTGTATGTTGGCAAATGGTTGTTGTTGATTGCTGCTTCTAATTCCAGTAAGTAAGCTAACTGAGGTGAACAGTCACTTTATATAAAGGACATTGGGAGTCTGGCAGTCATTATACAATAAGGCTGTAAGGTAACCAAGGACTTTCGGGCAAGGCACAATGATTGCTGGTGATTTGGAGATTTTATGATATTTTAATGAAGAAGGCCTCAGTGGTTGGAGCACTCGCTTCCCACGTGAGAGTCCTGGATTTGATTCCCGGCCGGCAGGGCAAAATGCTAGGGTGAGGTTTTCTTACTCCACACTCTGTTTACCACAGCCGTCAGCAGGAACCCACTTGATGGCCGATTGGCGGATTGCTTTTCCGGGGGTAATAATTCCTTAAAACAAAAATAATAAATTGGTCAATCAATCTACGACTGTTTGTGGGACACTGTTGTGTGCAATTGGTTGCCGCGTTGCGCCCACAAACTAGTCAATTCACTTTATTGTATATTCTGCACAGTCCTTTGAGACATCTCAAAGATGCGATAGTGAATTAACTATACATCAAATGCAGGGATTATTATCATTATTATTAGTAGTAGTGGTAGTACCAAGTAGTAGCATGTAAATCATGGTGCTTTTAGAAGCACGGAAAGTACAGGACTAGGAAACACCATGTGTGATCACCTCAATTTAGAATAATAATCCTTACACTTACATAGGAAGCCATCACAAAGCGCTTCCCAGGAATTTTTAGAATTTTACAGCACAAAAGGAGGCCTTTCAGGCCATCGAGGCTGTGCAGGAGCTATTTAATCCCAAATTTAACAGAGCAATTTAATCCCACTCCCCAGCTCTTTCCCCATAACCACGCAATTTCTGTAAAGTTTAGTGCATTTTGTGAACAAACGCGGCAGCCAAAGTCAGCAAAGCAACAACATCCCACAAATAAACATCATAATTGTAATTTTGTTGTTGTAATAATCCTTGTGTTTGATATTGCGCCTCAGCACATGGTTGAGACGTCTCAAAGTGCTACACAGGATACACAGTCAAGTGAATGTCCAGTTTTATTTGGGGGATTTCTTGGACAGGACTCGGGGAGAGAGAAACTCCCTTCTCTTTTCTAATAGCGTTATGGGATCTTAACAATAATAATAATAATAATCCTTGCAGTTGAAATAGCGCTTTTCACATCTTATCGACGTCTCAAAGCGCTTCACAGAATGTACTATAAAGTGAATTGACTATATTTTCGGGCGAAACACAACAGCCAACAGCTTCGTCCCACAAACAAGTCATGGATTGAAATGACCAATTTTTTTTATTATTTCTTTTTTGGAGCGAATATTATATACAACATGTGTTGTTTATTCAAATGATAATAGCAATAACCTTGTTAGTGATATTGTGGGTGTTTGTGGGATGTGGCTGTGAGCAAAATGGCCCCCGTGCCGCGGACGGTGCCTCGATGATGTGCTCAATGATGCAGTTGGGGATGTGGTCAGTGATACATTGAAAAATACCTTATAAGGTTACGACTGACTGCAGCACAACGGCTCATGCCTCACAATGGGAGCGGGGGAGGCTGGGGGCTACACATGGGTATAAAAAGGCTGCCTTGCAACACTACAGCAGAGAGACACGACTGAATCTCAACCATGGCGAGGCGTCGTCATTCCATGAAGAAGAAACGTAAATCAGTACGGAGACGCAAAACACGAAAGAACCAGCGAAAAAGAAAAAATTCTCTGGGCCGCTCCTTTAAGGCACATGGGTTCCTCAAGCAACCACCCCGGTTCCGGCCCTAACTCTATCAAACAACTAGATCATTGAGAACATGGAAAACAAGAAACATTTTGCTTATCCAGGGGATCAAGCCGTAGAGACTTGACAGCCGTGAACAAACCCCTGCTTCCCCATGTCCCGTATCATCTTCTATCCTCACCCTCACAGACCTCTCCCCTCCCCTCCCCTCTCCTCCGTGGGACCCTCATTCTCCGCTCCTCATTCCCACATATCTTGTTGATTTGTTGTCAGTAAATAAAAGCCTCAGCAAATGATGCTTCAACAAAAAATGCGTTTTGAATTTCTTAAGACATTGGACTTGAACACCATATGAGATACAGTCACTCCACTTTACAGTATATTCGACCACGAATATACAGTTAATTCAGATTACAATGTATTCTGAGATGCGCTTTGAGGAGTCTAGAAACTGTGATAAGGTGCTAATTCAAATACAATCCCAGACACAATGGATAGAGACAGAATAAGAAAAGGACTTTTCTTAAGGAAAAGACCTGCCATGATCTAATAAACTAAAGCAGAGATGAGGGTCCCACGGAGGAGAGGAGAGGGAGGAGAGGGGAGTGTGATAGTGAAGAGATTGAAGATGGCACGGGGCATGGGGAAGCAGGGGTCAAGTCACCTGTGGTCTTCCCCAGTACTCTATTCTTGGCCACCTATTTTTCAATATCTACATGCTCCCCCTTGGTGACATCATGTGCAGACATGGAGTCAACTCCCACATGTATGTGGATATCACCCAAATCCATCTTTCTACCACTACCATCAATTCCAGGACCACTACTGTCCTGACAGACTGCCTGGCATACATCTCATCCAGGATGAGAGTTAACTTTCCACAGTTGAATATCAACAAGACTGAGACCCTTCTGACTGGCTCACGCCAGTGCATTCACACATCATGCACTGGCAACATCAACCACCATGGTTGCACACTCCACCTCACCAAACCGGTCAGGAACCTAGGTGTCTTGTTTGATCCTCAACTGTCTTTCCTCCCCCACATCCAAGCCATAACCCGCTGTGCCTTCCCTCATCTCCGCAATATTGCCCGACTCTGCCACTACTTAACCCCCCAGACCAAAACCCTCATTCATGCTTTAATCACATCCAGGCTCAACCATGCCAATGCTCTGCTTGTCGGCCTTCCCAACTCCATCTTCCATAGCCTACAGATAATCCAGAACTCTACAGCCCATGTCCTCTACCTCTCCAAGCTCTGTAACTCCATCTCTCCCATTCTCACCCAACTCCATTGGCTCCCCATTACCCAGAGGATTTAATTTAAGATCCAGGGCCACACATTCAAAGCCCTCCATGGCCTCCTCCTCGCCCCACACTACCCCTGTGACCTCCTAACCCCTTACCAACCTGCCCACTCCCTGCTCTCAGCGGGCTCCAACCTGCTCCATGGCCCCAGACACAACCACCCCACCATAGGCGGACAAGACTTCAGCCACTCTGCCCCTAACCTCTGCAATTCTATCCCGCAGTCACTCTGCCTCGCCCCTGCCCTAACCTCCTTCAAGTTCTTCCGCCTCAAGACCTTCCTCATCCCATTTTTCCCATCGGTCACTCCAAATCTCCTCCTTCCCTCCACCCTTCCCGATCCCCCAAATGTAAATTTGTGGTTGTTGTAAAAAAACACATCATTCTACATTACTTATTAAGAAATCTATAAAACACAGATCAGCCATTGCCATCTTACCAGGAGTAGAGTAAAGCTGCCGTTAGCTAGCAAATGGGAACAGGGAGTGGGTAGATTGGTGGGGAGGGTGGGATTCTGATTTAAAAAACAGGAGGAGACCATTCAGCCCCTCGAGCCCATTCCACCATTCGAGAAGGTTATGGCTGATCTGTACCTCAACTCTAATTACTTGCCCCTGCCCCGTGTCCTTTAATCCCTTGGTCCCTAACAAATAATAATCGTTTTTTTTAAATATATCTACCATCTAGAAAATATCCGGTCAATGTGATCACTTTCCAGCATTTTCTATGAAGCGTTTTCAGATGTCTCAAAGATGTGATAAAGCACTAGATCAAATGCAAGGATTATTATTGATATTATATTATTATAATAATAGTATTATATGAACCTATGAACCTGACGCTCTGTTCAGCAGGCGCCAGTCTGCTCCATGTCCCCCGCCCAATCTGCCCTACCATCGGCAGATGGGCTTTCAGCCTTTCTGCCCCCATGCTCTGGAGCTCCATCCCACAGTCCCTTCACTTTGCTGCCTTCCTTGCCTCCTTCAAGGCCAGTCTCAAGACCCTCCTCTTCGATCGTGCCTTCTGCTGCCCACCCAACTTTCCTTCCCCTCCTAACTCTCTCCCGCCCCTTCCACCTAACCTAGCCCCTTTGCTCAGGACCCGACCTGACTGTTCAGCGCCTTGGGACATCCTCCTGATGTGAAAGGAGCTCTATGAATGTAATTTTGTTGTTGTTGATTATCTATCCACGCTACAGACCAGGTGACTGACTGGAGAGCGATGGGCCTGGAGAGTTAGAGCTGGGTTTGCCTATGGCTGAGCTGGCTCAGAGAGGCCAGGCCTGAGGTAGAGGCAGAGGCAGACTTACTTGCGGTGACCGATAGACAGACGTGGATATGCAGACATCTGCCAAAGCGAAACAGCCCAGCTGCACAGTAGCAGTGAATGCTCCCAACACGGGAGAACGTGTGTGGTCACCAGACGGCTGGGAGCAGCCACTGTGGAGTCCTGTAGCTCAGTGGTTAGAGCACTCGCCTTACAAGCTTGAGACCTGTGTTCAAATCCAGGCGGGTCAGGGCGAAACCTTGGGCAAGTTTGCTTACTCCACACAAACACCTAATAATAATCCATCCAAAACAACAAACAGTAATAAAATTGGTCATTTTCAATCCACAACTGTTTGTCTGGGACACTGCTGTGCGCAATTGGCTGCCGCGTTTCACCCACAAATATAGTCATTTCACTTTACAGTATATTCTATGAAGCGCTTTGAGACGTCCATAAAACGTGAAAATCGCTATAACAAATGCGAGAAATATTATTAGTATATTATTGTGTCTCTGGCAGATGATCTCTCAGGATCTTGTAGCTTTTAGCTACACATCTTGGTCTCAGTTCCAGCGAGGAAGACAAAAGGGAGGGAGAGTGGGAGATTGGGTGAGATGGTGAGAGGAAGGGAAGGAGGGAATGAGTGAGGGAGGGCAGGAAGGAGGGATTGGTGAGAGAGTGGGAAGGAGAGTGGGAGGGAGGGAAGAAGGAAGATTTGCAGGGAGCGAGGGTGGGAGAGCGGGAGGGTGCGAAAGAGGGAGGGATAGGCGGGTGGGGCAGCGAATTGCGCACAGCAGTATCCCCACAAACATCTGATAAACACAGAGCAAGAGGCAGCAAGGCCCCCTCCCCACCACTTTCATTCACTGACAGGCGTGGATTGAGTGACCAAATTATTATTTTATTCTGAGAGATTACTACCACCGGAAAGCAATTCCCTTATCAACTAACAACTGGGTTCCTACTCGCTGCTGATAATCAGTGTGTGAGTGTGGAGTAAGGAAATGTGCCAAGATTTCGCCCGGCTCAGGATTCAAACCCAGGTCCTCTGGCTTGCACAGTGAGTGCTCTAACACTCTAACCCTGGGACACTATCCTACATGGAGAGCTCTGTATGTTGGCAAATGGTTGTTGTTGATTGCTGCTTCTAATTCCAGTAAGTAAGCTAACTGAGGTGAACAGTCACTTTATATAAAGGACATTGGGAGTCTGGCAGTCATTATACAATAAGGCTGTAAGGTAACCAAGGACTTTCGGGCAAGGCACAATGATTGCTGGTGATTTGGAGATTTTATGATATTTTAATGAAGAAGGCCTCAGTGGTTGGAGCACTCGCTTCCCACGTGAGAGTCCTGGATTTGATTCCCGGCCGGCAGGGCAAAATGCTAGGGTGAGGTTTTCTTACTCCACACTCTGTTTACCACAGCCGTCAGCAGGAACCCACTTGATGGCCGATTGGCGGATTGCTTTTCCGGGGGTAATAATTCCTTAAAACAAAAATAATAAATTGGTCAATCAATCTACGACTGTTTGTGGGACACTGTTGTGTGCAATTGGTTGCCGCGTTGCGCCCACAAACTAGTCAATTCACTTTATTGTATATTCTGCACAGTCCTTTGAGACATCTCAAAGATGCGATAGTGAATTAACTATACATCAAATGCAGGGATTATTATCATTATTATTAGTAGTAGTGGTAGTATCAAGTAGTAGCATGTAAATCATGGTGCTTTTAGAAGCACGGAAAGTACAGGACTAGGAAACACCATGTGTGATCACCTCAATTTAGAATAATAATCCTTACACTTACATAGGAAGCCATCACAAAGCGCTTCCCAGGAATTTTTAGAATTTTACAGCACAAAAGGAGGCCTTTCAGGCCATCGAGGCTGTGCAGGAGCTATTTAATCCCAAATTTAACAGAGCAATTTAATCCCACTCCCCAGCTCTTTCCCCATAACCACGCAATTTCTGTAAAGTTTAGTGCATTTTGTGAACAAACGCGGCAGCCAAAGTCAGCAAAGCAACAACATCCCACAAATAAAAATCATAATAATTGTAATTTTGTTGTTGTAATAATCCTTGTGTTTGATATTGCGCCTCAGCACATTGTTGAGACGTCTCAAAGTGCTACACAGGATACACAGTCAAGTGAATGTCCAGTTTTATTTGGGGGATTTCTTGGACAGGACTCGGGGAGAGAGAAACTCCCTTCTCTTTTCTAATAAAGTTGTGGGTTCTTAACAATAATAATAATAATAATCCTTGCAGTTGAAATAGCGCTTTTCACATCTTATCGACATCTCAAAGCGCTTCACAGAATGTACTATAAAGTGAATTGACTATATTTTTGGGCGAAACACAACAGCCAACAGCATCGTCCTACAAACAAGTCATGGATTGAAATGACCAATTTTTTTTATTATTTCTTTTTTTGGAGGGAATATTATATACAACATGGGTTGTTTATTCAAATGATAATAGCAATAATCCTGTTATTGATATTGTGGGTGTTTGTGGGATGTGGCTGTGAGCAAAATGGCCCTCGTGCCGTGGACGGTGCCTCGGTGATGTGCTCAGTGATGCAGTTGGGGATGTGGTCAGTGATACATTGAAAAATACCTTATAAGGTCACGACTGACTGCAGCACAATGGCTCATGCCTCACAATGGGAGCGGGGGAGGCCGGGGGCTACACATGGGTATAAAAAGGCTGCCTTGCAACACTACAGCACAGAGACACGACTGAATCTCAACCATGGCGAGGCGTCGTCATTCCATGAAGAAGAAACGTAAATCAGTACGGAGACGCAAAACGCGAAAGAACCAGCGAAAAAGAAAAAATTCTCTGGGCCGCTCCTTTAAGCAACATGGGTTCCTCAAGCAACCGCCCCGGTTCCGGCCCTAACTCTATCAAACAACTAGATCATTGAGAACATGGAAAACAAGAAACATTTTGCTGATCCAAGGGATCAAGCCGTAGAGACTTGACAGCCGTGAACAAACCCCTGCATCCCCCATGTCCCGTATCTTCTATCCTCACCCTCACAGCCCTCTCCCCTCCCCTCTCCTCCATGGGACCCTCATTCTCCGCTCCTCATTCCCACATATCTTGTCGATTTGTTGTCAGTAAATAAAAGCCTCAGCAAATGATGCTTCAACAAAAAATGTGTATCGAATTTCTTAAGACATTTGACTTGAACACCATATGAGATACAGTCACTCCACTTTACAGTAGGGAACGGCGATTAATCGGTTTTTCGATTAAACCCGATATGATTTTCAGATCGGTTTGCCGATATGGTGATTCTAAAAAAACTTATATCGAGAGATTCGATTTTAAAAATATACATCGATATATTTTTAATATCGTTCCTGGCAATATATCAATATTGTTGGTATTATCAGTGTAATGCGATCTTTTCCAGCTTACCTTGTCGCCGGCATTGCAACCTCCTAGATCTAGAGCATGGAATGCGCGCACATTCGGTGCGCGCGCACAATTAATGGGCGCGCACATCCGATGCGCACGCACACTTTCCTGTGTATACGCGACGTGAGTCGTGGCATCTTAACAAAGTCGCATCGCTGAAAATTGTAATTTTAAAAATTTACCTTTCTCATCATGGGGAAAAGAAGCCCCTTATGGGACTACTTTGAAAACAATGCAATCAGTAATGGTGTGTATAGATGTACAGTTTGCAAGGTCTTGGTTAAGACATCTGATTCGAGCACGAGCAACCTGCGACAACACATTAAGCAGCACCACCCCGCCCAGCACGCTGCCCTCAGAGCAAAATCATTGTCGACAACAGCAGGAAGTCGAACCAGCGCTTCGGAGAAAGCGACAGGTAGTGGGGCCAGTGCAGCTCAAACAATTCCTGCTTTATTTAAGAGGAGAACATTGTACCAGAGAGGGGACAAAAAGTGGCAAAGTATCACGAACGCTGTCACTTTTTGCATAGCAAAGGAGAGCTTGCCAATGGCGCTTGTTGAGACGCTTGGGTTTAAGCAACTCCTAAACGAACTGGACCCCAGGTACAAACCACATAGCGAAGGACATTAATTCAGACTTCAGACTACATAAAAATAAGTGGCATTTTGTGGCTGTAAGTGTTATTTTTGTGTGTGAGAGAGTTAGAAGCCAGATTATCACTGCTGTGTGTGTCTAGTCAGACACACACATAGAAGCAGTGATAATCTGGCTTCTAACTCTAACAGTCAGACTGTCTGTCTCTCTGTTTTCTATTGTAATAGATCTCATTTACACGTGGACATTACATGCTACTTTCAAGCAAGAAATGGAGGAGAATAAATCTCCAGATTTTGTTTTTGGTGTGTGTGTGTTCTATTTTGTGTTTAGAGATGGAGGGAGAGAAGGAGAGGGGGAAAGTTGGGAGAGAAGGAGAGAGGAAGAGAGGAGAGAGGAAGAGAGGAGAGGGAGGGAGAGAAGGAGAGGGGGAAAGGAGGGAGAGAAGGAGAGAGGAAGAAAGAAGAGGGAGGGAGAGAAGGAGAGGGTGAAAGGAGGGAGAGAAGGAGCGAGGGGAAAGGAGGGAGAGAAGGAGAGAGGAAGAGAGGAGAGGGAGGGAGGGAGAGAAGGAGAGGGGGAAAGGAGGGAGAGAAGGAGCGAAGGGAAAGGAGGGAGAGAAGGAGAGAGGGAAGGGAGGGAGAGGGGGAAAGTTGGGAGAGAAGGAGAGAGGAAGAGAGGAGAGGGAGGGAGAGAAGGAGAGGGGGAAAGGAGGGAGAGAAGGAGCGAGGGGAAAGGAGGGAGAGAAGGAGAGAGGGGAGGGAGGGAGAGAAGGAAAGTTGGGAGAGAAGGAGAGAGGAAGAGAGGAGAGGGAGGGAGAGAAGGAGAGGGGGAAAGGAGGGAGAGAAGGAGCGAGGGGAAAGGAGGGAGAGAAGGAGAGAGGGGAGGGAGGGAGAGGGGGAAAGTTGGGAGAGAAGGAGAGAGGAAGAGAGGAGAGGGAGGGAGAGAAGGAGAGGGGGAAAGGAGGGAGAGAAGGAGCGAGGGGAAAGGAGGGAGAGAAGGAGAGAGGGGAGGGAGGGAGGGAGGGAGGGAGGGAGGGAGAGAGGGGAGGGAGGGAGGGTGGGAGAGAGGGGAGGGAGAGAAGGAGAGAAGGAGAGGGGGAAAGGAGGGAGAGGAGACAGGGAGGAGGGAGAGGAGAGAGGGAGAGTGGAGGGGGAGGGAGAGAAGGAGAGGGGGAAAGGAGGGAGAGAAGGAGAGGGGGAGGTAGGGAGCAAACAACATTGTATAATTCAACAGACCTTGACACCAACATTACAAACTTTCTGGACCTAGAGCACGCATTTCGAAATGTGCGTGCACCGCGACTGCGCGCGCATCGTCAGTGCGGACGCACCGTCAATGCGCGCGCACCGCGACTGAGCGCGCACCATAAATGCGCGTGCGCCATCAATGCACGCGCACTTCGAATGCACGCGCATGCGCAGTATAAAAACTCGATAGATCGGTTTAAGCAGGTATGAGCAAACCGATATATCCATATCCGGAAAAATCCCATATCGCCGTTCCCTACTTTACAGTATATTCGACCACGAATATACAGTTAATTCACATTACAATATATTCTGAGAAGCGCTTTGAGGAGTCTAGAAAATGTGATAAGGTGCTAATTCAAAAACAAGGATTATTATTATCCCAGACACAATGGATAGAGACAGAATAAGAAACGGGCTTTTCTTAAGGAAAATGATCTAATAAATTGACAGAACAGGCTTGATGGGCTGAATGGCCTCCACCTTGTCTTATTCGAGAGGAGCTAAATGGGTCTTTGTAGGTCTGAGTTGGCTCCTAACTGACATATTTGGCAACTGAATATCGGAATTGAGCCCCAGGCCCTCTGTGACGGTCTCTAGTCTGGTTCCTAAGCCAGGCGGGTCCACAGTATATCCAGGAATCTGACTGCTGATGACAGAACAGCCCCAGCCCTGGCTCATCAGCGGGACCTGGAAGGGCAGCCCAGTCACTAGGGCAGGGAATCGCAGCTCCTGTTAACCTTGCAGCCAAAGCTCTAACTAACAGGTAGGATGGTCTGAACTGTACAAATAGCGGGAAAGCCTGGCCAGATAGTGTTATCAATGGTAAGCTATGTGAGTTTGGCTGGTTAGACTCCAGCAGTTACCCCAACACACACTCAGGGCTGCCCCCAAGCCTTGGCTCTAGCCAACCTGAGCCTAATATTCTCCAGGGTTAGGTAAGCAGGATGTGTCCCTCCAGAGAGAGAGAGAGAGAGAGATAGCGCATTCCAATCCAGAGAGAGGGAATTTTCCATGTGTTGGTGAAGTCCATGTGTGAATTTCTCAATCTGGTTTGGCAGCTTAAAATCACTGTGGTGATGGGTTTCTGTGAGTGTCAGACACCCGGCTGCACTGTCCCACTGAAATTGGAGTTGAGGTATCAGCCACGTTCTAATAGAATGGCAGAACAGGCTGGAGGGGCTGATCCTCACTCTAGTGCTTAAATACCTCCACTCCTCTGCACCCCCCTTATCTCTCTAACCTACTCTTTCCTCACCGCCTCCATTCTACTAGGACCGACCTCCTCCTTGTCCACAAATCCTCCGCTCCACCATCGGCGCCCATGCTTTCAGGCCCTCGCCCCGAAACATTGGAACTCCCTCCCTCAAACTTACCCACTCCTTTCCCATTTTCAGGTCATGCCCGAAGACCTTTCTCTTCACCTCGCCCTCTCCCTCTGGCTTGGCCTCAGACTCCGCCATTCAGAAGCGTCCCGAGTTGCCGCCCGGCATGGAAGGCGCTATAAAAATGCGAGTTGTTGTTGTTATGGTTATTGAATGGCCTCCTGCTGTTTGCTAGGTCCCAGGCTATTGGGGTTGAGCTGAGGCTGGTTCATCTGGTTGAGGTATGTGCCCATCTGCTTGACAGATGCCGATCTGATGACAAGGTCAATTTCCTCTCCTCTTTGTTTCGCACAGTGCTCTCTAATGTCAAGCTGACCTAAAGAGCTTGATAAGCAATTGCTGCCAAGCAGACTGACTGTATACTTTGTGAATGAAACATGGCTGCCAATTTGCGCTCAACGATGTCCCGTGAATAACCATTAACAAACGGAGGGACCGATTTTATTTGACGGATTGCTGGTCAGTGCCCCGGGGGAGAGAGAGCAAGAGAGAGAAGCTCCCTTCTCTTCTCCAAGAGTGCCATGGGATCTTTAACATCTACCTGGGCACAAATGTTTTAGCTTGGCTGACTATCCCTCAGATAATATTAGACGTTGGTTTGCGGGATCTTGCAGAGTAGAAATTGGCAGCCAGGTTTTGTTCACAAAAACGGTCACTACACTTGACCTGAGAAACGTTGGCATACGTTTCTTGCGCTGCATTTTGTCTTCTTTCTCGTTCTCTCTTCCAGGGGAAGCTGATCGGAGACTGATTCTCTGCTGGCCTGACTCCTCAGGTCTTCTCTCCGCAAGCTGCAGACTGGCTAGAACTTGCCCACACCAGGCTCTGTGAACCTATCGCCCCCACAATCCTCACCCGCCATTCAACAACAACAACATTCACAACTTGCTTCGATGTAGAGCCACTGTGTGTGGGACTCTGCTTATGTTTCACTGTGTTTCACCCACAAAACATACAGTGGATTCACTTTACAGTATATCCTGTGAAGTGCTTTGAGAAGTCTCGAAGACGTGATAAGGCGCTTTATCAAATGTGAGGGTGATTATTATTATTAGTTGTAGAAGTTAGAGCACTCGCCTTGCAAGTGAGAGGACCTAGATTCAATTCCCAGCAGGGCAAAACGTTAGGCAAGTTTCCTTAATCTTCTGCTACACACCTCTGTTTACCTGGCAGTAAGTAGGAACCTAGTTGTTAGTTGATTGGCGGATTGCTTTTCTGGAGGTTAATAATCCCTTCAAATAAATTATAAAATAAATAAAACTAATAATAATTTGGTTACTCTATCCATGACTGTTTGTGGGACACTGCTGTGCACGATTGGCTGCTGCATTTTGTCCACAAAATATACTATTTATCCATTTAACAATAGTGCTGAGAAGAGCTTTGAGACATCTCAAAGACGTGATAAGGATTATTATTGTTATTTTAATCCATAGGATGGAGTTCAAGATGCCCGTTCTCATCTTTAAATCTCTTCACCGCTCTTGCCCTACCCTACCTCTGCAACCTCCTCAAACCTGACCAACGCTCCACAAATCTGCCCACTTTGGGTGGGTGGGCGGGAGGGAGTGCTCTCTGGAATTCCAACCTGGAGTACATCGACTCAACCCATCCCTTCCTGCTTTTAGGGCCCACTTTTAATTAATCTCCCCCTCCACCCCATCTTCTCAAAGCAGCAGAAAGTGTTTTGAGACTTTAAAGGCATTTTGTGAATGTCCACTGAACACTGCGTCTGTGCAGGTTGCCAGCAGATGGCAGTCTGTGCAGGTTGCCAGCAGATGGCAGATCTTCTCTAGCTGTGTCGGTTAAACCTCCCTCCAGTTCGGGATTAAACCTTCATCTTCCTGCCTACACTTCAACAGCACAAAGCAATTCTAGGGATAAAATCACTGATTCAGTCTTTAGCTTCAGCTCCAGTGCACTGCTGGGGGAGTGAGCGCTAGTCATCAGATCAGACTTTAAACTCAGTCTGTACCTATTTAGGTGGACATCATTGGAAAAGAGAAGGTCGTGTCTCTCTCTCTCTGCTGGTGTCCTGGCCAACAATCCCCCAAGTAAAATCATGAAGTCATTCACTTCACTAGTTGTTTGCGGGAACATTGCTGTGCACAAATCTGCCATATGAGTCTACAAAATACACAGTCACTACACTGCACAGTAAATCCCATGTGGCACTTTGGGAGATACTCCCGACATGATAACACGTGGAGTTTTTAACAACTGCCTGAGATTAAAACATTTCAACCGACAATGCTGCGCTCCCCCCAGCTGTGTACTGGAGCAGTTACTCTCTCCCGGGGTCTTGGCCAACAAGCCCCCACATTAAAATTGGTCAACCAATTAATGGCTGTTTTCTGGGACACTGCTGAGCGCAAACTGGTTCGCAAACTTGCTCGCTCACAAAGAAGATAGTCAGTCCATTTGAGAGAGCAATTATGGAGCTCCTTGAGTCAGTTTGACATTAAAGAGCACTATACGAAACAAGAATTATGATTATGATCAGGAGAGGAGAAAAAATCGACCTCGTCACCAGATCGGCATCACAGAAGCAGACGGACACATATCTGAACCAGATGTTTTACACGTTGTTGGCCTTTCAAGTCACGGCAGGCTTTGTGAGCTACCAGGGCTCACGCGCAAGCCTTTTGTCAGCAACCCTGACTTCCTCCATCAAACGGAATACCGCAGAGTCCAGCATGGAAATAACCATGATGGCCATTCCAGTCTCCAGCTCGCTCGCTCAACTCATCCCCTTGGCTCAGCAGGGGAAGGGAGGGGAAGGGAGGGGAAGAGGGGGTGGAAAGAGTAGAAGGGAGGGGAGGGTTGAAAGGGGCAAGTGGGGGAGAGCTTGAGTGTGGAGCAATCTCTGAGTCAGGTGAAAAAACTCCAGCCTTGAACATTGCCCAGAACCTACGTCAGCGTCTGATTGGAACCTGCTGTGGGAGCCCAGAGACACCATCAGCCTCAGCTCAACCACAATAGCCTGAGACATAGCAAACAGCAGGAGGCCATTCAACAACCACCACAACAACTTGCGTTTATATTGCGCCTTCCATGCCGGGCGGCGTCTCGGGACACTTCTCAATGGCGGAGTCTGAGGCCGAGCTAGAGGGAGGGGCTCCTGAAGGTGTGGCCTGAAGATGGGAAAGGAGGAGGTGAGGGGAAGGGTTTGAGGGAGGGAGTTCCAATGTTTTGGGGCATCAGCCCCTCAAGCCTGTTCCTCCGTGAGTGCTCTAACCATTACATTACTAGATTATCTAGGAGGAAGCCATTCAGCCCATCGAGCCTATTCTGCCAAATTATTAGGTAATTCCAAGTCTTTTGAAACCATTTCCTGTCTCTTCTCAATTACTTTTCTCCATCACTTAGTTCCCATCACTGGGTCTGGAATGGACACAAGTGATCCATGAGCGAGTGAGCGAGTGAGTGTGCGAGTGAGTGAGTGAGCGAGCGAGCGAGCGAGTGAGGGTTGTGTGGGAAGGTGGTTCAGCGAGAGAGTGAATGTGTTATGAATTATAAACACAAGGGATTTTCAGGAATGTAACGTTAAATGGAGCGGGGTGAAAACTGAGGACCTTGTGCTGTGCTAATTAACACCAGCAGTAATGGACAGACAACACAGTTTTTGTACCTTGATGTCATCTACTCTCCCAGGCCTTGGCATGTACAGTAGCTTAGAAAGCACATAATTCTACATTGCTTGTTAAGAAATCTTTCAAGCACAAATTAGCCCCCGCCATGTCACCAGAAGCAGAGTAAAGAAAATAGCAATAATAATCCTTGCATTTCAAACAGCGCCTTAACTTGTTGTTGAGACGTCTCAAAGCGCTGCTCAGAATATCCTGTAAAGTGAATCAACTGTGCGTTTTGTGGGACAAACGCGGCAGCCAATTGTCAGTCTGTCAGTCGACAAACAACCGGGTTCGCTCTTATCATTAGCTGAACAGAGGCGTTGTGGAGTAAGGAAACAAAGGTTTTACCCCACCTGGGAATTGAACCTGGGTCCTCTCGCTTGCAAGGCGAGCACGCTGAACACTACCCTGCAGGACAGATGGTGATGGGGGAGGGAGGTGTGGCTGATTCTGTCCTCACCTGTCCCACCCCGCCCCTCTGCCCTGGTGACTGACTGGAGAGCGATGGGCTTGGAGAGTTAGAGCTGGGTTTGCCTGACTCAGAGAGGCCGGGCCTGAGGTAGAGGCAGACAGACCTGCAGAGACTCACAGACAGCCGTGGGCGTGCAGACATCTGCCAAAGCCAAACAGCCCGGCTGCACAGTAGCAGTGAATGCTCCCGGCACTGGAGAAGGTGTGTGGTCACCAGATGGTTGGGAGCAGCCAGAGTACATCTCTGGCAAGTGAACTCTCTCAGGATCTTGTAGCTTTTAGCGATACATCATGGTCTTGGCTGACATTCTGGTGTAGTGCTGAGGGGCAGGTCTCTGTCTGTCTGTTTAGATGGGTGTCAAGCGCTCTGAGACGTCATCCGGCGTGGAGGGCACCATATAAAGTGAAGTTGTTGTTGTGTTTAAACACTCCAGGGCACGATTTGAGACTCCCTCCCGCCCCCCCTCCCATTCCCCCCACCCCACCCCATTGTAGTTTGCAGTATAATAATAGTAATCCCTTGCATTTGATATAGCGCTTTTCACATCTTATCAGCGCCTTGGGACGTCCTCCCGACGTGAAAGGCGCTCTATAAATGTAAATTGTTGTTGTTGTTGACGTCTCAAAGCGCTTCACAGAATAGACTGTAAAGTGAATTGACTGTATATTTGTGGGCGAAACGCGGCAGCCAATTGCGCACAGCAGCGTCCCCACAAACAGTCGTGGATTGAAATGACCAATTTTTATTAATTTAGGTTTTTGGATGGATTATTATTAGGTGTGTGTGGGGAGTAAGGAAACTTGCCCAAGGTTTTTCCCTGATCTGCCTGGATTCAAACACAGGTCTCATGCTTGTAAGGCGAGTGCTCTAACCACTGAGCTACAGGAGCTCCATTTCCTCCAACTGATGGAACCATCGCTCAGTGGTACGTGTGTCCCTGAGCTACGGGCAGGAAGATGGTGACAATGGTCTCGCATACATTTCACCCTGAGCTGTGTTGCCCGCATGCCCACACAGACGAGGCATGTTTCAACAAGATTAGCGGCCGTGAAAATGTCATTTCTCTCTTCGTTCTTTGTAAACTATCATTCACAAGATCACAAGAGAGGCTGGAGGTGAAGGAGGCCTTGTGGACCATTTGATTTCAGCCTTCCGATAATAACCATCCAATCCTGGATGTAACTCTTGCCTTTGCCTCAGAAGATTGTGGGTTCAAGTCCCCATGGCGGCACTTTGAGCTTACGTGTCTGGACCGATTTTTAATTATCATTATTAACAGTAATACCCACTCTCTCATCTCCCCATTACAGGACTGAGCTGCTTCTTAAATAGAGGCCTGTAGCATATTGTTTAGAGCACTCGCCTCGCAAGTGACAGGGGCCTGGGGCAAAAAGGTTAGGCAGGTTTCTGTATTCCAAACGCCTCTGTTTACCCAGCAGTGAGTTGGACCCCAGCTGTTAGTCGATTGGTGGATCGCTTTCCGGGGTGTAGAAATCTTTATTAAATTAAGTAAATAGACAGACGGATGGATGGACGGACGGACGGACGGACGGGCAGGCAGGCAGACAGAGAGAGAGAGAGAGAAATAGAGAAATTATTTAGACACTCAATCCACGATTACACAGTCCATTCGCTTTACAGTGTATTCTGTGAAGCGCTTTGCGATGCCTCAACGAAGTGATAAGATGCTATGTCAAATGCATGGATTATTATTATTACAAATAATTGCACAGAAGCCCTTAATGGAGCGTGTGATACCTGCTGCCGAGACTGAAAGCAGAGAGTTGGAGTCAAGGGGAGAAGTTTATCATAAAGCTTTAATAAAGCGTAGCCTAAAGCAAATTATAGAGTAGCGGTGTATATAACATGAAGGCAGTATGATTGTGCACGTGTGTTGTTGGGGGTGGGGGGGAGGGGAGTCCTTAATTGAGGAAAAAATGTCCAGAGGCAGCAATGACCCCCTGGTACAAGCTTTAAGCCAATGAGGCAGGTGGAGGCGGGGAGGGTGAGGGTGGAAGAAAGCCAAGTCACAAAGGTTTATTTTCCAAAGTTTCGCTTTGTGCTCCGCACCTTTGAGAACTTTCACTTCATTGAAAGGGTTGCTATTCCCTCCTTTTCTTCTTCCGTCTTTCTCCTCTCTCGCATTCGTTCTCTGTCTCTCTCTCTCTCTCTCTCTTCTCTGACTCTTTTGCAAATTTCATCCAAAGATGCAATTGGATTTTCTTCATGCTGCAAGGTAGGAGCTTGGAATGTGGGGCTGAGTTTAAGTCTCTGTCTCTAGCATATGTGGAGCGATTGCAATAAAAATAATAATCCTGTAGTTCGATATCGCGCCTTATCACTTTGTTGGGACGCCTCAAAGCGCTTCATTGAATATACTGTACAGTGAATTGATTTTTGTGGAAGGTTACTACAGGAGTAAATTTTTTTTAAATCCTCACCTTTGATACAGTAGCTTTCCTATCAGGAGGATATTTTGTCTCAAAACACTTTACAGGATTCACTAAAGTGCAGCTAATGGTCCCACAAACGGCTATTAAGAAAGTGACCAATTTAATCTGGGAAATTGTGAGCAGGACGCTGCGAGAGAGAGAGAGAAACTCCCTTCTCTTTTGCAATAGAGTCGCAGGATCTTTAACATGCGCCCAAGAGCTCTGTCTGTTCAGGTGGACGTTAAAGTTACTCGAAAAGAGAAATGAGTATCTCTCTCTCCCGGTGACCTACCTGATAATAATATTGATCACTCACTCAATTTCATAGCTGTTTCTGGGACACAGTTGTGTGCAAATTAGCTGCTGTGTCTCCCGTGCTGCCTGCAAGCCAAAGCCCCAACAGGTAGAGTGGTCCCAGCAAGAGACTCTTATAATAATAATGATAATAATAATCCTTGCATTGGATATAGCGTTTTTCACATCTTATTGACGTCTCAAAGCACTTCATAGAATATACCGTACGTACAGTGAATTGAGTCTATATTTGTGGGCGAAACGCGGCAGGCAATTGCGCACAGCAGTGTCCTCACAAACTGTCGTGGATTGAAAATGACCAATTTTTATTATGGTAAGTTTTTTGGACGGATTTTTATTAGACTTGTGGAATAAGGAAACTTGCCCAAGATTTTACCCTGATTTGCCTGGATTCCAACTGATCTGCCTGGATTCGAACACAGGTCTCACTCTTGTAAGGCAAGGTCTCACTCTTGTAAAACCGTGATTGGTTTTCATGTATCTCAGTCACCCAGGTGATCATGGTGATGGGTTTCCATGTGTGTCAGACACTGGTTGTTCATAGTGATGGATGTGCACCATACAGCAATTACCTGTGAAGCACTTTAGAAATTGGAACTGATTGCCTCATGGAGAGGCCTGTGAAAATGTGCTGAACAGTAGATATCGCTCTGATTGATGATTTTGCCCTGAAACAGGACAACACAGAGGGAATTGCTCCTGAAGCTGTGGTTCTGCTGTGTGCCTCTGTTTTGGTCTCCTGCCTTGTGCGGTAAGTGATACCTTTTATAAGTACAATAAGAATTTGCTGGTGAAAGAACACTAAGGTCCAGCCAGTTTGCCTTCCGCCAACCTGGCAGTTGCTTGCCCATGTTGTGCCCCAAACTATATACTATATCCTGAGATATTACTTTCGAACAAAATCTGTCTAATTTGCTCTTGAGAAACTCTGTTCAGTGGCCCTGCCTTCAACCACCACCCCCTGAAGCTCTGGAACTTTCTCCGTCAATCCCCCACTCCTGCCCCCACCATCAAATCCCACCTAAAGACCTTACTTTTGATCGTGCTAACCCTCGCCTCACCGCCTCCCTCTCCCCACCCTGGCTCGGGGTCAGATTCCCCCCACTGTCAAGTGAAGGGTACCGTACAAATAGAAGCTGTTGTTGTTGTCAACAGAATCATCGCTCTCTGTTTCCACTGCCTCCCTATGTTGTTGTGTTTTATATGTGTCTGCTGGATGGATGTCTTGGATTATCGGAAAAACCTGATCATGTTTACCAAGAGAAGGTGGTGCTCATTAGTTTTACACGTTTATAAATGTGTGGCTTCACCATGGGCATCTGGTCAGCCACTTCAATGGAAGGAATGCAGACCGCATTCCAACCCAATGCGTAGGTCTGTAGCTCAGTAGTCAGAGCACTCGCCTCGCAAGCGAGAGAACCTGGGTTCGATTCCCGGGCAGGGTGAAACACTGGGCAAGTTTCCCTACTCCACACGCCTCTGTTTTCCCAGCAGAAAGTAGGAACCCAGTTGTTAGTCGATCGGCGGATTGTTTTTTTTCCAGGGGGGTAATAAACCCTTCCGAAAAAAAATAAAAATAATTGGTCATTCAATCCACGCTTCACAGTATTTACTGTAAAAAGCAATGACTGTGTTTTTTGTGGGCGAAACGTGACAGCCAATCTGCGCACAGCGACATCCCACAAACAGCTATGGAGTGAGTAACTAATTTTATCTAGAGGGTCGTTGAGCAGGACACCAGGAGACAAAGAGAGAAACTCCCTTCTCTTTCTGAATAGTGCAGTGGGAACTTGAGTCCTACAGGAGACTTGCCCCTCGGCTTCGGTTCACTCCTTTCAGTCTGATACCCATTTCAGTGCCATTTCCCCAGCCCAGCTCCCTGCCTGGGACACCTCCCAGGCAGGGAGCTGGGCAGCAATGGAATGGTCCCAAACACAGTGATCATTGTATCACTGTTGGTGATTAGCACAGCTCACACTGCAGTTTTGACCGCCAACAGCAGAAGAATTATAGAGGTGGGTGCCAATCTAATCCCACCCTCTGTCTTCTCTTTTTGTGCAGCAGTGAAAACCTTCCACAGCTACGATGGTTTGGACGAGACCACAGTCTGCCCCAATATCAGGATTGGACAAGATGATTTACCAGGTGCAATACCACATGCCAAACACAATAAAATACACAACACAACAATAATGGAACTACTCCAATGCCCTCCTCGCCAGTCTCCCCTCCTCCACCATTCTACAAAGCTCAGCTCCTACAAAACTCCGCCGCCCGCATTCAACGTCAGGAGGACGTCCCAAGGCGCTGAATGCAGGCGGCGGAGTGTAATTTTGTTGTTGTTGTTCTCACCCACACTAAACAATCGGACCCCGATTACTTCAGTCCTTCCAAACTGCACTGGCACCCTGTCACAGAGCGGATCGACTTCAAGATCCTCACTCGTGTGGTAAATCCCTCCACTCCTCTGCACCCCCCCACCTGCCTCTCTAACCTCCTCTGTCCTCACAGCAGTACCTGCTGCCTCGTTCTACTGGGTCTGGCCTTGTTGTTGCTGTTGTTGTTGTAATAATCCTTTCCTTTGATGTAGCGCCTTATCTCATCATCAAGACGCATCAAAGCACTGCACAAGATATACGTGATAAGGCACTATATCAAATGCACTGATTATTATTTTATTATTAAAAGCCAAAGGAATGAATTGCGGTCTAACAATAACTTAACCATTGCTTAACTATTACTATAGAAGCAAATGCAAGAATTATTACTAGAAGTAAAAAATATACTCTTCCCTTCCTCCTACACTCTACAGGACTCCTCACCAACTCTCATCCTTTCTCCGTTCTCTCCCTTCTATGTCTCTGTCCCGTCAGCAACATTGAACATTGAGTTGTGTTGTGAGACTCGCTCTGTATCTGACTCCCTATCTGTTACCGCTGCCCTCAGGGTTTGACATCATCACTCAATTTCAACTGGACAATATCCCACTGCGAGGGGTGAGGAGGGTAGAGGGCTCCACCCCTCTTCAGATTGCCTTTAGACTAGAGAGAGAAGCCAACTTCCAGATACCGACAAGGTAAGAATATAAGAAGAGGTTATGTTCAACCACAACCCCTCCCCCACTGCTCTGGTCCCTACCTCTTTTGCCCCCTTTCTTTCCTCTTGTCTTCTCCCTCCCCACTGCTCTGGTCCCAACCTTGGGACGTTGTTGTATTCTGTTAAGCGCTTTGAGATGTCGATAAGATGTGGAAAGCGCTATATAAATGTAAGGACTATTATTATAACATAAGAATTAGGAGCAGGAGCAGGCCATTCGGCACTTCATTCCTGCACCACCATTCAATAAAATCATGGCTGATGTTCTAATCTAACTCCACCTAAATGGGGGTAAGTGGGGTCTCCTCGAGGTGCAATTGCTCTAAGACTCTGTAGCAAAAGCAAAGGTTATTGATGATAATAATAATACTAATCCCTTGCATTTGATATAGTGCTTTTCACATATTCTAGATGTCTCCAAGCGCTTCACTGAATATACTTTAAAGTGAATTGACTGTATATTTGTGGGCGAAATGCGACAGACAATTGCGCACAGCAGCGTCCCCACAAACAGTCATGGATTGAAATGACCAATTTTATTATTGTGGGGGTTTTTTTCTTGAGGGAATATTATTAGGTGAGTGGGCTAAGGAAACTTAGGTGGAGGGCACGAGAGACATGGAGGAGGCCGGAGCCAGTCAGGCTTGAGGCAGCTGGTTGTGGGTTGGAGAGTAAGCAGGTCAGAGAGGTAGGGAGGTGCCAGGGCCATGAAGGGATTTGAAGACAAGTGTAAGGATTGTGAAATCGACATGATGGCCTGAATAAGGTCTCTCTCTTTCTCTCTCTGTCTCTCCAACACCATGGGATGTCCTCCTGACATGAAAGGCATTCTACAAATGTAATTTTGTTGTTGTTCTTGTTGTCTCTCCCTCTCTCTCTGTCTGTTTGTCTCTCTGTCTCTATCTCATTCTCTCTCTGTCAGGGTCATCTACCCACGAGGCCTACCCAAGGAATACTCCTTCGTCACTACCTTCCGGATGCCGAAGGAGACAGTGGAGAAGGTGTGGAATGTCTGGCAGATTGTGGACGAGGACGGTTATCAGCAGGTGGGGCTGAGGCTGAATGGCGACACGCAGTCTGTGGAGTTCTACCTGGTGGGACAGGATGCCAACCTGCAGACTGTGGCCTTCCCTGGCGTCTCGCAGATCTTCAACACCGACTGGCACAAGGTGCTGGTGGGAGTGCAGAGGGACACTGTCAGTCTGTTTGTGGACTGTCAGCAGGTGGGCTTCCATCACATCAAGTCCAAGGGCACTGTGAACGTGGACGGAGATACACTGATTGGCCGCCTGCATCGTAACCCGCACGCCTCTGTTGTGGTAAGTCGATCCAAAGTGGAAGGGAGAGAGGGAGCGAGGGGAGGTTAAAAATGGTCTCAGAATTCAGTCTATGGCAGCCGAACGGTTGGACCACCCGAAACCATTTTAACCATGTCCTTTGCCTGATCTATAATGGGATGCCCTACCAACATGAAAGGGGCTAAATAAATGGATACAATTTGTGGTTGTTGTTTTTGCTGTTGTTGTTGTTTTACAAGCTCCCTCCCTGTTTGTTCTCACCGGTAGTTAGAGCGCTCGCCTCATGAATGAGAGGACCTGGGTTCAATTCCCAGTCAGGGCAAAACATTGGGCAGGTTTCTTTACACCCTATGCCTCTGTTTCTTATCAGTCAGTAGGAACCCGGCTGTTAGTCGATTTTCAGATCACTTTTCCAGTGGTAATTAAGCACCTTCTCCCCAAAACAATAATAAATTGGTCACTTCAATGATAGAATTTTACAGTACAAAAGGAGGCCATTTGGCCCATCGGGTCTGTACTGGATCTTTGAAAGGAGCTATTCAAAGTCAATCCCACTCCCCGGCTCTCGCCCCATAACCCAGCAAACATGACCTCCCCAAATAACCATCCTCTTTTAAAAGTTGCCTCTTTTAATAACCTCTTTTAAAAGTTTTTATTGAATTAGCCTTCACCACCCTTTCAGGCAATGCATTCCAGATTCGAACAACTCAGTGCATGAAAACATTTCTCCTCACCTCCCCTCTAGTTCTTTTAGAAACTATTTTAGTGAAAACACTTTTTCCCTGTTTACCTTTTCGAACCCCCTCATGATTTTGAAAACCTCTATTAGGTCATCTCGTAACCTTCTCTTCTCCAATGAGAGTAATCCTATCCTTTCTAGCCTTTCCTCATAACCAAAGTCCCTCATTCCTGGTACCATCCTGGTAAATCTAAACTGCACCCTTTCCAATGCCTTAACATCCTTCCTAAATTGTGGTGCCCAGAACTGAACACAGTACCCTAGCTGAGGCTTAACCAGTGTTTTATATAGGTTAATCATAACTTCCTAACTTTTGTCCTCTATGCCCCTAGTATCCCACATGCTTTTTTTTAACAGCCTTATCTACCTGTCCTGCCACCTCAAAGATTTATTTACGTGAACACATCACAATCCAGCACCTCGAACATCCTCCTGACCTGTTAGGCACTATTACAACAACAGCTTGCATCTATATAGCACCCGTGATGCAGGGTAACCCCCCAAAGCCATAATCACAATCGAAGAGGTTCAGGTGCAACCTGAATTGGAGGATGGATGAGGCCAGGCGGAGGGATTGAGAGAGCATGTTCCAGAGTTTAGGGGTAGTGTGACTGCTGATGGGGGACCTGGAGTGGAACGAGGAACAAGCGGGAGGCTAGAGCGGGTCGAAATGCAATTTGCTGTTGTTTATTGTTGCCAAGTGCTTGGAATCGCTGCCTTTGAAAAAGGTGGTGTTGTTATTGTTGATGATAATGGTCTCTTCCTTTACTGTTTGCAGTTTGAGCTGCAGTGGATGCTGATTCACTGCGATCCCCAACGAGCCCAGAGAGAGACCTGCTCTGAACTGCCCATACAACAGGTACAGCAGACCTGGTAACAACATCTACACCACCAGCACCCCCACACATGTAAACTCTCCTCCACCCACCCACTTGCACAGACACAATCCCTGCCCCACACCACCAGCACCCCCACACATGTAAACTCTCCTCCACCCACCCACTTGCACAGACACAATCCCTGCCCCACACCACCCACCCCTCCACACACACAGAACACGCGTCCTCTCCCTCACAAGGCTTCATGACCCCATCACCGCCACCTTGGCCTGGCTCCACTGGCTCCCCATCCCTCAGAGGATAGAATTCAAGATCCTCACCCTCGCCTTCAAAGCCCTCCATAGCGTTACGCCTCTCTACCCTCTTGACCTGCTATATGGATATAGCTGTCCACTCCTTCTGCTCAGCGGGCTTTGGCCTACTCCATGTCCCCCGCCCAGCCCAGCCCACCCCATCATTGGCAGTCGGGCATTCAGCCTCTTTGCCCAAACCCTCTGGAACTCCATCCTACAATCCCTTATCCTCACTCCCTCTCTCACCTCCTTAAAGTCCCCTCTCAAAATCCTTCTCTTTGACCGTGCCTTCAGCCACGCCCTTGACCTCCCCCTCTCCTGATCTTAACCCCAGCACGGGTCCAAATCCTTGACTGTCCAGCGCTTTGGGACGTCCTCCCGATGCAAAGCCCCTATGCACATCTAATCTGCTGTGTATGTTGCTGTTGTTGTGTCTGTTGTGATAATTATCACATTAGCCCTTGGCTCCAGTTCCCTCCTATTGTTCCCAGGAGATGCTATCAGTGGGTGCAGGATTTTGCCGGGTGATAATTATTTTTCCAGTATGTGATAATTATCCCCCACAAAAACACAGTCAATGCGCTTCACAGAAATACACTGTGAAGCGCTTTGAGACGCCTCAAAGGCCGTAATAAGGCACTATATCGAATGCAAGGATGATTAGTTTATTGTTGAAAGCCAAAGGAGTCCATTGCGGTCAAATGATACCTTAACCGTTGCTTTCCCATTTGTTTTTTGTTTGTGTTCTCTCTCCCTCAGAGATTTCTGCCTAACTCGGAGGTATAGAGACTGAAGGACCAGCCTTTTATATTAGCTTTGAGAGACGCTCATTAGCTCTTTAGTCTGTCTGTCGCAGTCTCTGATGCACGTGCATGAACCCCACTGCAAACCCGCTTTAGATGTCTGCATGATCTGAGCAATAGGGAGGGAGTGGTTGGGTTTGCGAGGCGCCCTCTCCTCTCTCCCTGGCCTCTATCCCATACCCTCCCCCGTCCCCCCTCAACCCCACTCCCACCTCTTCCTCCGACTCCCTCCCCTCACCTCACGTAAGTCGTATCAGTTGGAACTAGACATTTATTATGATTTGAGCAAGGTAGGAGTTCTGACAAACTTGTGTAGAATCTAAATGCTTGACCGGGATTGGGCAGATGAACGACTTGGGTGTTCATATGATTTATATGGTTCAGATTTATGTGAGTTTTATTCTGGTGTCCTAAATGTAGGAGAGAGAGGGAGGGAGGGAGGGAGGGAGGGAGGGGGTGAGGAAGGGAGGAAAGGGAAAGAAGGAGGGATGATATGAGTTTAGAGTAGAGTAGATTAGATTAGATGGAGGATGAGATGAGGGAGGGAGGGAGGGAGGGAGGGAGGGGTTTGAACGTGAGAATGAGGAACGTGATCTGCTTGGGAGGTGAATCACGGAACCAGGCAAAGATTAACCTACTCACCCTTCCCCTCTCCCCAGACCCTGACAGTAGCTTGTATCTTGGGTGACGGGTTCCCAGAGGAAGAGATGCTGCTCTATTAAGTTGCTGCATGTTGGTGTCTCTCCCCACACACCCTGACGTAGTGTATCATATGTGTGGGGTGGGTGGGTCATGACTTCACTGTAGTGGCTGGTAGTGAGCCCCACTTCACCCCCCCCACTACCCCCTCCCCACTTCCACCTCCACCCCCCCCCCCCCCCCCCCCCCCCCCGCCTCCCCCCGCCCCCCCTCCCACTCTTACACCCGCATTTCCCGGGCGATTCTGAACCCGAAATAACCTTTGCCCTTTCTCTCCCCAATTCAGCCGCATTACTATCCCATAGCTACGCCGTCACCTGGCAAAGCGGGGCCGCCCGGGCTCCCAGGTCATCCAGGGCCCGAGGGACCCCCTGGACGGGAAGGGCCGCCTGGATCTCCTGGGGTGGATGGACAAGATGGAGCCAGGGTAACCTTTACCTCTGCATCACCACTGAAGCCTTATTGTTCCGCTTTGTCCAATTGCCGGATAGAACAAGAGAGGTTATAGTTCTGATTAATGCGCGGAGGTCGTGATCCAAGCATATTGCAGATGAACAGGCGGTGTGGATAACTGGGCATCACGCAAACAACAGGTCAAATGGGGCATCGATTAAAACCTTGCTCCATCAGGACTGTCATGCAGTCCTGTAGTTCTGCAGTTAGAGCACTCACCTTACAATTGTGAGACCTGGGTTCGATTCCCAGCAGGTCAGGGCGAAACCTTGGGCAAGTTTCCTTACTCCACATATCTGATAATAATCCCTCCAAAAAAATTGGTCATTTCAATCCACGACTGTTTGTGAGACACTGTTGTGTGCAATTGGCTGCTGCATTTCACCCACAAGCATACAGTGGAGTCTTGTAGCTCAGTGGTTGGAGCACTCATCCTGCAAGTGAGAGACCTGGGTTCGATTCCCAGCAGGTCAGGGCGAAACCTTGGGCAGGTTTCCTTGCTCCACACACCTAAAAATAATCCCTCCAAAGAAAAACAATAAGAATGTTTTTGGTGGCCATTTTGTTTATCCGAATGGCAGCGATTTCTTAAGGAACGTTTTAGCCACCAGGGCGATGTTTCATTGTTTTTTTTCTTAAATGTTTGTTTTCTGGTTTGATCTGTCAATGTGCGGAGGGAGCCACCACTCATCGGCCAATGGCTCAGATACAGCCATACACCAGTGCTCGAGTCCAATAAAAGTACAAATTCTTTATTTTCTTTATTTTCTCAGGGGGTACCTGGGATGCCCGGCTCTCCAGGACTTTCAGTAAGTTTCAGCAGCAATTATAGAAGCCTGGGGTGGTGGTGGGGGGGGGGGGGGGGGGGAGGGGAGGGGGGGGGGGAGGGGGGGGGGGGGGAGCAGTTCGCTCTTCAATCTTGAAAGAAAAGCACTGAGAGGGGACATTAAGAACAGCATATTACATTTACATTGTGCCTTTCATATCAGAATGGCATCCTAAAGTATTGGACAGTCAAGGATTTGCACCCAAACTGGGGGTTTGATTCAGAAGGGCAGGGAGAGGCGGGGTGGGAGGGTGATCAAATGTACGGTGGAAGAAGAGGGTCTTGAGACGGGTCGTGAACGAGGCAAGGGAGGGAGCAAGGTGGAGGGGCTTTGCGATACAGTTCCAGAGGGCAGGGGAAGAGAGGCTGAAGACTCTATTGTCTATGGTGGGCCGGGCAGGGTGGGGAATGTGGAGCAGGCTGGAGTCTGCTGAATGGAAGCAGCGGGAGGTTAACAAGATGTTAGAAGATCAGGGGTGCAGTGGAGCAAGGCCGTGGAGGAATTTTTAGGTGAGGATGAGGACCTTAAACTTGATTATCTGGGGAATAGAGTACCATTGAAACCGGTTCCCGATATTGCTGTTTAGTGGATATCTCAGTCTGCTTTTTAGAGAACGTGGTGATAGGGAGCGGACAGGGAGTCATTGGCTAGAATACAAAATGGAGGCAAGAAGAAGATCTATGGGGTGAAGGTCCAGTCAAAGACAAGGTTATTGACTGATTAACATGTGTGTTTCTTCCCCCCCCCCACCGCCCGCAGGGTCAGAAAGGTGAGAAAGGTGACCAGAGTTTCCCAGGACAAAAAGGCATGCCAGGCCTCCCAGGATTCAACGTGAGTTCCACCCCCATCAGAACTCACCAATGGGGCATGGATACTGTTCATTCCTATGTCCAAAATAGGGGATGTAGACGGGAGATTAGGAGTTGGAAGAGGCCATCTGGCCCCTGGAGACTGTCCACCATTACTCTTCACCCAGAAAATACCATCAGAGGCACTGAGACAGTAGAACAAGAGGACACAGGTTAAGAGTTGTAAAGGAGGATTTTCAGGACAGACACCAGGAAGTGTTTCTTTACCCAGAGAGCAATTAAAGACCAGAACAGGGAAAACCAGGAAAGATGAGTGAAGCCAGGACACCGGGAAAGCTGTTGGAGTTTGTAAAATCTGTGTGAAATCCCTGTTACACATGTTGGGGGTGTATCAAAGTAGAATTATAACAGGCAGGGGAGCGGGCGTGGGCAGGGACCTAATCTTTGAAATAAATATGGCCGTCGGCTCCTCTTCCGGGTTGTCAGATCACCACTGACATCACTTCCAGTTCAGCACAGTGTAGGATTCAGATAGTAATGGTTGCCAGGCGGATGTCACTGTGTTTGCCTGTCGCCTGCCTGGCACAGGTCACTAACCATCTCTCTCTGTTGTTATGACCAGGGCCGGCCAGGCTCGAGAGGACCCATTGGGCCAATAGGCCCTGAAGGCCGAGTGGTGAGTGCTGCCCCCATCAGGTCACCAGTGACATCACTTCCTGCTCGGCCGTAGGTGCTGCAAACAGGATCGAGATCCGACGAGCTGGAATTTAGCTATTTTCTCTCCTTTCAAACCTCTTTTGTTTCGGAAAAACACAAGTTTCCTTACTTGACGCGCCTCTGTTTACCCAGCAGTAACTTAATTAGTAGTCGATTGGCGGATCACTTTTCCGGGGCTAATAATTCCTCCAAGAAAGATCAGAATATTTTGGTTGCTCAATCTATGACTATTTGTGGGACGTCGCTGTGCGCCAATTGACTGCCACGCGTTTCACCAACAAAATTCAGTCAATCCAGTTTACAGTGTATTTTATGAAGCACTTTGAGGCGTTTCAATGATGTGATAAGGCGCTGTATCAGATGCAAGGTTTATTATTAGTATTATTATTATCATTTATTATTATTCCAATGTCTCGTCTTCACTGGCAAACTATGCCAACACCCACCACATAAGCAGGCTTCAGATTCATTGCCAACAGTAAACATACCAACGCATTTCATACAGTGTCTGTCTATAATGTTGAGAGTGTCTCTTTTACTATAGAGTGTAGCAGTTGTGTATTTGTAGGTGAATATGGGTCCAATTTGCGCACAGTAATGTCTTGCGAGCAGGTGAATTACTAATTTTACCCAAGGGATTGGCAGCCAAGGAGAGGGAGACAGACTCCTTTCTCTTTTCCAATCTTTAACATCCAGTTTACCATGCCATAGGTAGGATCCCAGGTCTTAGTTGATTGGCAGATCGCTTTTCCGCAGGTTATAATCCATTAGAAAAAATAATAATTTAGCCAGTCGAATCACAACTCTTTGTGGGACACTACTGTTTGCAATTGGCTACTGTGTTTCCCCCCCTCCCCCCCAAAAAATACAGTCAATTCACTTTACAGTATATTCTGTGAAGTGCTGTGAGACGTCACAAAGACGTGGAAAGGCACTGTATCAAATGCAAGAATTATTATTATTAGATGAAAGGCAAGGGTTATGATTTGACACTAACCTCCTCCTCTTATCTCGTTATGTATAGGGACCTCCTGGAGTTCCTGGTGTGGAAGGCCCTCCAGTAAGTACCAAGGCTAAGTTTACTATGGCCATTTTGTACCAATACCACCCACCTATCCACCCACTCACCAGGGGGTAATTCATGACTGGAATAGAGTTACCAGGAAGGATGATAGAGGCCAAGACATGTAACAAGCAGCTCGGTGATGTGATGGGGGAATGGTAGGGGCATGTGGGGGAGTTCTGAGGGGCTGAGATTAGATGGGCTGTGACCTTGCGGAAAATAGATTCAACGAATTGGTTAGCGGGTTATGATTAACCCTTTCTTTCCTTGCTCTCTTTTGACAGGGAGCTGAGAAAATCGGACCTCCTGTAAGTACAACAGCAAATCACATCTGAACAGTTTATTTCACATTGGGATGACTTCCTAATACCATGGAGTCAGAGCTTTGGATCCGAGCCAGGGATTGGGATCAGAAGGAGTGGAGAGGAGGGTGGGTGGGGGTGGGAGGGTGGCCTCTGTTATGCCATTACCTCCTCCATGGAGTTACTCAGAGATTATTGATTGGAAACTCTACAGAGTGAGTCACACTATATTCACCCGCAAAATATAATTCACTTTACAGAAAAATTCTGTGAAGCGCTTTGAGTCATCTCAACGACATGATAAGGTGCTATATCAAATGCAAAGATTACGGTATTATTATTCAAACCTGATGCAGAGCTCCACATATATGTGGACATTTACATTTGTCTGGAATGGATTATGCACTCTCTACTCTCTAAGGAAACATGGGAGTCAAGGCTGGAGCCCTCTCCCCCCATTTGAAATGTGGTTATTGCCTCATGGGAGTGTTTGGGAGTGTTTCGCTGTGGTGACCTTGTCTTCTCCCCCTGCAGGGACGTCCTGGTGAGGATGGAAATCCTGGAAACCCTGGCCAACCAGGGGTGCCTGTAAGTATGGGCAGCGCTGGCAGTGGGAGTGTAATGGGCAATGTGTATATCTTATATATGGTGGGTTTCAGCCGGATGTCTGACACACAGGGAAACCCATCACTGTTGCTTAAGAGTCTCCAAATCTCACTGAAAATTCCATGCATCCCACCCACACATGGAAATCCCAGAGATAGATTGTTGGAATGGAATGCGCTCTCTCTCTCTCTCTCTCTCTCTCTCCCTCTCTCCCTGGAGGGACATCTCCTGTTTACCTAATTCTGGAGAATATTGGGTGCAGGTTGGCAAGAGCCAAAGCTTGGGGCTGGAGTCCAGAGTGTGTGTTGGGGTAACTGTTGGAGTCGAACCAGCAAAACCCGTATAGCTTGCCATTGAAATCACTGCCTGGGCTAAGCTTTCCCGTTGCTTGTCCAGCTAGAACCACCCTACCCGTTAGGACTTTGGCTACAGGGTTAACAAGAGCTGAGTGGGAGTGGGAGGATTCCCTGCCCCCATTGACTCGTCTGAGCAGGGATGGCACAGGGTGTAATTTGGGTAATAAACACGTTATGTATACAGTGTACACACACTCAGTGATAGATGTACTGGGGTGATTGGCTGCCATATGCTCTAACACTGGGTCTGCTGTCTGTCTGTGTTGGTCAATTATAGGGAACATCTGGGACAATTGGTCACACAGGCACCCCTGGACCCCCAGGGCCCCCAGGCCTCCCGGGACCCAAGGTAAGCCAATAACAACAACAACAGCAAAGCCACTCATGTTTCTCCTGGAACCAAGGGCTCACAGGGCTGTCGCTGGGAGCATTTCAGACAGAAGTGCAGGGTGTTCACAACATTCTGTTCATACCCTCATTTTCTTACAGTGAACTGACAACACAACAACTGAAACATGTGAAAGAATTGTTATCTGTAATTAGACTCCCAGGTGTGTGTGGGGGGAGGGTGTGGGGTGTGGGGGGGATTATTACAATGTCTCATCTTCACCGGCAAACTATGCCAACACCCACCACATAAGCAGGCTTCACATGCATTGCCGACAGTAAATATACCAATACATTTCATACAGTGTCCGTCTATAATGTTGAGAGTGTCTCAAAGCACTTTTACTATAGAGTGTAGCAGTTGTGTATTTGTAGGTGAAGATGACGTCCAATTTGCGCACAGTATTGTCCTGCAAACAGGTGAATGACTAATTTTACCCAAGGGATTGGCAGCCAGAACTACAGGAGAGGGAGGCTCCCTTCTATTTTCCAATCTTTAACATCCAGTTTACCATGCAGTAGGTAGGACATTGCTGTAAATTCCTTAAACAAAGTCAGCTACACGAATGTGGGGAAACCGGACTTATAGAATTGAGGGATCCGGGCCATATAAACCATGGGCTGAATGGCATTTTTGGTTGTTGTGTGCTGTTAATGTCTAGGGTCCATCCCGCAGGCTCTTCGCCTCACTCCCTCTCTCGCCTCCTTTAAAGCCGGTCTCAAGACCCCCCCCTCTTCTGCCTTCTGCTGCTTTCCCAACTCTCTCCCTCCACTCCTAACTCTCTCACTCCCCTCTTAACTCTCTCCCACCCCTCCCCGCTACCCTGCACCTCTCCCTTGCTCAGATCCCGACCTGACTGTTCAGCGCCTTGGGACATCCTCCCGACGTAAAAGGCCCTCTACAAATGTCATTTTGTTGTTGTTGTCATTGTTGTAACCACCTGTTCTCTGTACACAGGGGTCTCCAGGCGCTGCGGGGGCAGATGGGAGCGGTGATCCCACGGTAAGCGACAGAGGGTTGAGCGACCAGATAAGACCAAGACATTCAGCTTCACACAAACCAAGCTTAGAGTCTAGAAGACGTTATGTGGATCAGAGAAAATATCCCAGATATCCCCAATTTAAGGGTCAGCCTGGCTCAGACAGAAAGTTGTGAAGTCCCGACGTGTAGTTTAAACCCACAACCTCTTGTCTCCGAGGTGCAAGAGCGCTACCAGTGAGCCAGGCTGGCACACAGAGCAGGGGAGAGACTGGAAAAGGTGGGTCTGTTTTCATCAGAGCAGAGAAGGTTGAGAAGGGACTTGAGGGAAATGGTCACAACGATGAGCAATTTGAATAGGGAGAGGCTAAGGGGGGGAAGTAGATAAAGGGTATATGAAGGGAAGAGGCCTCAAGAAGGATAGAAAAGAAGTGTGGGGATGAGGTGGTGCAGTGGGATTTAATTTTTGGAGGTTCAGTTGGGTTTCTGACACATAACAATTATGGTAACCCATCTCCGCACTTAAGACTCTCCAAACTAAACTGAGATTTTCATGCATTCCACCTACACATGGAATTCCCAGAGATAGATTGTTGGGTTATTGGAATGTGCTCTCTCTCCCTGGAGACACACATCCTGTTTACCTAATCCTGGAGAGTTTTAGGCGCAGGTTGGCAAAAGTCAAGGCTTAGGAACCCCAGAGTGTGCATTGGGGTAACAGCTGGTATCTAAGCAGCTAAAACCACAGATCTAAGACCAGTTACGGTTTTGGCTTACACGGTTATTAGGAGCTGAGTGGGAGGATTCCCTGGCCCCAGAAACTGTCTGTCCTTGCTGGGCCTGCCGATGAGCCGGGCTGGGGCTGTGCTGTCATCAGCAGTGAGAGCCCTGGTCCCACCTGGTAATCAATGTGTGGGTCGCTCTGAGAGCCAAATGGCCTCCATCTGTTCTGTAAATCTCTGTGATTCTGTCTTATCCTCAAATGTCTTCTTGTCTTCCCAATGAATTGTAGCTCACTTGCTTTTTGTTGTGTGTATGTTTCAGTGCGTGGCCCCCTGTCCGCCAGGCTTGCCCGGACACCCTGGCTTGCCAGGATTTAAGGTAAACTGTGTCTCCTCCACCTGTTCCTCTCTTTGTCGGTCTTTGAACTTTGGCCTCAGTTCATCCTCTCACCTGCATCCCTGCCCCTTCCTGCCCAGGTAGCCCTCTTGACAGCAACTTCCATCCCTGGTGATCACCCTTGACTGTCCAACGCCATGGGACGTCCTCCCGACGTGAAAGGCGCTGTGTTAATGCAATGTGTTGTCACTTTCTCAAGGGAACAACTAATTCTGTCTCTTATTCTCAGGGTCACAAAGGGTACAAAGGGGAGACTGGAGAGCTAGGGAGCGCTGGGCTGAAGGTAAGAAAGCCGGGATCGGCAACGAACTGCATATACCCTGTCCCATAACTTAATGAGTAGAGCACTCGCCTCATAAGCGAAAGGACCTGGGTTCAGTACCCGGGAAGAGGGGTGAAACCTTAGGCAAGATCATTTTGTGGATAAAATGCCGCAGTCAAGTGTGCACAGCAGCGACCCACAAATGACCATGGAGTGAGTGACTGATTCTATCTGAGGGACTATCGGCCAGGACACCAGGAGAGAGAGAGAGAGAAACTCGCTTCTCTTTTCCAACAGTGCCTCGGGATCTTTCCTAACATTCACCAGAACAGGCACAGACACTTGGTTTAATGTCTCATCCAAAGGACTGTGTGTGGTTTATGCTTCACACACAGTCACTATCAGTCACGCTCAAACCCTTGACCCTCGCTTTCTGTTTGGCGGCAGGGGGAGCACGGAAACCCAGGAACACCAGGCTTGGCAGGAGATCCTGGGCTACAGGTTTGTCTGTACAGCACTGGGTGGTTTGTACATAATACTTACATCAATCACTGCAAGTATATTTCTTCTCTCTTCCACCCCCTCACCCCCGCCTCTCTTCCACCATCTCTCCTCTCTTCCCT
Organism: Hydrolagus colliei; assembly: GCA_035084275.1. Taxonomy (NCBI): domain Eukaryota; kingdom Metazoa; phylum Chordata; class Chondrichthyes; order Chimaeriformes; family Chimaeridae; genus Hydrolagus; species Hydrolagus colliei. Next base: position 34,241,246 of record CM068743.1, on the reverse strand, counting down.
TCTCCTTCTCTCTGTCCCCGTCTCTTCTCTCTCCCTCCTTCCTTCTCTCCCCGATCTCTGTCCAGTCGCACTCTCTCCCTTTCCCGCTCCCTCTCCCCACAACTCTGTGCTGACACTGAGCTGTGTTTTCCAGGGCCCCCCAGGATCGAGTGGATTGCCAGGTATACAGGGAGCAACAGGAAAGAAAGTAAGTGAAGCTGTTTTATATATTTTTATATCTATATACAGTATACATATACCAGTGGCCTGATATTAAACCATCACATTTGCAGGGGGATTTCTACACTTGTCGTTCATCAGGTGGGGTCTCTGAGGAAGTTTGGGCTAATCCCCCCACCCCCCACCACACACACATCCGGGGTCAATTATCACTCACACTCTAACAACTGATTGCCCCTCCACGGAATTAGCTTTTGTCTTGTTCTCACCCCCAACCAGCTAACCAGTCCTGGTTAGACTGGTTAGTCCTGGTTAGACTGGTTAGCTGGTTAGACTCCAGCAGTTACCCCAACGCACACTCCACTCTGGGCTCCCCTTTCCCAAGCCTTGGCTCACGCCAACCTGTGCCTAATACTCTCCGGAATTAGGTAAACAGGCTGTGTCCCTCCAGGGAGAGATTGCGGAATTATACTAATAAAATAATTGACTTGATAGCTTCCCCGATCATGGACCTCTTATAAATAATAATCCTTGCATCTGTTATCACATCTTTGAGACGTCTCAAAGCGCTTCACAGAATATACAGTAAAGTGGATTGACTCTATATTTTGTGGGTGAATCATGGCTGCCAATTGCACCCCAATTGGCCCACAAACAGTTGTGAAGTGAGTTACCAAATTATTATTATTTTTAAAAAAAAATTTTAAGAAGGTATTATTACTCCCGCAAAAGCGATCCTCCGTTCGGCTAACAACTTACTTACTGCTAGGCAAACAGAGGCTTGTGGAGCAAGGAAACTTGCCTAAGGTTTCGCCCTGCTCGGGAATCAAACCCAGCTCCTCCTCAGAGCTCTAACCACCACAGTGTGGGACTCCATTCTTTTAATGTTCTCATTAATGTTCTTGCCCCACAGGGAGCTCCAGGATTTAACGGAGTCTCCGGCCTGCCCGGAACTGCAGGGCCCACTGTGAGTATAACAGAAGGACATCCTGAACATCTTCACAGGATTGGCTGTAGAGTGTAGTGACTGTGTGTCGTGTCGTTGCCGCTGACCGCTCATTATTCTTCTCTCAGGGCCCCATGGGTCCCGCTGGCCCCCACGGAGAGCAAGGCCTGACAGGCCAGATGGTAAGTCAGACTAGATCTTGGGGGCAGTGGATTTAGGGGTGATCAGGGTGTTGTGTGTGGGCAGGTTGTGTGTGTTGGGTAGCTATGTGGGTATGGGGTGGGGGGTGTGGAGGGATGGTGCTGTCAGTGTAGGGGGGTTGCTGTATGTGTGTGGGCATGTTGTGCATATGGGGATGGGGGGTGGCTGTGTGTAGGCATGCTGTGTGTGTGTGGGTGGCTATGTGTGTTTGTGGGTTGGCTGTGCATGTGTAGGTGTGGGTGCTGTGTGTGTGAGGGGTGGGTTATGCGTGTGGGCATGCTGTGTGTGTGGGGGGGATATATGTGTTTATGGGGAGGCTGGGTGTGTGTGGGTGTAGGTGGTGTGTGTGAGGGGAGGGCTGTGTATGGAGGGGTGCTATGTGTGTGAGAGGCTGTGTGTGTGTTTGTGGGGAGGCTGTGCGTGTGTGGATGTGGGCGTGGGTGCTCTGTCTGTGTGAGGGGTGGGCTGTGCTTTGGAGGACAGGAATGGGTGACCCTTTTCCCCACAGTGTGTCTGTTCCCCAGGGAGCCAAGGGAGAAACAGGAATGGCCGGGTACCCGGGACTCAAAGGAGACACTGTGAGTATCCGTGAGGGGTGAAGTACGGGGGTGGGGGGAAACGCAGTATGTGATGTGCAAACTAACACATGGTGGCGGGCGAGGTGGGGGTTCACGGGGAAAGGTAGGTGGGGGTATTTCAGAAAGCTTCCACCCCTGAAATTCGCCTCGCTGATTAACTTCTGTTACATTTGAATTATTATTTGAGTTGGCATCTTATCAACGACAACTTCTACAACAACCTGCACTTATGTAGCGCTCCTCATGCAGGGTAACATTACATTTTCACCTAATTCTAATCTATGAAACCAATAAAATGTAAGAAATCAGGAAATAGAGGACTAATTTGACAACAGCAACTTGCAGGGAAGGAGGTGGGGGGTTGGGGAGGGAGGGAGGGAGGGAGGGGTTGAGGGAGGGAGTTCCAGAATTTCGGGGGGGTAGTGGCTGCCAACAGAGGAACCGAGGGGACGAAGGAAAAACAGGAGGCCGGAGCCAATCGAGCAAAAGCTATGCTCTTATTATGCTGGGAGGATGTCTCAAAGCGCTTCACGGGATTCACTGTAAAGAGTAGTGACTGTGTGCCTTGTAGGCAAACCCGGCAGCCAATTTGTACCAACAGCCATGGAATGAATGATAAATTCCTCGTGTGTTTCAGGGTATCAATGGTCTCCCTGGCCATGATGGTGTCTCCGGGATTGATGGAAAAAAGGCAAGTTTGGTAGTTTTCGAGTTACAGAAACAGGCCCAACTAATCCATGCTGTTGTTTATACTCAAACTGAGCACCCACCCCTTTACTCCCTTCTCCTACTCACCTCCATATCCCTCTCCCACACCCCTCTCCCAAACCCCTCTATTTCCCCTCTCCCACACCCCTCTGTTCTCCTCTCCCACATCCCTCTATTGCCCTCTCCCACACCCCTCTATTCCCCACTCCCACAATCCCTCTATTCCTCTATCCTAAACTCCTCTGCTCCCCGTTTCCACACCCCCGGCAGATAGTGGCAGCTTTCTCTCCCTTCCACACACTGTTCCACTGCATTGGCATGTTGCAATAACATGTTGGCTGGTGTGTGACCATGTCAGCCCATGTTAGACGGTGGCTCTTGATCACTAACAATGGATTCAATTGATCCTGTTTTATTCCCAATACAGGGAGACCCCGGATTTTCAGGCCGAAAGGGACAAATGGGGATGCAAGGCATGTTGGTAAGTGTATAGACGCTCAGAAAGGAAGAGCCGCCATGTCTATAGCATCTTCTCGCCTAGGAACATCTACAACACGTCTCCAATCCCTCTCCAGTGTGGTAGACAGACGCAGCAGTGAGCAAACGACCACCATCTTTGTAAATCTGAACCTGGTTATGCCACATCTGATTATAACAGGAAATGACATGACAGGAAATGACAGCTGTGACCCCAAAGTTGGCCATTCTGTGGGATTTTCGCTCAGAATAAAATGGCCGACTTTCCTGAGCACAAGCAGCCGTATCATTGGCTTCACGCGCAGTGACTTGGTGATGGCAGAGGCACCGATGAGCGATTGATTTTATGCCTATTTGGAAAGACAGTTTGGAATTTAATACTGATATATATATTATAATAATTGCATTTGATACAGCCCCTTATCACATGAGATGCCTCAAGGCGCTTCACTGAATATACTGTAAAATGAATTGACTATGTAATCTGTGGGCAAAATGGAGCAGCCAATAGTACACAGCAGTGTCCCACAAACAGTCATGGTTTAAGGGGACTAATTTTTTTTTTTAAGGGCTTATTACTCCCAGAAAAGCAATCCGCCAATCGACTAACAACTGAGTTCCTACTTACTGCTAGGTAAACGGAGGCGCATGGAGCAAAGAAACTTGCCCAACTTTTTGCCCTGACCGGGAATCAAACGCAGACCTCTCGCTTGAGAGGCAAGCGCTCTATCCACTGAGCTATAGGACTCACATAAAACCTTGCAATAAGTTTCCAAGCTTTTCCTGCTATCTCTGCCCTGACATTGTCTGTGCACGTTGCTTGTCTTCACAGGGATTAACTGGAGCTACAGGACAGAAGGGAGCCAGTGGGGAAAAGGTATTTCAACACTCACTGTTTGGAAAATTAAGTTAATTGTTAATTCGCAATTCCCCACCTTGCAATCCTGCCCCTGGTGTCCATTCTGTTAATATGGTAACTCAGCTCCCCCCCACCTCCTCCAGTGATGCTCTTACCCCACCACCACCCCCACAGCCCTCCAAGAAGGCTGTCCACCTCCTCTCCCAATGATGCTCTGTATATTTTGTGAAGTAGTGGTGGGGAGTGGGGTTAGATGGATGTTCTGACATGTGGAAACACATCACCGTGCTTAAGAGTACCCAAGATGAAATTTCCAGGCATCCCAGCTACACATGGAAATCTTCTCTCTCTCTCTCTCTGGAGGGACACATCCTATTTACCTAATTCCAGGTTTGATGCAAGAGCCAAGACTTGTGGGGAGCTCCGAGTGTGTGTTGGTCTAACTGCTGGAGCCACACCAGCTAAAACAGTTTAGCTTGCCATCGAATGCACTGTCTGGCCAGCTTTGCCTCTGGGACACCTTACCTGTTAGGACAATGGTTTGCAGGGTTAACATTAAGAAAGGACAAGAGATGGCTAAGTCTAGGCTCCGTGATCCAATTTCCCCACCACATTCTCGGCCGGCTCCACTGGACCCCATCCCCCAGCGCATTTCCAGATCCAATAGAGCACTGTCCAGATTGGTGTGTCTCCCCTGGAGGGAGAGAGAGAGAGACAGAGAGTGAGATGGCCCATTGCTTACCATTGCCATACATCACTGGAACTCCCAGTCGCTTGCTCTAAATGCTCCTGTGATGTTGTATTGCCGATTATCTGTCTCTAACCAAGTAACACAAACAGAGCCCCATGAGTGTTATCGGCTGAGCTGGATTTTGTCCTCTCTCTCAGGGTAACTCCGGCGAACAGGGAGCAAAGGGATCCTCGGGACAGCCTGGATTTCCGGTAAGGAATTTTCTCACTGCACCCTGCTGAGCTCGACCACAATGCTTCGAGCCTAACCTACTCCCCAGCGCTCAAAACATTCCTTGTGGCTCAGACAAGAGCACAGTATTTTAGCCACGCTCCGGGAACCATTACTGGGAAGTGACAATGATCCTTCCGTCAATATTTCATGACCCCGAGACGTTTCGCAGCATTTACTATAAAGTGCAGAGACTGTGCGGATGTGTGTGTGTGGGTGAAACACGGACGTCAATTTGCGACATTCCACAATCAACTATAAAGTGAGTGACCACTTTTATCTGGGGATTGTTGGCCAAGACACCGTGGGAGAGAGAACAACAACAACAACTTTGATTTATATAGCGCCCTCCACGCCAGACGGTGTCTCAGAGTGCTTCACAATTGTGGATCACGGGACCGAGCCAGAGGCAAGGGGGAGAAAGGTGACCGAAGGCGCAGTCAAAAGGAAAGGTCTTTAGCCGAGACCTGAAACTGGCAAGAGAGGGGGCGAGGCGATGGGAGTGAGGAAGGGAGTTCCAGAGCCTCGGGCTGAAGGCATTGCCACCGATGGTGGAACGGAGGATTTGGAAACTCGCTTCTATTTTTCCAATAACATCCACCTGGACAGGCGCAGACCTCGGTTTTTAACGTCTGATCTGCTGGGGCAATAGGCTGGACTGAGAACTCCATCAAGACATCCCTAACTACTCACTGCTCATGTGAGGTTTTATTCCTGATGGTAAAAACGTTGAGACGCTTTCCATCTGTTTTGTTTGTTGATTATTTGTTGTTTGTTTCTCCTCACACAGGGGAACCCAGGAGCCACCGGAGGCCAAGGTCCCCAAGGGTCACGTGGGAATCCTGTAAGTACAAATTTTCACTCACACGACACAGAGCCACTGATATTAAGAGTATATCTCAAAGCATTTCTTTGCACTGCTAAACCTACCTATTTTTACAACAATAAAAAAATTTGCATTCGTACAGTGCCTTTCACGTCGGGAGGACGTCCCAAGACACTGGACAATGAGGGGTTTGCACCCAAGTTAGGGTTTGGGATCAGAAACAGGTGGAGGATAGAGGAGGGTGGAGGAGGGAAGGTGACAGGTCAAAAAGGAGGGGGTCTTAAGACGTGACTTCAAGGAGCAAAACAAAGGAACAGTGGGATGGAGTTCCATAGGATGGGGACAGAGAGGCTGAAGACTCGACTCTCGGTGGTTGGGCAGGCAGGGCGGGAAACATGGAACAGAACCTGTTGAGTGGAGGAAACGGGCAAGTCTCTGAAAGTGCAATGTATAGTGACTGCGTGTTGGGTGATTTGTCAGGGGAAAGTGTGGAGATTGGGATAAGGATGAATGACAAATGTCTTATTGGAGGAGCAAACCGGTCATCCATTTCTACAGTTCCCTTCAATTCACATCCAACAGCCTGCATGGCTCTCACACTCACGTTGGCCACTTTTTCCACAGGGAATTCCCGGAGAGCAAGGCCTTGTGGGAGTACCCGGACTGCAAGGGAGTTCTGTAAGTACAATAACCATCATTGCATGATTCCAATCAGCTCACAACTGTTGATGAGAAAACTGGAGTAACTGTGCAGCTCTGCTCAGCTCACATCTGCAGTACCGTCTCCAACCTGTAAATTATTCCCCAGAGTCTCCCTGCATAGCTGGTTTTACTCACCGAGCATGAAAATGTTTTCTCATCAACAGGGTGTGAAGGGAGATCGAGGCCGACAAGGGATTCAGGGGCGACTTGGTTTCCCCGGAAAGAAAGGAGAAGCGGTGAGACATGCGAGTGGAACAGTGTGCTGTGTTATCCCCCCTCCTACTCCATAACCCCTCCACAAACTCCTTCGCAATTCCCCACCTCGCAATCCTGCCCCTCCCCTACCCACCCCCAACCCTCTCTCCACCTCCTACACCACAAACTCTCTGCATCCAGTGGTGTGGAGGACAAAGGTAGAAGTCTGAGTTCAGTGGGAGGGCAGAGAGGGTGGGTGGGTAGGAGCAGAGCAGAGATACAAGGGAGCTCCAAGATGTGAAGTCAATCCGTACGGAGCCAGTGGAGCCTGGTAAGGACTAAGGTGCAGAGTTTGGTGAGGAGCTTAAAGTTGATCTGCTGGGAGACGGTAGACGGTGGACCCTAACAAGGGCTGGGGAGTTGAGGTGTGGAGTTTGGAGTAGCTGAGGATGACACCCGGGTGGCAAACACAATAGACACATCTCTCTCTCTCTCTTTATTGTATTTGATTTCTCTTCTCTTCAGAAATGGACTTGTTTTTCTCTTTCTTTGTTTCAATTCAGGGACACACAGGCCCTGCAGGCACCAAAGGAAGTAAGGTAAAGGCAGCCCCCGCTCTGTGCGTGTTCTATTTTGGAGTTTGGAGAGAACATAGTAACAGGAGTTGGCCATTCAGCCCCTCAAGCTTGTTTCTTCATTCTATTAGATCATGGCTGATTTGTACTTCAATTCCAATATCCTGACCGACAATCCCCCAAATAAAATAAGCCTTTCCACTTGACAGCTGTTTGTGGGATACCAGGAGAGAGAAACTCCCTTCTGTTTTCCAACAGCGCCACATGATCTATACCTTCCATCTGAACAGACAGACAAGACCTCAGTTTAACATCTCATCTGAAGTATCTCTGACAATGCAGCATTCCCCAATCATTGAGATAGAACGTCACTCAAACTGTGAGCCCATAGCCCTGACATGGAGCTTGAACCCACAACCTTCTGACTCAGAAGCGAGAGTGCTGCTGACTGAGCCAGATTGACACTGGCCTAACAATGATGGTGTGAAACCAGTCGCCTATAAGATGTGCTGGTGGAGGCTGTTTAGGATTTCTCTGGATTCGGAGGAGGGGGCTGTTGAAACAATCACAAAAAGGATGTGGAATTACAAGTTCACACTTCCTCCTCACGCCTCTGTTTCCCTAGCGGTAAATAGGAACTCGGTTGCGAGTTGAATAGCGGATTGCTTTCTGGGGATAATAATCCCTCCCCCCAAAATAATAATTTGGTCATTAAATCCATGACTATTCATGGGAACCTGGGCACAATTAGTTGCCGTGTTCTGCTCAAAAAATATACAGTCAATTGACTTCACAGTATATTCTGTGAAGTGCATTTAGACATCTTGAAGACGTGATAAGACGCTATCAAATGCAACTTTAATTATTATTATGACTATAGTCGAACACCAAAATAATAATAATAACCCTTGCATTTGATATAGCGCCTTATCACGTCTTCTAGATGTCTCAAAGCGCTTCACAGAATATACTGTAAAGTGAATTGACTGTTATATTTGTGGGCGAAACACAACAGCCAATTGCGCATAGCAGTGTCCCACAAACAATCGTGGATTGAAATGAACAATCTATTACTTTTTTGCGGGGGGATTATTATCAGTCGTGTGGAGTAAGGAAACTTGCCCAAGGTTTCTGACGGGAATTGAATCCAGGTCTCCCGCATGTGAGGTGAGGGCTCTAACCACTGAGCTACAGGACTTGCAAATGACCTTTGATGAAGCTTGCAATCGCGATTATTTGGTTGATATGTTGGGAATTCCGGAAACAAATTTTGTTCGGGACACGAAAGCAAGTCGGGGGATTTGGAACTCTATCTGTGCCAATGACCTGACTCACTGCCTTTCACTGTTCACAGGGAGATTCAGGTGTGAACGGTCTACCGGGAGATAATGGCAAACGGGTAAATTACATGGAATGTTACACCTCTCTCGGTCCCCCATCCCTGTCCCCATCCCACAGGGAGTTTAGCTGGGTGAATCTACAGGCCAGTGTGGAAAAGCTACAGGAAGTGCTCCTGTTTATATCTCTACATTCCCAATCTCAGACAACAAAATTACATTTCCATAGTGCTTTTCAAGTAGGGAGGATGTCTCAAAGTTCTAGACAGTCAATTTTGAGATCCAAGCTGGGGGTTGGGATCGGAGAGGCAGGGAGGAAGGAGATTCATCAACAGCATGGTCGAGGAGGAGGAGGGTCTTGAAAAAAGCAAGGGATGGGGCAAGGTGGAGGGATTGTGGGCTGGAATTCCAGAGGGTGGGGTCAGAGTGGTTGAAGGCCCATCTGCCAATGGTGTGGTGGGTGAGGCAGGGGAGGCCAGAACTCGCATAGTGTGGAGGGAGGAGTTAGGGTGGCCTCAAGCAAGGAGTTTGCCTCGTCGATCCTGAATGTTATGAATGCGCCTATGAGCATCTCTGCGGCCTTTGGTGAGAGACAGTGGTGGAGCCAGGCAATGTCGCAGAGGTGAGAAAAGGTAGAGCAGGTTGTGGCACATATGTGGGGTGGATAGTTAAGGGTCAAAAAGACTCCCAAGATTTCAGACTGGCTCAATGAGATGGAGTGTATATACATTGTGATGCTGTCAATACCTGAGGTATGGAGGCGCTGATGGGAGCCATTCAGAAAGGCCTCGATCTTGTTGATGTTCAACTATAGAAATCTGGCTTTCATCTAGGGCTTGATGTCTGGAAGACATTCTGTCAGGACAGCAGTGGTCCTGGAGTCCAGGATGAAAGACAGAGAAATAGGGTGGGTGTCACCTGCATACAAGTTGAAGTTGACTCCATGTCTGCGGATAATGTCACCAAGGCTGGAGCCTGCTTTCAGGAGGGAATGGGCAGGTTGGTTGATAGTTAGGAGGTTGCAGAGGCAGGGGGTGTATGGAGGACCTAGAAAGGAGGATCAGGATTTTGAACTGTAACATCTGTGCAGTGGGAAGCCATGGGAAGGGTGGGGACAGAGCCTGAAGACCAGATTGCTGATGGTGGGTCCCCCAGCGCTGCATTGATGCGTCAACCTAGATCTATGAGCTCAAAGGTACTGCCTTGGGATTCATAGCGTCTACGATCTTTATCAGTGACTCATTTTTAATTAAAAAATCGTTCTGTTTTTATATTTGAAGGGTATTCCCGGTGTTCAAGGCAAGACAGGAGAGGTTTGTATTGGAATGGAATGTCGAAATCAAGCCAGCCCTGAGACTCCGGTTCCTGAAATAGTCGGGTTCGCAGTATATTCAGGGCTCTCACTGCTGATAACAGCACAGTCCCAGCCCTGGCTCATCAGCAGGACCTGGAAGTAGACAAGTCACTGGGGGGCAGGGAATCCTCCCTCTCAGCTCCTGTTAACCCTGGAAGACAAAGCCCTGTTTGCTCTTTGTATCGGCTTTTCTAGCCATCCCCCCAGTAAACCCAACTCTCTGTTCACTCCACTCCATTGAGGACTCAACCGCTGAAGGGTGGGATGGTCCTAGCAGTGGGACAAGCAGCACGGAAGCTTGCCAGATAGTGCTCTGAATGCCAGGCCATGCATTTAGTCTCCAGGAATTACCCTAACCCAGTAATGCACATTCTGGGGGTCCCTCAAGTCTTGGCTTTTGCCAACTTTTGCACCTATACTCTCCAGAATTAGGTAAGCAGGATATATCCCTCCAGAGAGAGAGAGTGTGCATTCTATTCTAGACCCAGGGAATTCCAAGCGTAGGTGAGATGCATGGAATTAGCAGTCTGCTTTTGGAGGCTCTTAAGCACATTTTCCCCATGTGTCAGAGCCCCGGTTGAGTAAGTATAAAATGCTCCCTGGTTTTCTCTGCCTAGGTGGGTTTGGCGGGAGATCCCGGGGCTCCGGGGAAGCCAGGAGCCCGAGGGCGGCCTGGGTTTGACGGTCCGGGTGGCTTACCTGGATCTCGAGGACCAGAGGGGGATCGTGGAGTCCCAGGGCTACCCGGGCACACTGGAATCCCGGTGAGTGACAAACGCCATGTACATATGTAGGTGTTGCGAAGTTCTGTAGCTCGGTGGTTTGAGCGCGCGCCTCGTAAGCGGTGTTATAAGATAAATGGCGAAGGAACCAGAAGGAAGTCAAGGAGAATCATTATGGTTTGGAACGCACTGCCTGAAAGGCTGGTAGAAGCACAGTCGATGGTAGCTTTCAAAAGGGAATTAAATGTGTACTTGAGAAGGAAAACTTTGCATGGCTATGGGGTAAGAGCAGGTGAGTGGGCCTCATTGAGTAGTTGTTTCAAAGGGTGATGGGCCGAATGGTCTCCTTCTGTGCGGGAAGATGCTGTGATTCTATGATTGATCATCAAAAGCCTCCCCACAGGGCAAGGAGCCAAGTGAACAGAGGATCAGAGAGCTGTGTCTGAACCTGATTCAAGGTCAGTGAATTATTTATTATAATAATTAACACAGCACCTTTAGGTTTGGTCTGACAGATCACCATGCTTTAGAATATCCAGCCCATTCTATATGGCAATTCCCAGTGTCGGGAATGGAACATGGACTCTCTTTCTCTCTCTCCCATGAGAGCGCCTTTTACAGCAAAGCTTCTCGACTCATTGTTATCACATTCCTATCTGAAAACATTTTGCCCACACATTTAGAAACTGTCTAGCAAACTTTCTCACTGCTTGTCCAGCTAGGGCCACCCGACTTGCTAGGGCTTTTTGCTTGTAGGGTTAACAGGAGCTGAGTGGGAAGATTCCCTGCTCCCAGTGACTGGTCTGCCCTTCCAGGTTCTGCTGAGCTAGGGCTGTGCTGTCATCAGCAGTGAGAGCCCTGGATATACTATGGACCCGCCTGGCTCAGGAACCGGACTAGAGACCGTCACAGAGGGTGGGCTCGATTCTGACATTCCCTTGCCAAACATGTCACCTTGGATATCCCGCTTACCTCCACCCCACCCCCCCCTCGTGCCCAAGGAGGATAGGCACTAGTTGCAGTTATTCAAAAAGAGGAGGGAGTTTTATCAAAAGTTTCTAATCCCACCTTTGTGCAACTCTCCAAGACACGACGTTGTCTTGGATGAGACATTAAACAGTCTGTGCCATTTCATATAACATAACAGTAGAACCACCCATAGAATAAGACTGCCAGAGCGGCAGATTATCCGGCAAGGCTATTAGCAGCCACCACCTCACATCCAATTGTCACCTAATCAAACCGTAACTGACCTCTTACCTTACATCAGTAAAAGTCTTCTGCTAGAGTTGACCCTTAATTTTGGGAGAGCCCTGGGGATGAGGGACCAACATTCCACTACCTGCTGCCCCCATTTGGTTGGCTCCAGTCTCCTGCTCATCCCTCATCTCTTCAGCTACTCCATCAGTGGCCAGACTTTCAGACACTACACCTTGCCTCATCCGTTACCCATCTTCATATCACGAAAACATTCCTCTAATATGCTTACGGTATTCTCCCCTTTTTTCCTGACTCGGCATCAGGCTAGAACACTGTTATGAACTCCGAGATGCTGCCCCACATTAAGGGCACTGTGTAAATGCATAGGACTAATTTTGACAGGGTAGGTAGTGGAAGACTGTTTCCCCTGGTTGGTGAAATTATAACCAGGGGTCATAGTCTTAAAGTTAGGAGTCAGTCCTTTTGCACTGAGTTGAGGAAAAACTCAGAGTGTGGTGAATTTATGGAATTCTCTACCCCCAAAGGGCTATAGATGCTCAGTCCTTGAACATATTCAAGACTGAGATTGATAGATTTCTTGTGGATAAAGGGATTAAGGAATATTGGGATAAAATGGGTAGGTGGAGTTAGAATAGATCTGCCATGATCTTATTAAATGGGAGGGCAGGCGCCAGGGGCCAAATGGCCTACTCCTGCTCCTAATTCTTATGTTCCTATGTTCTTATGACAGTTGTTGGCCATTCAGTCCCTTGAGCAGTTCTGCCATTTTACTGGATCATGGCTGATCAGTACCTCAACTCAATTTGCCCACCTTTGCCCAATATCCGTTGATATCTTGACCTAACATCTATCCATCTCAGCATTGAAAATGTAAATGGATCCTCTTATCCACAGCTTTTTGGGGAGAGAGTTCCAGATTTCCCCTTTGGGTGAAAAAGTAGTTCCTAATTTCACTCCTGAATAGCCACGCTCTAATATTAATGTTATGTAACCTGCCCTCATCAGTTAACCGTTTAAACTGAATGCAGGTTAAAGGAAGTGTTGGGGTAACAATAACAAAATGACATTTATAAGCCCCAGTGCTGTGTGGCTTTCCTCTTCCAGAGCACATCGCACAGTTGGCGGACAGCTTGAGGCAGCCGGCGGTGCCCGGAGAACCAGGTAGACCAGGGTCCCAGGGGCTTCCGGGACCCTCTGGGCCCCCAGGATCTGCTGGCCTTCCGGGGCCCATGGGCCGGCCGGGTATCAAAGGTCACCATGGTTACCATGGCAAGCCCGGCAGCAAAGGTAAGACTCAATTTAACAGAACTGAAGCCAAAAGGACGACTGATACAAGGAGCTAAGTCTTAAATCTTAACTGCTGTGCGCAATTGGCTGCCGCGTTTCTCCTGCGTAATACATTAATTCACTTTACAGTATATCCTGTGAGACACTTTGAGCCGTCATGTCGAAGGCCTAAGGCGCTGTATCAGATGCAAGTAATATTATTTTTATTATTTCGGACCCAAACCCCAAATGGTGGCCATTTTGCCTCACTATTCAAGGTGGTCTCAGCATCATTGCCAATATCCTTCTTTTCAGATTATACTAAAGAACATAGAGAGAGGGGGAGGGGAGAGGCAGTGGGTGCGCAAACGTTTCCTTTCATAACTCTGAGCTGCCTTCAAGTTTAAATCAAACCCATTTTTCTGGGCAGCGACAGGGAAGATCCAAGTCCAATGGGAGGAGGCAAGATTCTGAAAGGATTTGATAAGATGGATATGGAGTCCTGTAGAGTGGAGTGCTGTAGCTCAAAAACAAGTTGCGTTATTACAGGGCCCTTCACACGGGGTAGAATCTCAGTGAGGTCTCAGTGATTAGAGCACTGGCCGCATAAGAGAGAGGATCTGAGTTTGATTCTAGGGTAGGGCAATATGTTGGGCAAGATTCCTTCCTCCACATGCATCTGTTTACCTAGGAGTAAGTCAAAACCCGCTAGTTAGTCGACAATCCACGAGTTTGTGGGACATTGTTGTGCGCATTTACTTGCCGCGTTTCGCCCACAAAATGTAGTCTATTCACTTTACAGTACATTCGGTGAAGCGCTTTGAGACATCTTAAAGGCATGATAAGGCACTATATCAGATGCAAGGATTATTATTATTTATTATTATTATTATTATTAATGGCTTATTTCCACCTATTGGTGAGCCCACAAAGCGGGGATGTAAGTACAGTACAAGCTGGTTAGTAACATATCTACCAGGACATTTAGAAGAAACTTCTTCACGTAGAGGCTGGTGAAAGTGTCAACTCACTGCTGGTAAGAAGCAGAAAGCGTTAATATGTTTAAGAGGAAACTTGTTTTTCTTGCTCAGTAGGGGGTCTGATTCTTGTGGAAACCCATCACTATTGCTTAAGAGACTCCCACCCACACATGGAAATCCCAGAGATGGATTGTTGGGATGGAATGCGCTCTCTCTATTTCTGTTTCTCTCTCTCCCTGGAGGGACACATCCTGTTTACTTAATTCCGGAGAGTCTTAGACGTAGGTTGGCAAGCTTGGGGAATCCAGTGTGTAGGTTGGGGTAACTGTTGGAGTCTAACCAGCTAAAACCACATAGCTTGCCATTGAGAACACTGTCTGGCAAGCTTTCCCGCTAGGACCACCTAACGCATCAGGGATTTGGCTTCCAGGTTAACAGGAGCTGATGATTCCCTACCCCCAGTGACTGTTCTGTCCTTCCAGCTCCTGCCGATGAGCCAGGCGGGGTCTGTGGTGTTAACAGCAGTGCTCTGGAATATTGCAGATCTACATGGAGAAGGGAGTAAAGGGCTGTGGAAGAGGGGAATAGAGTGGTGTAGATGAGTGAATTGGAGGGGGTGTGGGAGAAGGAAATAGACAGGAGTAGGAGAGGGAAATAGGAGTGGGGAACAAAGGGGTGAAGGAGATAAGAGCATAAGCGACTGAACCAGGCTGGCGGAGTATTGGGTTGGTATTGCCTGGCAAATGAACTAACATCCTTTGAGTTCTGACCTTGTGTGCGACAGGGCCGAAAGGTGACAATGGAGAAAGGGGACATGACGGGATCGGTCTGCCTGGGCTGGAGGGCTCGCCAGGACCTCGAGGTAACAGGAGTGATACAGGGGCCTCATCTCTTTGATGTCCCCCAAATACCTCCCAGTGCACTCATTTTTCTTTTGGTCAGCCAAACACACACACAGGCATACACAGCTAAATATGCACAAACACATACATAATCACAGAAGCACACACAGTTAACCCGAGGTCCCTTCTGCCAATTTGGGTGAATGGTAAAGATGCCGTGACCACAATGACAGTTTCTACACTTTATTAGTGAAGCGCTTTGAGCTACCTTGCTGAGTGGTACACGCTTTCCTTTCTCTCTCACTCACACAGGTGAGGCCGGTTTACCTGGAATTGGCAAGGATGGACGGAATGGCCTCGCGGGGGAACCTGGTTTAGTAGGGGAGCCAGGATCACCCGGGCAGCCAGGTCTTCGGGGATTCCCCGGCATCTGTGACGCCACCGATTGCATGGGCCCCCCTCATCTGTACATGGGCATGGGTATGGGCAAGAAATCCAGCAGCATGAAGGGACCATCAAAGAAATGAGGCAGAGGCAGAGAGACAGCTGAAGTCCCCATGCCGAGTGAAACTGCACAGCCTCTTCACACAGACTCCCACTCCGGCCCAGGGTACTGGCTCAACTCAACACAAGTGGGGAGGAGTGGGTGGGTCTGGGTGGAGCTGGCTGGATTGACCAAACTATTACTGCTCGAATGACTAACAGACCATATCCGCTACAGATCAGATGATGGTGAGGGGGACGTTTGGAATGGCCTCTAACAGACATTGCTGAGATGAAGGCAGGGCCAAATACCCAACCACAGTCACTGTCTATAAGTTAACTTTATTTGTTGGTATACAGCGTTTCCATGTTTCCCCGGGAACTTTGTTTGCTTGTTATTGTCTTTCTGTACATCCTCCGAATTCACTGTCTTCCTCTCTTCCTCCATTACCCTGCTTGCACATTTCTTTAGAACAGATACCCCTTTTCCTCCTACCTCTCTCCTTCCCATTCCCCTTCTCAGTGTGATATAGAATCATAGAATATTACAGCACAGAAGGAGGCCATTCATCCCATCGTGTCTGTGCCGGCTCTTTAGAAGAATTACTCAATCAGTCCCACTTCCCAGCTATGATATGATTGTACTGTTTTCATTAGCCTATTTTAATAATAATAAACCTTGCATCGCGTCTTTGAGATATCTCAAATCGCTTCACAGAATATACTTTAAACCGAATTGATTGTTTATCATGTGGGTGAGAGGCAGTCAGACAATTGCAAACAGCAGGTTTCCCACGAACAGTCGTGGATTGAGTGAACAAATTATTATTGTTATTAGTAATTTTTTTTGGAACATCAACTATGATTAAAAAATGCAGAACGTATCACGATAAGTATCTTGTTTTTTTCTTCAGATAAGATTGGCAATGATTCTGTTTAAATGACTTTGCTGTCTCATGTTGGTCTAAAAGTCAATCTGTCCAGATCAAGAGGTTTAGTGTCTGGTTTCCCTTGTACCTTTTTAAGGAGGATCAAAATTATCCTCAGAACTTTAATATCTTTGCCCTCACGATAGACACCCGTCTCTTTTCTGCCCCTGATTTAACAGCCGGGGGATTGGAACCAGCCACGGGAGGAGCAGAGGACACACCGTCTGGGTGGAGGTTGAGGAGAGATAGCTGAGGTGGTTTAGTGAAGAAGAGGAGAGGTTGAGGGGGTGTTTGAGGGGGTAGTTCAGGGGGGTGTCAAGGATGGCCGTGGAGGTGTTGGGGGGAGGGTTGAAGGGGAGGGGTTGGAGGGGTATTCAAGAGGAGTGGTTGAAGAGGGGTGGTTGGTTGCAGAGAGGGTCTAAGAGGAGGTGTTATCAATGCATGGCTGGAGCTAGTTGAGGGGTGGTAGTTAGTGGGGGAGTTCAAGGAAGTTGGTTGTGCTGGGGCTGGGGGTGTTGATAAGGCGGTCAGTGGGGGTGGTCAAGGGGGTTGGTTCACAGAGGGTTGAAGATGGGATTGAGGAGCAAAGTCAAGAGGTTGTGGGGGTTGAGAGAGGATTGATTGGGGTGATTGAGGGGGAGTTGTGGGGGTGCTGTTGAGTGGGGATTGAGGGTTTGTTGAGGGGGTGGTTGCATGGGGTGGGGTTAAGGGGTGGTTGAGGGTGGGTAGTCGCCGAGGGGTGGGGTGGGGGTTGGGTATGTTGTGAAGGGGTGTGATTAGGGGGGATTGGGGTAGGAGGCAAATATTGTCCTTGCTTAAGTATGGTGGCAATGGGCTCAAGGCTGAGTCCATGAGAAATTCCTGGCTCCCTCAGACACTGTTGGCCACTGTCACTGTCACCGCACACACACAGACCATGTCCTCATGTTGTGCCTCACGTTCTGTGAGCTCAGGGCCCCTTCTGGTTGGAGGGCCTGCTGGCCAGGCTGGCGTAGTAAACACACTGAGACAGATCGCACAGCCCATTCCTCCCGGTGGGACCCTCGGGGCCCTGAGGACCAGGGCTTCCTGGCTCCCCTTGCGAACCCGGCGTTCCTGGAATTCCATCCGTCCCATAACCTGGCATTCCCGGGGCACCTGGAAACAACAACAACAAATTACATTTATACAGCAATTTTCATGTCAGGAGGACAACCCAAGGATCTGCATTATCAGGAATTGGACCTGAGCTGGGGGATATGATCAGGAGGGTGGGGGTAAGGGAGGATAGGGGACAAGGAGTATGGGGAGGATGGGAGACAAGGAGCGTGGGGGACCTGGAGGGTGAGGGTCAGGGAGGGTAAAATAACACTGGTGTTAATGATCACATCACTGGCAGCCCAGCGAGGTGAATGGACATGAATGAAATAGAGACATCAACAATCATAACAAATTGCATTTATACAGCGCCCATCACGCAGGGTAGCATCTCGGAGCACTTGACAGTGGGCATCCTGAGCCAGGGGAGAGGGAGAAGGGAAGTGACCGTAAACACAATCAAAAAGGGAAGGTCTTTAGGTGGGATTGAAAGTGGGGAAAAGAGGGGGCAAGGCGAGTTCTGTAGCTTTAGAGCGTAGTGGCTGAAGGCACAGCTACTGATAGTAGAGTAGAATGGACAAGGGACAAACAGGAGGCCAAAGCCAGAAAGGCAGCAGCAGGTGGAGTGGTGGGGTAAGCAGATCAGAGATGTAGGGAGGTGCAAAGACATGAAGGGATTTAAAGGATTTAAAGGACTTACCCGCTAGACCAGTGGCTCCCTTTTCTCCACGTTGCCCGATGCCAGCCTCTCCTCTCTCTCCATTTCCCCCTCTCTCGCCTGAATGTGAAAAGGAAGCATTTTAGCTAATTGTCTAAAGCAATAATCTGATTCAGTCAAAATCCACCTCACAGATTACCACTGTCAATAATAATCATTTGCATTTGATATTGCTCCATAACACGTCTTCGAGATGTCTCAAAGCGCTTCACAGGATTTACTGTAAAAAGTTTTCTAACCGTGTATTAAATGCACGTGTATTAAAGTGTGTTAATGTCAGTTAGCGCATAGCAGTGTCCCACAAACAGCCATTGAGTGATTGACCAATTTTATTAGGGGGAAAAACAGAAGTTGCTGGGAACACTCAGTAGGTCAAGCAGCATCTATGAGAAAAGGAAAGTGAGTCAACGTTTCGGGTCCACGACACTCCATCAGAACAGTTCTGAGGGTCTGCAGTATTCCAGGGCACTGCTGATGACAGCACAGTGCAGCTTGGCTCATCAGCAGAACCTGGAAAGGAAGACCAGTCACTTGGCAGCTCCTGTTAACCCCGCAAGTCAAAGCTCTAATGGGTACAGTGGTCCTAGCTGGACAAGCAGAGTTCCTTATAGATTTCGAGAGGAAAGTGACCGGGTATATGAAGATTATTGCTTTGGAAAATCAGCTTGAAGTGATGTGAGGATAGGGTGGGGGGAGCCTGAATGGAAAGCTTGCTTTGAGAGCCAGTGTGGACTCAATGGGCCGAATAGCCACCTTCTGTGCTGGGATTCTCTATAATTCTAGTAATGATCAGGTCACTGGGAGAGAGAAACTCCCTTCTCCTTTCAATAATGCCATGGGATCTTTAATGTCCACCTGAACAGGCAGACTGGATCTTGGTTTAACATCTCATCCATAGGACAGCACCTATAACAATGCAACATCCCCTCCCACACTCCAACACTGCATTGGAGCATCACCTTAGACTATGTGATTCCAAGACACGATGTGAGGGCTTGAACCTACAACCTTCTGACTGAGACAGCTAAAACCTCATAGCTACCATTGAGCCCAGCGGACACTTTGAGTGTATATGGGTGCGGTGAATATAATTGAAGGTTGGTCTGCCGGGGGTCGGGTAGGTGGATGGGGGTAGGGAGTCACCTGGACCAGGACAGAGGAAGAGGAACCTTCCACAACAATATTGACCCCTTACCTTTCGGGCCCATTGGCCCCGGCTGGCCCTCAGCTCCCGGAATGCCGGGCTGGCCGAGTTCTCCTGGAGCGCCGATCCTGCCAGGGAAGCCATCTTTCCCCGGAACGCCAGGAAACCCAGGTTTCCCAGGAGCAGCCTTCACTCTCACATGCTGGAACTGAGTCACCAGGTCAGCCAAGCGCACTGCCAGAGGAGGCACAAGATTTGAGGTTTAGTGGTGTAGAACAACGCAAACTTTTTTCAGAAGTCATCACATTAGGCACAGTGATGAGGGATGTCTCACAGTGTAAACTGTACAGTGCAGAGAGAGAGAGAGAGAGAGAAAGAGTGTGGGAGTGAGTGAATGCGACTAAGCCAGGCTCAACATCAAACTTCAAATGTTCTTGTCAGTTTTACAGCTAATATGATATGATTGATCCTCCGCCAATATCTCACCACAAAAGCTGCCAAAACCCTGGTCCATACCTTTGTCACCTCTCGGCTGGACTATTCAAATGTCCTCCTCGCCGGTCTCCCCTCCACCACCATTCATAAAATCCAGCTCATACTGAATGCTGCCGCCGCCCACATTCTCACCCGAACCAAACTCCACTCCATGATTACCCCAGTCCTGTCCAGACTGCACTGGTTCCCTGTCCTGGAGAGGATCGATTTCAAGATCCTCACACTTTTATTTAAATCCCTCCACTCCTCTGCACCTCTTGTGCCCCTACCTCTCTCCTCTCAACAATACCCATTGCCTTCATTCCACCAGGTCTGGCCTCCTCCTTGTCCCCCAAATCCTCCACTCCACCATTGGTAGCCGTGCCTTCAGCCACTACGCCCCAAGGCTCTAGAATTCGCTTCTTCACTCCCTTCGCCTCGCCCCCTCTCTCTTCCTACCTTCAGGTCCTGGTTAAAGGTCTTTCTTTTTAACCACGCTTTTCAGTCACCTTCTTCCCCTCCCCCCGGCTCAGCCCCGGGATCCATTATTGTGAAGCACTGTGAGACGCCGTTCGGCGTGGAATGAGGGCGTTATATAAATTCAAGTTGTTGTGGTTGTTGAAATGTTTAGCAAACAGCTTGCGGAAGCTGTCCCCGTGTGTCTGTGCTTCACCACCTCGATCTCACTGAAGCACTCCTGCAAGACGTGTCTGTTGACAGCCCCCACCTACCCGCACACGCAGGACTTGTCATGAGCCTCAATTATTAGGTTAAAAAAACCAACTTACAGTCGAGCTGCTTTGAGAGTTCTTCTCGAATGAGTTTCCTCAGTTGCTCCAGCGAAGGCGTCTCACCCTGGGGAAAAAGCAAAACATCTGATTGAGGTGTGAGGAACACTGGGGAGTGGAAATCTGGAACTCTCTCCCCCAAAAGTCTGTGGACGCTGGATCCATTTACATTTTCATGACTTAGGTCAAGGTATTAAGGGATATGGGACAAAGGCAAATAGAGTGGTGTAGGAGATGGGAATGGAGGGGTGAGTCAAAGAGCTTCACAGAATAGAAAATTCATGAAAAGTGAATTAACTGTATATTTTGTGGACAAGCCTCTGACACTGTGCTCTCTCTCTCTCTCCATACTCACAGACTGTGGCACCGTTCTCTCTCTCGCGCTCTCTATACAGGATCATACCAATAATCCTTCCATTTGATAGGGTGCCACATTAGGTCAGCGAGAAATCTTAAAAGTGCTTCGCAGAATATACTGCGACCAGAGCTAGACGCCGATCATGGAGCTGCTTCTCACCTTTGGTCCCGGGAATCCTGGCATTCCCGGTGACCCTGCCACCCCAGAAACACCGCTCTCCCCGGGAGGTCCCACCGGGCCCAGCAGCCCCCTG
This sequence comes from Hydrolagus colliei, assembly GCA_035084275.1. Classification (NCBI taxonomy): domain Eukaryota; kingdom Metazoa; phylum Chordata; class Chondrichthyes; order Chimaeriformes; family Chimaeridae; genus Hydrolagus; species Hydrolagus colliei. Next base: position 34,220,113 of record CM068743.1, on the reverse strand, counting down.
TGTCCTTTGATGCCCGGAAGCCCATCATTGCCCACTTGACCTTTCTCCCCATGAGGTCCTCTGTCACCAATGAGACCTTGGTAACCCTAAAGGTAACGAAAAAAAATCCAGTTTAGAAACAAACAACATTTACCCAGCGGCCTTCATGGGGGGGCAGCTTCTCCGAACAGTTAACAGTGGTGGAGCCGGTGTGAGGCGGGGTGGGTGGGGTAGGGGTAACCGTAGGCACAGACAAAGAGGCAGGTGGTCTGAAGGCAAGCAAAGAGGGGGCAACTGGAGGGATTGGGGCCAGGGCTTCAGCACTGGAAGAATGACTACCGATGATGGGGAAAAGGGATGTGTAGGAGGCCAGAGTCAGCCAAGGGGGAGGAGTGGCAGAATAGTGGGGTACGAGCAGGTTAGGGAGGGCAGGGGTTAATTAGAGAGGGACGGTAAAGAAAAACTTGCTGGTGTCTGTCCTGCACTCAAAATCTGCAGGCTGTGAAATCAGGGTGTGCAATCAGGGTGACCCCAAAATTCTACCTTCACCTTCAACAAGTCTTTACACTTCTTACCAGTAGCAAGAATGGCAGCAGTGGTATTCAATAGTACAATGTTGCCCCCTACTGGAGCAGGCAATACTGCAATTGGTTGTAAAGTGGGGAATCCATAAACTTATACTAACAATAATGATTCTTGCATTTGAAACAACGTCTTATCATGTCATCGAGATGATTCAAAGCAATTCATAGGATACACAGTAAAGTGGTTTTGACTGTGTATTTTTTGGCATGAAACGCGGCCTTGGTTTAATGTCTCATTCGAAGGACAGCACTTCCGACAAGTGCAGCACTGCACTGGAGCATAGACCTGAACTGTGAGCTCAGTTATGATGTGGAGGCTTGAACCCACAACCTTCCATCTCAGAGGTAAGAGCATCACTGAGTGAACCACAGTCCAACACACACATACCAGCAATAACTTGAATTTATATAGCGCCCTCCACGCCAGACGGCATCACACATTAGTAACATGAACGATAGTGTAAGTTGCCTGGCTGAGGCTCAAAAACCTCACTGAATATTCTGTCCATCTTCTCCTGGGTGGCACTTACCCGCTCTCCTTTAGGCCCAGCCTCTCCTGATTTCCCAATAGGACCCTATACAAAAGAAGGAAAAGCATTCCTGATTCCAGTCTGTCTTTTGGTTAGCAAAAACATGCATATAACTATCACCATGCTTAAGAGTATTCAAACCAAACGGAGAATACACATCATTTCCTAATCATGGAACGCATTTTTCTGTATCTAGTAAAGAGTGGGTACCTTTCTTCCCAGAGGGATCCACTCTGTTCAATTCATCCCACAAAGTATTAGAAGCAGATTGGCATAAGCCTGGTTGGAGGCAGGTTGGCATAAGACCCCAGAGTGTGTTTTGGGGTAACTGCTGGAATCTAACCAGCTAGGATCACCCAACCATTAGGGCTTTGGCTGGGAGGGTTAGCAAGAGCTGAATGGATGGAGTCCCTGCCCCCAGTCACTGGTCTGCAGTTGAGCAAGGCTGGCTGTATATCAGCAACAGTGCCCTGGAGTACTACAGAACTGGACTAGACCTTCACACAGCAGCCAATTTGCACGTGGCAACATCCCACAGAAATGCCATGGAGCAAGTGACTGATTTTATGTGGGAGATTTGGGGCCAGGAGAGAGAAATTCCCTTCTCTTTTCCAATAATGCCATGGGAACTTTAACATCCACTTGAACAGGCACAAACAGGTTTAACATCTCATCTGAAGGATAGCACCTCTGATGAGACTGGGCTCCCCGCACTGGAGCATCAACCTGGACTGCAAGCTCAAAGTCCAACATGGAGCTTATGACTCCAAGACAAAGGACAGATCGACTGGTATATAAAGAGTGTTGTGTGTCACCCACCTGCTTGCCTGGACTGCCTGGTTCCCCTGCCATGCCCTGGTTATAAAGAGGATGAGAATCAGTGTTTCAATGATACAGTAACTGGAGCTCATTTTCTCTAACACCAAGGAGCCTATGGCTCACATCTCCAACATCAGTCCAAATCCCACTCCTAGCCTCTGCCCAGCTTTCCCCCAATTTGGAGACGAGGAGTGACAACACTTACCCGAGGGCCCTGGGGACCCTGAACTCCGGGAAAACCAGGATCTCCATTTGTTCCCTTTGAGCCCTTCAGACCCTGTAATCGAAGAAGAATTAACATAAAGACATCAACATACCAAATAGATGAGGTTGAAATGGCACTTTATGGGTTAATACTGCATTAGCTCTTGATACCGTGCCTCTGAGGTTGAAAGTTCTCAAAGTGCATCAAGGGAAAATGACCATTATTGAGTAATGTATGGTGCCTGTGTTTGTGTGTCAGCCTTGCACACAATGTCATACAATGAATAGAGACTAGTAATAATAATAACTAGATACAGCACCTTTCACATCAGAACATCTCAAAGTGCTTCACACAATTATTCTGTAAAGTGGAGTGACTGCATTTCTAGATGAATGCAACAGCCAATTTGCACACCAAAAGATTCCACAAAAATGTTCCATGAAGTGAGTGATCAATTCTATCTGGATGATTGTTGGCCAGGATACCGGGATATCAAATCCTGTGAAGTACTTTGAGACATCCTCAAGGAATATTATGCAAGGATTATTTTGATCATTATTTTTTGAATTGCCATGTGTACATGGTATTTCTATATAATAATATTCCTTGCATTTGATATGGTGCCTTATCATGTCTTCGAGACATCTCAAAGAGCTTGACAGATTATCCTGTAAAGTGAATTGACTGCATTCACAAATAGTGACTTGATTTTCACTGGATTTTACTGACAATATTGTCTGTCACAGATTAGACTGGGAATATTGTGACACAAATTAAATTGTCGTGGTTTAGTGAGAAGTGGAGTCCTGTAGCTCAATGGTTAAAGCACTCGCCTTACAAGCGAGAGACCTGGGTTCAATTCCAGGCAGGGAGAAACCTTGGGCAAGTTTTCTTACTCCACATGCCTGATAATAATTCTCCCCCCAAAATAATAATAATTTGGTTATTTCAATCCATGACTGTTTGTGTGACACTGCTGTGCATGATTGACTGCTGCACAGTCAATTCACTTTACAGTATATTACAGTCAATTCACTTTACTGTATATTCTGTGAAGCACTTGGAGACGTCTAGAAGATGTGATAAGGCACTATATCATCGTGTCCTGGCCAACAATCCTCCAGATAAAATTGCCTCTCCTCCATGGCTGTCTGTGGGACTTGCTGCACGCAAATTGGCCTGCGTATGCCTACAAAACACACAGTCACCACAGTTTACAGTATATCATGTGAAGCTCTTTGATATGTGCTCATGACCTGATAGACTGTATTATAACTTCACCTTGTACAGGGCATGTTCATTACCCTGGATAATGAAGGACACCTGGCTCTGATAGCTCTCATTGCCACACGGCTCTTTTGAAGTTTGTTTAAGAACTGTTCGACCGAGCTTTACAAGTCTCTCAGCTTCTAATGAGCGGTTTACAAGCACCAGGCATCTGGAGTGAGCTTGAGGTTTAATGCACCATGCACTCAATTAGTGGTGCACAAATCAGATCCGGGGAAAAGGGGGGAACTCAAAGTTGGGCTGAGATATGAATAGCCTGAGAGGTCCGGAACATTCCACATTCCCTACAGATTTGGCTCCTCCGGCCCCATCGCTCCCACCACCGCTCTGCTCTCCAGATTATTATTAAAAATAATAATCCTTGTACAGTGTTTGGTATAGTACCTTACCACATCAGAATGATGTCTCAAAGTGCTTCACAAGATTGACTGCAAAATAAAGTGACTGTGTATGTTAGAGGCAAACATGATAGCACAATTGCGCATAGCAACATCCCAGCCATGGAGTGAGCAATTTTATCTGTGGGAATGTTAGTCAGGGCTTCGGGAGAGAGAAACTCCCTTTTCTTTTCCAATAGTGCCATAAGATCTTTAACGTCCGCTTGAACAGGCACAAAAATGGGCTGGATTTGAACCCAGGACCTCCACAGTGCAATGTTGTTTGCAGCCAAGCCACTTTGTGCTCAGTCCTGGGAGATTAATAATAATCATCATAATCTTAATAATACTTGCATTTGATATGGCACATTTTCACATTAGTGGGACGGCTCGAAGTGCTTCACAGGCTATACTGTAAAGTGGATTGACTATGTATTCTGTGCACAGTGATGATCCACAAACAGCCGTGAAGTGATTGACTAATTTTACTTGGTGGATTATTGACTAGGAGAAACTCCCTTTTCTTTTCTAACAGCATTATGAGATCTTTAACATCCACTTCTCACCTGAAGGCCGGCACCTCCGTCAATGCAACACGCCCCCAAGCACTGTGCTGGAGTGTCAGCTCAGACAACCTCCAGGGGCTTGAACCCACAACCTTCTGACTCACAGGCGAGGGTGCACAGCACCAGGTTGGCACACAGACTGAAAAGTGATCTGTCAATTGACTCACAAACAGGTTCCCTACTTACTGCTGGGTAAAGAGGTGTATGGAGTAATAATAATAATCCTTGCATTTGATATAGTGCTTTTCACATCTTATTGACATCTCAAAGCGCTTCACAGAATATACTGTAAAGTGAATTGACTGTATATTTGTGAGCGAAACGCAGCAGCCAATTGCACACAGTAGTGTCCCATAAACAGTCGTGGATTCAAATGATCAATATTATTACAGTAAAAGCTTTGTTATCCGGCACCCTCAGGACCTGACCGATACCGGCTAATCAAATATGCTGGATATTCGAGCGGCAAGTTGCCGAAAATCCTACACAAAAAATTAACTTATTTTAAAACATACCATATTAATAATAGACTAAATAATAACAGAATATTGTATATTCTGAATGCTTATTCTTGTTTATTCTGAATGCTTCTAATATTCTGAATATTGGAATGCTTTATTGGTAAGTATACCAATAAAGCACACTCGGTAAAATAAAAATTCCAACGTTCGGTAAGTTTAATAAGTGCACATGCGCAAGCATTGCACTCGTGCGCAAAGTGAGCATACCGCGAGTGGCCCGGATGTCTTTGGTATGTGATCCAGTTGCTGGAATGGTGAATTGTATTGGGAGATACCGGTTGGTTGAGCGTTCCGGTTGGTTGGATGCCGGATAAGCTTTTATTGTACTATGTTTTTTTAGTTTTCTTTTTACAGATTATTATTAGGTGTGTGGAGTAAGGACACTTGCCCAAGGTTTCGCCCTGACCTGCCTGGATTCCAAAACAGGTCTCAAGCTTGTAAGGCGAGTGCTCTAACCACTGAGCTACAAGAGCTCCACAATACGAAAAATTACCTAAAGTTTTGGCCCGACCGGGACCCCCCAAAGCAGACTCACCTGTAACCCCTCAATACCAGACTTCCCTTGGAGCCCAGGTGGCCCAGTTTTTCCCTGTGGAGAAGAAGCAGAGGTCATTTTAAGAGGGGAACATTTATATCATTTTCTATTTTCTGTTACAGTATTTCTTGGATGGAAATTGGGCAAAATTTGCCTTTGCAAAGATAGCAACACTCTGGTGGGTCTAGTTTGAGCTCTTCCTCAACATATTTCTTAACAAGAAATGCATTATCACTTAAAGGACATTTCCTTATGAAGAATATTTGTTTGAACCTTCTAACAGGAGATTTATTTTCGCTGAGTTTTTTCAAACAGTTTTTTTTAAAAATCCTAATCTTCCAACAGCTTACATTTTAATCATCCAGGTATCTGACATTTTCTGACACTCACGTGGAAATCAATCCCTGTGATGACTGACATATACACACTCCTCTGCCCACTAACAATGTCTGAGCTTTTGGATGATTAGAATGCAGAACGATGTGAAGCTCAGGGAATCACAAAATCTGTATTCACATGCCACCATACACATGTTCTGTTCCACCTCCAGCCCCCCACCCCACCCAACCCGCCCACCCACCATCTCCAACAGACTCTGCCCACTTCATAGAATCATAGAATTTTACGGCACAAAAGGAGGCCATTTGGCCCATCTAGTCTGTGTCAGTTCTTTGAAAAGAGCAACTCAATCCTACTGCCCAGCTCTCTCGCCATAACCTAACAGACATGTTCTCCCTAAATAAAGATCTCTTTTATCGAATCGGCCTCCACCATCTTTTCAGGCAATGCATTCCAGATTTGAACAACCCGCTGAGTGAACAAATTTTTCCTCAGCTCCCCTCTACTTCGTTTTGAAACTATTTTGATACCTGTGACCATGAGTCACAGATTCGCCCACCAGTGGAAACAGTTTTTCCTTATTCACCCTGTCGAATCCCCTCATGATTTTATAAACCTCGATTAGGTCTCCTCGCAACCTTCTCTGTTCTAAAGAGGATAAACCTAGCCTATCTAGCCTTTCCTCATAACTGAAGTCCCTCAATCCTGGTACCTTCTAGTCAACCTTCTTTTCTTCTTTTCTTTGTAGGGTCCGGCGAAATATCGCTAAAACCCGATATAATTTTCATATCGATACGCCGATATAGGCATTTCAAAAATATTGATATATCGAAAAATTGATATATCAAGGGAAAAAATCGGAATGCGCGCACACTGAACTACAAGACCCAGAATGCTCATCTCTATACACAATGCACAGACCGAGGTGCAAAGCCGCCATATTGTATTCATAGTGCTAAAATACAATATACAGGTATGGAAGTGGTGAGGGGAGAGAGACGGCTGGGGAGGGAGGGGGAGAGAGAGATGGGGTGGGATGGGAGAGAGGGACGGCGGCGGAGGGGGGTGGGGAGGAGAGAGGGACAGCGGGGGGGGGGAGCGGAGATGGGGTGGATGTGATAATATACAGATAGATAGAGATGGGGGGATGTGAGAGAGGAGAGAGACACAGAGACACAGAGAGAAAAACACAGAGATGGAGAGAGTGAGTGTGAGAGACATAGAGAGAGAAAGATATTTACCTCCTGACGAGATAGGCCCCGAATGCGTGCGCACCCGGAACGCGTGCGTACCCCGAATGTGTGTACACTCCGAATGCGTGCTGCGCACGCATGCGCAGTACAAAGACTCCGAAAATATCGATATTTCGGTAAATCTTGATATGAGTCCATCGATATATCTAAATCTGAACATTTCCATATCGACGGACCCTACTGCCCACTTTAACATTTTATCTATATCTTCTTGCAGGTGGTTACTATCCTCCTCACTATTTACTATTCTCCCTAACTTAGTATCATCTGCAAACTTGGAAACCGTGCTCCCTACACCCAAGTCCAGATCATTAATATATATTAAAACCATGACCACTTACCTGGTCACCCCTCAATCCTGGAGGACCTGGCAATCCCGGGGGCCCTTGTTCACCCTACAAAGCACAAGAGGAGAGATGAAGGTTCCTGTCACCAAGTGCTCATTGGGTGGACATAATAAAACATAATACATATTAATCCTTGCATTTGATACGGCGCCTTATCATCACTTCTCAATCACTTTACACAATGCTCTGTATTTTGTGGATGAAACGTGGCAACCAATTGCGTACGGCAGTGTCCCACAATGGGTGAACTTTTTTTTTTGAGGGATTGTTACCCTGGAAAGCCAACCACTATGGTACAGGACTCCACAGTATCTATATAACTCGGTACAGAGCAAACTATAGAGAAACATCTCAACTCCATTCATTGTGCCTCTATTTGGTAACTTACATCCTTCCCTGGGTTCCCTGATTGTCCTGGCGGGCCCATGGTTCCATGTTCTCCCTATTAAAGAAAACACACCAATCAGAGAGGATCTTGCTGGGTCTCATGATCAAAGGCTAGAGAAGAAACTAGAATTTGATATATCTTTTAATCAAGTTGAAACATCTGAAAGCGCTGGCGTAGAATATGGACTGTTCCAGGGTGGTTGTTAACAAGAGGTGGTTGCTGAATGGAGGTGACAGCTTGTTTGACTGTTTTGGCAAACCTACACAAATGAGGCAACCAGTTTTGTGCTTAGTTCCACCCAGCAAACAACCACTTTGACAGTAATCAATTTTATCTGCGAGATTGTTGACCAGGACACTTGGGAGAGACAAACTCCCTTGTCAACAGCACTGTCCTCAACGTTCACCTGAACAGGCACAGACAGGCTCTTTAGGGCATGTCACAGACAAGATGGGCTAAATGGCCTCCTTCTGTCCTGTAAATTTCTGTTTCTATGGTGCAATGAATATGAGGCTACAAGTATATGAGGGGTGAAGGCCAATCTCAGGGCAATGAGTAGCTGGAGAGTGTTCCCAGTAGGGAACGGCGATATGGGATTTTTCCGGATATGGTTATATCGGTTGGCTCATACCTGCTTAACCCGATCTATCGAGTTTTTATACTGCGCATGCGCGTGCATTCGAAGTGCGCGTGCATTGATGGCGCGCGCGCGCGCGCTCAGTCGCGGTGCGTGCGCACTGACGATACGCGCCAGTCGCGGTGCACGCACATTTCGAAATGCGTGCTCTAGGTCCAGAAAGTTTGTAATGTTGGTGTCAAGGTCTGTTGAATTATACGATGTTGTTTGCTCCCTACCTCCCCCTCTCCTTCTCTCCCTCCTCTCCTCTCTCCTTCTCTCCCTCCTTTCCCCTCTCCTTCTCTCCCTCTCCCTCCTCCCTGTCTCCTTTCCCCCTCTCCTTCTCTCCCTCCCTCCCTCCCCTCTCTCCTTCCCTCCCTCCCTCCCCTCTCTCCTTCTCTCCCTCCTTTCCCCTCTCCTTCTCTCCCTCCCCCTCCACTCTCCCTCTCTCCTCTCTGTCTCCTCTCCCTCCTTTTCCCCTCTGCTTCTCTCCTTCCCCCTCTCCTTCTCTCCCTCCCTCCCTGCCCTCTCTCCCTCCTTTCCCCTCTCCTTCTCTCCCTCCCCCTCCATTCTCCCTCTCTCCTCTCCCTCCTCCCTGTCTCCTCTCCCTCCTTTTCCCCCTCTGCTTCTCTCCTTCCCCCTCTACTTCTCTCCCTCCCTCTCTCCCTTCTCTCCCTCCTTTCCCCTCTCCTTCTCTCCCTCCCCCTCCACTCTCCCTGTCTCCTCTCCCTCCTTTCCCCCTCTCCTTCTCTCCCTCCCTCTCCTCTCTTCCTCTCTCCTTCTCTCCCAACTTTCCCCCTCTCCCTCCCTCCCCTCTCTCCTTCTCTCCCTCCTTTCCCCTCGCTCCTTCTCTTCCTCCTTTCCCCCTCTCCTTCTCTCCCTCCCTTCCTCTCTTCCTCTCTCCTTCTCTCCCTCCTGTCCCCTCGCTCCTTCTCTCCCTCCTTTCACCCTCTCATTCTCTCCCTCCTTCTTCTCTTCCTCTCTCCTCTCCCAACTTTCCCCCTCTCCTTCTCTCCCTCCCCTCTCTCCCTCCCCCCCTCCTTTCCCCTCGCTCCTTCTCTCCCTCCTTTCCCCCCCTCATTCTCTCCCTCCCTCTCCTCTCTTCCTTTCTCCTTCTCTCCCAACTTTCCCCCTCTCCTTCTCTCAAAATAGAACACACACACACCAAAAACAAAATCTAGAGATTTATTCTCCTCCATTTCTTGCTTGAAAGTAGCATGTAATGTCCACGTGTAAATGAGATCTATTACAATAGAAAAGAGAGAGACAGACAGTCTGACTGTTAGAGTTAGAAGCCAGATTATCACTGCTGTGTGTCTGACTAGACACACACATAGAAGCAGTGATAGTTTGGCTTCTAACTCTCTCACACACAAAAATAACACTTACAGCCACAAAATGCCACTTATTTTTATGCAGTCTGAAGTCTGAATTAATGTCCTTCGCCATTGGCAAGCTCTCCTTTGCTATGCAAAAAGTGACAGCGTTCGTGATACTTTGCCACTTTTTGTCCCCTCTCTGGTACAATGTTCTCCTCTTAAATAAAGCAGGAATTGTTTGAGCTGCACTGGCCCCACTACCTGTCGCTTTCTCCGAAGCGCTGGTTCGACTTCCTGCTGTTGTCGACAATGATTTCGCTCTGAGGGCAGCGTGCTGGGCGGGGTGGTGCTGCTTAATGTGTTGTCGCAGGTTGCTCGTGCTCGAATCAGATGTCTTAACCAAGACCTTACAAACTGTACATCTATACACACCATTACTGACTGCATTGTTTTCAAAGTAGTCCTATACGGGGCTTCTTTTCCCCATGATGAGAAAGGTAAATTTTCAAACTACAATTTTCAGCGATGCGACTTTGTTAAGACGCCACGACTCACGTCGAGTGTACACAGTAAAGTGTGCGCGCGCATCGGATGTGGGCGCCCGTTAATTGTGCGCGCGCACCGAATGTACGCGCATTCCATGCTCTAGATCTAGGAGGTTGCAATGCCGGCGACAAGGTAAGCTGGAAAAGATCGCATTACACTGATAATACCAACAATATTGATATATTGCCAGGAACGATATTAAAAATATATCGATGTATATTTTTAAAATCGAATCCCTCGATATAACAGGTTTTTTAGAATGACCATATCGGCATACCGATCTGAAAATCACATCGGGTTTAATCGAAAAAACGATTAATCGCCGTTCCCTAGTTCCCAGGAAGCTAAGTTTAGAAGGTTTAGGGTTGATCTGATTGAGGTGTTATTAAAATGATAAAGAGATTTAATAGGGTATAGAGAATACAGAGAAACTTTCCTCTGGTGGGTGGGGTGGGGAGAGGGAATCCAGAACAAGATGGCATCATCTTAAAATTAGAGTTAGGTAATTCAAGAGTGGGATTAGGGGGGCAGTTTTTCATCCAAAGGATAGTGAAATCTGGAACCTTCTTCCCCCAAAAGGCTGTGGGTGCTGGATCTATTCACATCTTCAAGACTGAGGTGATTAAGTATCTGTTAGTTCAGGATATTAAGGCATACAGAGCAAGGGCATGCAATTGAACTTAAGGTACAGATCAGGCATGATATTATAGAATGGCAGAACAGGCATGAGGGGCTGAATGGCCTACTCCTGTTACTATGTACAGGGGTCACCCGTAATAATGGCCCGGATGGTGTTGTTGGGAAGACTCTGAGATCAACAACAACAAATTGCATTTATAAAGCACCTTTCACATCAGGAGAGCATTCCAAGCTGCTGGACAATGAATGGTTCACACCTGAGCCCAGGATTGGGGGAGAGGACATAGGAGGTGGAGGGAAGATGACTACCAACACTGTCATAAAGAAAGGTCCTGAGACGGGCCTTGAAGGAGGCACAGAGAGGGCAGGGGACATGGAGAAGGCCAGTGCATGTATAGCGGAGGGAGCAGGCAAGTTGGTGAAGTTCAAATTAGATCAAATTTAGCCAAAGGACCTTCTTCACCTAAATCTCTCTTGACAATACGTGACCCAGTTTACGAATTTTTGCATAGTTTAGACCGAGTATTGTAAGTTGCCTCTTACTTCCATTACTTACTCTGGGGCCTGGCGGGCCAATATCACCCCGGGGACCCTTGAAACCCTGTAGAAGAGAAAATAAATGAGCTGAAATCAATGCAGGATCTTACAACAATACAATGCTACATTGCAATAGATTACACTGGATACAACAACAACAAAATTACATATGGATACAGTGCCTTTCACATCAGGAGCACATCTCAAAGCACTTCAAAGTGCCCAATGTTTTGCTGTGCCCAGGAATCGAACCCGGATCCTCTCGCTTGAGAGTCAAGCGCTCTAACCACTAAGTTATCGGATTTGGTGGACAGTCACATACTTACAGGAATGCCTCTGGATCCTGTGCGGCCAGGAAGCCCAATGTTACCTGCCCTGCCCTGGAGGATAGAAGCAAAGGTTCATTAAGTGACGTTCCCTCAAAACAGCCTTATCCGATCATCAAAACATCTCAAAGTGCTTCACAGGATTTACTGTGACTGCGTATTTGTGACTAGGTGAATGAGGCTGCCAATTTGCCTACTGCAACGTCCCACAAACAGCCACAAAGTGGGTGACTCATTTTATTTGGGGGATTGTTGACCAGGACATCAGGAGAGGGAAACTCCCTCCTCCTTTCCAATATGGCCATGGAAATTTTAACGTCCACCTGATCAGGCAGACCAGACCTCGGTTTAACGTCTCATCTGAGGGATGGAGGACAATTACAGTTCAACCACACCTCACCAACTGGATGTTGAGTCAGGGGATTGCTGTGTTAGTTGATAGAGAACGAGGCAGATTTTTAGTTTTCTTCTCTTACCAGCTCCCCTGGATTGCCAGGCTTGCCATCTTTTCCGTCTTTTCCCTCCAGACCCTGCAGAACGGCAAAATACCCCCAGACAGTTAGCTGCCAGCAGTGCACCAAACCACAACATGCAACCAATGCGTGGGTTCAGTGAAGGGTCTTGTTGCATTGACACTAAAGGGTTTCTACGTGTAACAAGTTGATTGCAAGAGAAGGGAGCAGCGTTGGCATGATCAGGACCTAACCTTCATCAGCAATGCCCCCCAAAACTCCCACCCACCCAAACATCTCTGCAAACCCGCTCCCCTTCCAAATCACCTTTGCACCCCTGTCCCCAAATCATAGCTTGCCATTGAGAGCAATACCACTGGAAAGCTATCCCGTTGCTTGTCAAGCTAAGACCACCCTACTCGTGAGGGCTTTGGTTTGAGGTCACGTGCTGAGTAGGATGACTCCCTGCCCCCAGTAACTGGTCTGCACTTCCAGGTCCTGCCGATGAGCCAGGCTGGGCTGTGCTGTTATTAGCAGTGCACTGAATTCCAACAGTCCTGCCTCGCTCAGGACCCCGATTGGAGACCGTCAGAGAGGTCTTGCTCAAGGGTGGCATGGAGGATATCATGATGGGGTTACACAGTGGCTTCCATTTTGCATTAGTTGCACTAAACATTGATTAAAAACAAATAGAAATCAGGGATGGAGTTACTCACATGTCTTCCCTGCAATCCTGGAGGGCCTTGTAATCCTGGGGTACCTTCCTTCCCCTGAGGGAACACACACAGCCAATAGATACCGGCTCCCACACAACCAGAGAAATTCACAACAAGGAATGAGGCCATTCCCTTAAGGCAGACCTTTAAGTGTGCTCCAGTTCTCAGACCGAGCTCAAACCATTTATTTGCACCCTCTGCCCTATCCCCACACCCTTTCAAGCTTCTATCCTTCATTTACCCTACTGCCCTCTTGACCAGCTAGGGCCCTTCCTACCACCTCAGGTCTGACCGACCTGGCACTTACCTTCTCTCCTTGCAGCCCTGGGGTGCCAGGCACTCCTGAGACTCCGTCAGCTCCCTGAAAGGGAAATAGTTTGTTTATTATCGTACTTTTTGGCTGAAAAAACGATTACACAACATCAACAACAAAACCTTTCCTGCCTTTCACGTCAGGAGGATGCCCCACGGATTACACAGGCAACATAAATGGTGTCTCAGATATACAGCGAGTCTCTGTACATCACTCTGTCAGAGATCTATATACAGCGAGTCTCTGTACATCACTCTGTCAGATGTCACTCACGATGATGGAAAATAAATAAGTTTTTCCTTGCATCACTTTTTAAAAAATAAATAAGTGTATCCAGTTATTTATTTATGATTTTCTCTCCACGGGATTCACCTTTCTCCACCAGGTCTGGCTTCTCTGCCCTGATTTGGCCTCACCTTACTGCCCCTCTCGGACCACTTTCGCATCTCCCACTCCTCAAACATTAACAACAACAACAACAACTTAAACTTATAAAGCACCTTTCACGTCGGGAGGACATCCCAAGGCGCTGCACAGGAGGCGTGTGACCCGAGCTGGGAGGGGAGTGTTCGGGAAGGGGTGAAACACGTAGGGGAGGTCGAAAAGTTAGGGGGGGAACAAAAGGCACGGTCGAAGAGGAAAGTCTTCAAACCGGCCTTGAAAGAGGAAAGGGAAGAAACAAGGCGGAGGGATTGGGGGATGGAATTCCACAGGGTGGGAGCGGAGAAACTGAAATCCCGGCCTCCGATGGTGGGGCGGTTCGGACGGGGGGCTTGGAGCAGGCCAAGTCCTGCTGAACGGAGGGTCCGAGTGGGCTTATAGGGGGAAAGTAAATCGGTTAAGTAGGGCGGGGCAAGGCCGTTTAAGGCCTTGAAGGTGAGGACGAGGATCTTGAACTCGATCCTCTGGAGGATGTGGAGCCTCCTGTCTTCCAAGCCCTCCCATCTTTTAACATCCCTGGGAATGTACATAGCCCTCTGTTTGCTGCTGTAAACCATTGCAAGCTAATATTAGGTTGGCTCACTCTTTTCATTAATACTTACAGCCGGGCCTTGATTTCCGGGGGGACCAGGGTACCCTGGCAGCCCTGGACTACCCTGTAAGGAAACAGGAAGGGAACAGAAACAGTCCATGTATTTAGCAGAAAATTGTACAATGTGCATTTATGCAACAATCACAAATTGCATATATATATATTTATATTCATGCCAGGAGGATGCCCCAATGTGCAGTGCAAGTATTCTTGTGGGATAGCATCAGGCAAGGTGGGTGCAGGAGAGAGGGTGACCAACGGCATGATTGAAAAGGAGGTTCTTCAAATGGGTCATGAAGGAGGCAAATGAAGCGGGTGGACAGAGTTCCAGAGGGTGGGGCAGAAAGGCTGAAGGATGTGGGAGGTAAGGGGGGTGAGGTCAGGATTTAGGGCAAAGGACAGGGGTGGTGTGAAGCATTATGGCTGGAGTCTTTCACGTTGGAGAGACAGACATCTCTGAGTGTCTCCCAGGATTAGTGTACAGTGAAGGTGTGTTTTGTGGGACAACTTTTAAGAGGGAATTAAGTATATGGTATTGGGGTGGGAGGAAGTGAGCAGGAGAGTGGGATTAGATATGGCTTCTGGAGACAAACATGCTTGATGTGACATTTCTCTCTGGCAGGGCTTCACCCAGACAGTGTTAGGTCCAAGGTGGCGAGAGCCAAGGTTTGGGTACCCCAGACCCCCAACTGCTGGAGACTAACCAGCAAAAACCACATAGCTTGTCATTGAGAGCACTGTCTGCTTATCCAGCTGGGAGCACCCTACTTGTTAGGGCTTTAGCTTTCAGGAGTCTAGTCAGCTAATACCAAAAAAGGGGATGAGAAGGGGATTGAAGCCAATGGCACTTTGTGCAGAACTCTTGGCAGGGGATGGCCTACAGTGATGGCCTCTGTCACGCCTTACCTGGTTGCCCTTCTCACCGGCTGGGCCAAGAAAACCTCGCTCTCCTTTGCTGCCCTAACACAATTGACAGAACCAAATTGTTAGATGTTGGAAGAACAGGCTCCAGTTCTTTCTCCCCTCCCATCCCTCCCCTCTTCCTCAATTCTTACCTTGAGTCCTTCTGGGCCTTGTGGGCCTGGTGGTCCCAGAGGTCCAGAGTTCCCCTAATAGAAGAAGAGATAGCAAAATTGGGCAGAGGAACGGTAGGTCATTTTAGACGGTGTGATTCTGAGTTTCCAATGTGGGATTAGAACCTACAACTTTCTGACTCAGAGGCCACAGTGCTCCCACTGAACAAATGTAACATCTTGGGATGTTTGTTAGACATTGTTCTACTCTTCATCTCTGAGGTTTAAATGGAGGAAGAGTGAAGGTGGTGGGTGGTTCACATACCATCTTCCCAGGGTTTCCATCTGCTCCGGGGGGGCCTGCATGACCTCTGCTTCCTTTGAAGCCTGGTATTCCGGGGATGCCAGGGGGTCCTGCTGGGCAGCTGGCACAAGCGTCCTGGGAGAATCACAGAACAGTTTACAACAGACAAGCAAGCGAGTGAGCATCACAGATCCCAATCCTGTTGCCTTTATTCCATCTGCCAATTGGGGAGACCACCTCTCACCTGAATTGTCACACAAATCGACATTTCACCTGGAGGAAGGTGCCTTACGCAATCCGTCTCTTCCAAACTCACAATGCAAAGATGAAGAGCATCGCTGGGCAGCTGATCATACTCACACACACACAAAATTACTCACACATACACACACACCCACGTACACACACACAAACACACACTCACAAACATACACACTTCATACACACAAACAGCAACCTGGAAGCTTCGGATATTATAATAATAAGCATTGCATTTGATATAGTGCTTTATCAAAGCAGTGTCAGCCTAGATTGTGAGCTCAAAGTCTGTGACTTGAGGACTTGAACCCACAACTCCTGACTCAGGGGTGAGAATGTGAGGACTGAACGACACAAACGTTATCTGCAATCATACACTCAGACATAGTTAGAGAAGAACTGAGGCAGTAAAGGAGCCTTTGAAAGAGGATGGCGATACATTTTTCAATATTGTATTCTATATTATATTGAAAAATGGAAGATTAGAATATTTTGAGATTCTTTTGCTGTAGGAGCAGAGAAAGTAAAGACTTTACCATTTCCTGAATGTTTGTTATCACTTTTTCTGCTTTTTGCCAATTTTCTGCCCTCCTCTCGTCTCATGCCATATAATTGACTATATTCTGTGGGCGAAACGCAGCAACCAATTACACAAAGCAGTTTCCCACAAACTATCTTGGAATGAATGACCACATTTCTTTTGTTCTTGAGGGATTATTACCCCTGGAAAGCGATCTGCCAATCGGCTAACAACCATATTCCTACTTACTACTGGGTAAATAGGCATCTGGAATAAGGAACCTTGCTCAACGTTTTGCCCTGCCAGGGACTCGAACCCAGGTACTCTTGCTTCTGAGTCAAGAGCTCTAACTACCAAGCTACAAGACTCCACACCCTTAACTAACAAATACCTATCCAAAATTTGAATGAATCAACATCCACAGCCTTTTTGGTAGGTTTGCCTGACTTCCCACCCATTCCATGTGGTGAAGAGCCCACCATCACCTAGCTAGACTTCATCTACTACCCATCCCTAAAAACCTTCCAAGGTGAGATGGACAAACCACTCACCTGAACCAAGCCTCTTAAATCTCCCCTTGAGGTAATGGGTAATGATGCCTGTAGGGCAAAGAATATTTTGGTTTGTCAGTGAACAAACAGATTCTCACTGTCTCATATATAGTTGGTCCTCACTACTCTCGCAACCACCTCCATGGGATCTAATTCAGGAATTATCATGGTAAAGGGCGCATCTCCACTGCGGCATTCTGATGCAAGCAGTGTGATGCTCTGGAGAGAGGTGGAAAACAGAGGGATAAAAAACAAGTCAAACAGAAAAAAGAAGGAAAGGAAAAGAAAGGGACCGCTTCAGTCTGGAGAGAAAACCGCTCCGACAGGTATGGGGCATTTTAAGTGGGATTGAATAAGTAAACGCAGATCAATAATTTAGGAGGCACCATGACAGCAGACCACAAGAACACAGATTTAGCAGTGTAAAGAGGGCAATTTCAGGACAGACACCAGGAAGTATTTCTTTACCCAGTGTGTAATTAATGACTAGAACAAGGTTACCAAGAAGGGTGGTTGAGGCCAGGGCACTGGGACTCGATTAAAAAGCAGCTCAATACTGTGATAATAATAATCCTTTTATTTGGTATCGTGCTTTTCACGTCTTCTAGACATCTCAAAGCGCTTCACAGAATATACTGGAAAGTGAGTTGACTATATTTGTGGACAAAATGCAGCAGCCAATTGCGCACAGCAGTGTCCCACAAGTCATGGATTGAAATGACAATTTTTTTTGAGGGATTACTAGTAGGCATGTGAAAGGAGTAAGCAAATTTACCACAGTGCTCTAACCACTGAGCTACAGGACTCCACTCCAAATGGGTGATGGGTTGGGGCGGAGGGTTGGGGGAGGTGGGGAGGGTTGGGAGTGGGAAGGAAATGGGATGGGAGAGGGGCTCTGGTGGGGTTCTGGAGGGATGAGAGAATGGTTGGAAAGATTTTCTTCATGTGAACTGTAGGAGACGGGGACTAAATGGAGAGGTCTTTCAGAGAGCGGGCACAAGACGATAGGTTTGTGACTGACATGGTGCAATTCCAACCATATTTGAAAATAAATAGACTCCAAATCATCATTAGGCAATCTTTCACAGTGGGTTCTTCTCGGTGGCTGCTCCCCCCTCCCCAGCAATAGCATGAGCAGTGATTGTGGTTTGTGAATATCTCTCCTCCACTTGGGGGAAGGGAGGGCTGAAGGGAAAACTGGGAGAAGCTGGTGGGTGGGGGGCAAGCAATGTAAAGTGTGGAAAATCAGAACAAGAGACAAATGGGCAAAGCACAAGTAAGTGTGTGAAGAAAAAGAGGGAGAGGCCGGCATAGGCACACATCAATGGTTTTTTGACTGTAATAGAACGAGAGAGAGAGTGACATACGGGTTCCCCCGGGGGTCCTGGGTCACCTGGCAGGCCGGGCATGCCCTGGAAAACAAAGCAAAGATCAGGTCACATCCACAGAGAAGCAAATCCGCTTGTCTGACTTGCAGGTGAGAGTGACATTCTGGAGATTACACGGGCCAATCCTTCAATAAAAGGGCATTAAAAGGGCGAGTCAAACCACAACTGGAGGCATCTTAGCCAGACAGGTGGGCAGTTTTACTATCCAGTGGGTTCTGTAATGCTGATCTGAAGCACCCAATTAATGGAACTCAAATTACACAACAACGTTAGCTGGACTTCAGGAACCTCCAGTTTCCCAGTGCAGTGTTGCTCCCATCCACACCACTCCCTGCTCAGCGCTGAGATATTTAATAATACTCCTATATTTAATACACCACCTTATCATGTTGGTGAAATGTCTCAAAGCGCTTCATAGGATATACTGTTATAGAATTGATTTGTGTGTTTCGTCGGCGAAACGCGCAGGTTAGGCACCACAATATCCCACAAACACTTGTGGAGTGAGTGACTAATATTATTTGATGGACAGTCGGCCAGGACACCGGGAGAAAGAAACACCCTTCTCTTTTCCAATGGCGCCTCAAGATTCTTAATGTCCACCTGATCAGGCACAGACCCCGTTTAATATCTCATCTGAGACCTCTGGCACCTCCAACAATCAACCCGCACCCCCAGTACTGCACTGGAGTCTTAAACTATGTGATTCCAAAATGGGACTTGAGCCCAACAACTTTCTGACTCATAGACTAGAGTGCTTCCACTGCCCTATGCTGACGCACGAGATATAGCCTGACGAAAAAAAAGGAAAGGAGGTTAGTGAGTGAGGCACTGGAGTTTTCAGTTAAAGGATAAGACGTCAGGTTATTGATTCTTCACTTACATCTTGCCCAGCAGGTCCTTGCTGACCGGATACTCCTGGAGGTCCTCTGGGACCCTGTGAAACAAAATGAACATTCGCAACATCTCCCACAACACCAAGTGCCACCCAATATGCAGTCTCGTTGTTGGAAGCCATGGATGAATCCACAAAAACAAACACCAAAAGGAAACATGAGGTACAGGAGAGAAGGAAGTAGAGTGGGACAGGAGAGAGGTGAAGCAGGTTGAGAGTGCCAGGGTAGGGAAAGAACAATCAACCATAATCCCCACACCTTCCCCTTTCCAATGGTTGTCCTAGCTTGCAGGGTTAATGGCATCTGAATGGGAAGATTTCCTGCCCCAGTGACTGCCCTTCCAAGTCCTGCCAATGAGCCAGGCTGGGCTGTGCTGTGATCAACAGTGCCCTGGAAAACCGTGGACCCACCTGGTTCAAGAACCAGAATAGAGGCCATCATCACAGGTGGGCTCAATTGAGACATTCCATTGCCAATATATTTGAAAAGGAGTCATTTACAGAGGTTTGGGGTGGGGAGGGGGAGACAGGAACTCAGAATGAATGGATTCTCAGAGTAGCCGAAAATGTCCCTATTTGAAGAATGGGCCAAAAGAAAAATCAAAGAAATCTTCAACTTTTAGCCAATCTCCATGGCCAAATTTCCCTTCACTGCGGCCATACCGAAAATCCCCTGTCACCTGCCGGTCCGGCGGGGCCCTGAAAGAAAAGAGGGAAAAACACTAAAATATAACTTTTACACCAATTTACACTTACACAGCTTTTAACATTGGGAGGATGCCCCAAAGGGCTTGACAGTCCTGGCTGGGCACCTGGGCAGTTGGGGCTGAAGCTGGGAGTTGGGAGGAGAGATTACCAAAATGTGGATAGAGACGTCTTGAGACACGTTCATAAATGTAACATGTTACTTGTCCAGCTAGGACCACCCTATCTGATAGGACTTTGGTTTGCAGGGTTAAAAGAAGCTGAGTTGAAGGATTCCCTGACCCCGGTGACTGGTCTATTGAGTCCTGCCAATGAGCCATCACCAGTGCCCTGGAATACAGTGGATCTGCCCTGGCTCAGGAACTGGACTAGAGCATGTCACAAGAAGGCTGGCTCAATTCTGACATTTCATTGCCAAATGTGTCAACTTGGAGCTAGTTCAGCTCCTAGGAGACCAATCTTACTTCTGTGTATTAATAATAATAATAATAATAATAATCA
Organism: Hydrolagus colliei; assembly: GCA_035084275.1. Taxonomy (NCBI): domain Eukaryota; kingdom Metazoa; phylum Chordata; class Chondrichthyes; order Chimaeriformes; family Chimaeridae; genus Hydrolagus; species Hydrolagus colliei. The sequence continues at coordinate 34,199,751 of CM068743.1, read as the reverse complement.
TGTGGCTTTCAAGTCAAAAGGCTTCACAGGATATGCTGGCTGGATTGAGCAGGACAGGGCTACTGAGCACCTTACAAATTAATCACCTGGTCCAATAGAGGATCCAGGTTTGATTCCTGGGAGCAGCAAAACCTTATGGAAGTTTCCTTACCCCCACATACCTCTGTTTATCTAGCAGAAAGTAAGAACCCACTTGTAAATCAACAGCCAGATCACTTTCCGGGGATAATAATCCCTCAAAAATGTTTTTGCTCACTCAATCTATGTCTATTTGTGGGACACTGCTGCCCATAATTGTCTGTTGCGTTTGCCCAAAAAATATACAGGCAATCCATTTTATATATTCCGTGAAATGCATTGAGACGTCTCAGAGATGTGAATAAGACGCACAAAATGCAAGTATTATCAATAGAAAGTGTAGCTATGCTTTCTCTGTGTACCCTGCTACAAACGCCCCCTCCCAGGGACTCTACGCACTCTTTGCACGTCGCAGCTACTGTAGATGGCCATGTGCGTGGGGGGCACAGGGAAAGATGGCATCACGGAAAATCAGCTTTACACACCTGTGAGTGAACCACTATTGAAAAACCAGCTGTGTGACAGTACTGGTATCTGTTTGCTCAACGCCCAGTCTAAACTGAGCTCCTGGGACAAATTCTTGGTAAGTTCAATGAATATTTTTTGTATTTTAAACATAACTACATATTCAAGAAATATATGTCTATAGTTTAATTCAGGTTGTTTCACAAAATGCGTCGATCAATAGCAGCAAAAATAAAGGCAGCAATTGCCTTTGCAATTTTCCACAAAATTTATCAAATGCCTGAATATTATTGGCAAATATTATGGCATATATTTTCTGTGACATCCAGCTTATGACTCATAATGAGTGATTATGCCTCACAATGGGAGTGGGGGTGGCTGGGGGCTACACATGGGTATAAAAAGGCTGCCTTGCAACACTACAGCACAGAGACACGACTGAATCTCAACCATGGCAAGCCATCGTCATTCCATGAAGAGGAAACGTAAATCAGGACGGAAAACCAAAAAGCGAAGGCAATCGCGAAAATCACTCAAACAAAAAAAGCGATACACGTTAATGCTGAAGAGGCCCCAGCCCCGGATCTGAAGAGGCCCCAGCCCCGGATCTGGCCTTAACTCTAATAAATAACCAGAGCATCGAGAACATGGAAAACAAGACACATTTCGCTGACACAAGGGATCAAGAGTAGTGACTTGATCAGCCATGATGAACAAACACCAAGTCCTGTGTTGTTTTCGATCCTCAACTGGCTCCTCACCTTTTCTCTGTGGGACCCTCACATATCCTGCCACCCTCCACCCCTCCCCTCCTCACTGTGGACCCTCATTTCCACTCCATGTCTTGTTGATTTGTGGTCAGTGAATAAAAGCATCAGCAAATGATGTGAACAAAATTTGTGTTTTTAGTTCCTTACAGCTTAAGCACCATATGAGACATTGAAGACTTGTTAATGGGATGGTAATCTATTATCCAAGTCATGTAACTTGGACAGTTTCTTAAGATAGAGACTTTCCCATTAGGTGAATGTTTCAAAGTGCTTCATAGGTCTGGTGTTTGGCTAGGGCGGGGCTGGGGTTGTGCTAGGCTGGGTTACTTACCTGTGGTCCAGGAAGCCCCACACCAGGAGGGCCCCTGTCTCCTGGTATCCCAGAGTGACCAGATTCTCCTGGGTCTCCCTACAAAAAAAAATAAAGAATGTTGACGTGGTTTGTCAAAGAGCCAGAGAAATGGTTTGTGATGCAGTATTCCCTCACAAAAGCGCTGACAACAACAACAAATTGCACTTATAAAGTGCCTTTCACGTCGGGAGGACGTCCCAAGGCGCTGCACAGGAGGCGTGTGACCCGAGCTGGGAGGGGAGTGTTCGGGAAGGGGTAAAAAACGTAGGGGAGGTCGAAGAATTGGGGGGAACAGAAGGCACGGTCGAAAAGTAAAGTCTTCAAACTGGCCTTGAAAGACGAAAGGGAGGAAACTAGGCGGAGGGATTGGGGGATGGAGTTCCAAAGGGTGGGAGCGGAAAAACTGAAGGCCTGGCCTCCGATGGTGGGGCGGTTCGGGCGGAGGGCTTGGAGCAGGCCAAGTCCTGTTGAATGGAGGGTCCGTGTGGGCTTATAGGGGGAGAGTAGATCGGATAAATAGGGCGGGGCAAGTTCGTGTAAGGCCTTGAAGGTGAGGATGAGGATCTTGAACGCGATCCTCTGGAGGATGGGGAGTCAGTGGAGACAGGCGAGGGTGGGGGTTATGTGGTCGCGGAGGCGGGTGTGGGATAGTACACGGGCTGCAGAGTTTTGGATGACCTGCAGCCTGTGAATGGAGGAGCTGGGGAGGCCGACGAGGAGAGAGTTCATAGCCCAGCTGTGAGGTGATGTACGCGTGCACGAGTGTCGTCCTGTTCAGCGGTCTCCCCAGCTCCACCATCCACAAGATCCACTTAATTCAAAACTCCACTCCAGAAACTCACCAGCACTAAACTGTCCCCCCATCACACCAGTCACCAAACCGATCACCTGGTTTCAAATCCTTTCAGGCGTATCCCTCAGGGCTGGAGGACTCGAGTCCTGGACTTGGACTCGGACCGGTCTCGAGTCCACATTTGAAGGACTCGGACTCGACAGCAGGGACTCGAGGACTCGGGCTCGAGACCGCCGCGAGTCTGGCAGGTATGAGCCGAGCCGCAGGGTTTTCTGCAGTTCCAGCAAATACTACACCGGCCGACTTACCGGAAATCTCGCAGCGAAAGTTGCTTGTGAACGAACTGCGGTATCCCACGTGGGATACTACTTCCTGTCTATCACATATCAATTTTCTACCAATGAAAAAAGCCTTTAAAAAGTGACGCGTTTCAATCCAATGCCCTGGATGGCCACGTGTTCCAGTTCCATTGTGTGCGTAGTAGGGAACGGCGATATGGGATTTTTCCGGATATGGATATATCGGTTTGCTCATACCTGCTTAAACCGATCTATCGAGTTTTTATACAGCGCATGCGCGTGCATTCGAAGTGCGCGTGCATTGATGGTGCGCGCGCATTTATGGTGCGCGCTCAGTCGCGGTGCACGCGCATTGACGGTGTGTCCGCACTGACGATGCGCGCGCAGTCGCGGTGCACGCACATTTCGAAATGCGTGCTCTAGGTCCAGATAGTTTGTAATGTTGGTGTCAAGGTCTGTTGAATTATACGATGTTGTTTGCTCCCTACCTCCCCATCTCCTTCTCTCCCTCCTCTCCTCTCTCCTTCTCTCCCTCCTTTCCCCCTCTCCTTCTCTCCCTCCCTCCCTCCCCTCTCTCCTTCTCTCCCTCCTTTCCCCCTCTCCCAACTTTCCCCCTCTCCCTCCCTCCCCTCTCTCCTTCTGTCCCTCCTTTCCCCTCACTCCTTCTCTCCCTCCTTTCCCCCTCTCATTCTCTCCCTCCCTCTCCTCTCTTCCTCTCTCCTTCTCTCCCAACTTTCCCCCTCTCCTTCTCTCCCTCCATCTCTAAACACAAAATAGAACACACACACACCAAAAACAAAATCTAGAGATTTATTCTCCATTTCTTGCTTGAAAGTAGCATGTAATGTCCACGTGTAAATGAGATCTATTACAATAGAAAAGAGAGAGACAGACAGTCTGACTGTTAGAGTTAGAAGCCAGATTATCACTGCTGTGTGTGTCTGACTAGACACACACATAGAAGCAGTGATAATCTGGCTTCTAACTCTCTCACACACAAAAATAAAACTTACAGCCCCAAAATGCCACTTATTTTTATGTAGTCTGAAGTCTGAATTAATGTCCTTCGCCATTGGCAAGCTCTCCTTTGCTATGCAAAAAGTGACAGCGTTCGTGATACTTTGCCACTTTTTGTCCCCTCTCTGGTACAATGTTCTCCTCTTAAATAAAGCAGGAATTGTTTGAGCTGCACTGGCCCCACTACCTGTCGCTTTCTCCGAAGCGCTGGTTCGACTTCCTGCTGTTGTCGACAATGATTTCGCTCTGAGGGCAGCGTGCTGGGCGGGGTGGTGCTGCTTAATGTGTTGTCGCAGGTTGCTCGTGCTCGAATCAGATGTCTTAACCAAGACCTTGCAAACTGTACATCTATACACACCATTACTGACTGCATTGTTTTCAAAGTAGTCCTATACGGGGCTTCTTTTCCCCATGATGAGAAAGATAAATTTTCAAACTACAATTTTCAGCGATGCGACTTTGTTAAGACGCCACGACTCACGTCGAGTATACACAGTAAAGTGTGCGCGCGCATCGGATGTGCGCACCCGTTAATTGTGCGCGCGCACCGAATGTACGCGCATTCCATGCTCTAGATCTAGGAGGTTGCAATGCCAGCGACAAGGTAAGCTGGAAAAGATCGCATTACACTGATAATACCAACAATATTGATATATTGCCAGGAACGATATTAAAAATATATCGATGTATATTTTAAAAATCGAATCTCTCGATATAACAGTTTTTTTAGAATCACCATATCGGCATACCGATCTGAAAATCATATCGGGTTTAATCGAAAAACTGATTAATCGCCGTTCCCTAGTGAGTAGTAACACTGATTTCAGAGACTCTGTGAGTATTTTTTTGTACATTGTCTTGTTTACTAACTGTACAAGGGCTACCATACTAGGCTTATATCGCGTGCTACGCACTGAAACCTCCCTGATTCTTACCTGCCCGGCGCGTACGAGCATCACCATGTCTGCCATGTCCCGAGTGATTGGGTACACGGATCATAAGGAATTCACAACAACATGGGGGAACAAACATCATGCAAAATGTAAGTTTTGCAAATGTGTTATAACTGAAACGTGTGGCACCACATCGAATTTCACACGCCATCCGCAGCGACGTCATAAAGAAAATTAAGTTTCGTACTCATTTACGATTAGACTATACAATAAATTAAGTGTGCGCGTGGACTTTTGTCGGAACGTGTTATTCATGAATCACGATAAATTTTGTCATGTTAATAGTCTTGAAGATTTAATCTAATAAAGACTATTTTCTGAACTATGTTGGGTAGGCCTCAGTCTACAGAAAAATCCATCTGGTTGGAGGAGTTGTTGCTCTCCTCCAACACAGGTGGAAGTCTCACATATAAAATACCGCTACGTGCTGAAATTGGCCTTACTAGGGGTAGATCTTAGGTCTTTGTAGTAGAAATATATATGGAGATAAAAATCTAGCCCCATAGAGATACGCATAAGAAGTAGAGCGCGAGCGCCGCAAAGCATTATACTATCTTTGAAATGAGGACTCGAGACCGGTCTCGAGTTCGAGTCCAGGAATCAAGTCCTACAGCCCTGCAATTTTCTTCTTTGTGCGCAATGCACTGACTCGTACTCGGATCAGCAGCATTCACGAGCGCTCGGTCACACACCGATATATACAAGTACAAGCCTAGGCAAGCAATCTGCAGCTAGATTTTTTATTTGGAAAAAAAATTGAAATCTCTCTCCTCGACACAAATGGGGGTTGGGGAAGAGAGAGACAGGGAGAGACATATACACATATGTAGGGTCCGGCGATATATCGATATATCGCTGAAACCCGATATAATTTTCATATCGATACGCCGATATAGGCATTTCAAAAAAGTCGATATATCGAGGTAAAAAATCGGAATGCGCGCACACTGAACTACAAGACCCAGAATGCTCATCTCTATACACAATGCACAGACCGAGGTGCAAAGCCGCCATATTGTATTCATAGTCCTCGAATACAATATACAGGTATGCAAGGGGTGTGGGGGGGGGGGGGGGGAGAGACGGCTGGGGGGGTGAGGGGGAGAGAGACGGTTGGGGGGGGTGAGGGGGAGAGACGGCTGGGGGGGTGAGGGGGAGAGAGACGGCTGTGGGGGTGGGGGGGGAGAGAGACGGCTGTGGGGGTGGGGGGGGAGAGAGACGGCTGGGGGGGGGTGAGGGGGAGAGAGATGGCTGGGGGGAGGGGGAGAGAGACGGCTGGGGGGGTGGGGGGGGAGAGGGACAGCTGGGGGGGTGGGGGGGGAGAGGGACGGCTGGGGGGGGTGGGGGGGGAGAGGGACGGCGGGTGGGGGTGGGGGGAGAGACGGGATGGATGTGATAATATACAGATAGATAGAGATGGGGCGGATGTGAGAGAGACAGAGACACAGACAGAAAAACACAGAGATGGAGAGAGTGAGAGACACAGAGAGAGGAAGATATTTACCACCTGAGGAGATAGGCCCCGAATGCGCGTGCACCCGGAACGCGCGCGCACTCAGAATGCGCGTGTCGCGCGCGCATGCGCAGTACGAAAACCCCGAAAATATCGATATTTCGGTATATCTCGATATAAGCCCATCGATATATCTAAATCGGAAAATTTCCGTATCGACGGACCCTACATACACACATACAAACGCACAAAAGCCAACCCAATCCTTCTGTCTTCAATTGGGGTTCAAACATGTGCATTTCCAGGAAAATCATGCCAGGCAGGCCTTTGCAAAAACATTTGCCAAACAAGGTTTAGATTTATAAATATAGATGGATTTGGAGATCATAGAAATGTACAACACAGAAGGAGGCCATTCACACTATCGCAAGACATCTAGAAGACGTGAAAAGCGCTATATCAAATGCAAGAATTCTTCTTATTATTATCATGCCTGTGCCATGTGAATCGTTGCCTCTCCAAATTAAAGGTTAGACTCGATTATTGCTTCTTAAAGTTTGCCCACAGTCGGATACCTTCTGGGTTGACTTTATAAATGTGCTTCAGACAGGAAGGGAGACAGATGAGAGTCAGTGGGAGAGATAAGACAGGGAGCAGAGTGACGGACAGACAGAAAGGAAAGGAGAACAGAATTAGAAAACACACAAATGTAGGGGACTTGCAAGAGGAATTCACTGAATTCTCACCCACCAGTTTGAATAAAAGCGTATATCACAAGCCAGCCAAGTTACTAGTTCCAAGTCAGCTTTAAACTGCAAAGTCTCTAAATTGCAGTCAGGTGTTTGAGCTAGAATTTTTTAGTTAGGCAAACGTATTAATTTGAAGCATTTCGAAAGACAAATTTAATAAGGCACAGGTTACTGCGGAACTACTGCTTAACTGCATGTTTGGAGAGGATTAACATCAACTTTCTAGACATTTGTTTTTCATGCCCGACCACGTTACCTTCCTCAAATTAATGAACGCATATCACTGTCTTAGCATTTTGTGAACCTTCATTTCAGTGAATATCAGTGCAATGGCTTTATCAGACAAGTGACTGACGACTTGAGAAGTCAATATTCCTTGAACTTCAGGGACTAAAAATTGAATTTTAATTTGTTCTTGAATCAAACCATTAACAACAACAACAACAATTTACATTTATAGAGCGCCTTTCACGTCGGGAGGACGTCCCAAGGCGCTGAACTTAATTTAATTAATTAATTAATTATTCAAACTGGTGGGTGAGAATTCAGTGAATTCCTCTTGCGAGTCCCCTACATTACGGAAATTCTCTCCTAGTCGGCCTCCCCAGTTCCTCCATTCATAGGCTGCAGACCATCCAAAACTCTGCAGCCCATGTACTATCCCGCACCCGCCTCCGTGACCACATAACCCCCACCCTCGCCCGTCTCCACTGGCTCCCCATCCTCCAGAGGATCGAATTTAAGATCCTCGTCCTCACCTACAAGGCCTTGCCCCATCCTACCTAACCGATCTACTCTCCCCCTACACGCCCATCCGGACCCTCCGTTCAACAGGACTTGGCCTGCTCCAAGCCCCCCGCCCGAACCGCCCCACCATCGGAGGCCGGGCCTTCAGTTTCTCCGCTCCCACCTTATGGAATGCCATCCCTCAATCCCTCCGTTTCGCCTCTTCCCTTTCCTCTTTCAAGGCCGATTTGAAGACTTTCCTCTTCGATCGTGCCTTTTGTTCCACCCCGAACTTTTTTACCTCCCCTTCGTGTTTCACCCCTTCCCAAACACTCCCCTCCCAGCTCGGGTCACAAGCCTCTTGTTTAGTGCCTTGGGACGTCCTCTCGACTTGAAAGGCGCTATATAAATGTAAATTGTTGTTGTTGTTGTGTGTTTTCTAATTCTGTTCTCCTTTCCTTTCTGTCTGTCCATCACTCTGCTCCCTGTCTTATCTCTCCCACTGACTCTCATCTGTCTCCCTTCCTGTCTGAAGCACATTTATAAAGTCAACCCAGAAGGTATCCGACTGTGGGCAAACTTTAATTAAGCACTTAATTTAATTAATTAAGCACTTGAACTTCGGGATAATGAGTCAATTTATTGCATAAAGCGATGAAGTAAGATACCAACCCTTGTAAACAAAGCGTAGCAAGCAATATACATCAAAAAAAGGTATAAGACTGAAATTCTAGTATGTATAAATTGGTGATGGGCGTGACTTTTTACATGGAGGACTCGGACTCAGACGTTGAGGACTCAGACTCGGACACCAGAGACTCGGACATTAAAATGTGGCAGGGACTCGGACACCAGGGACTTGGACTCGGATGAGGAGGACTCGACTACAGCCCTGATAACCTTCTCTGCTCTAATGGGAAAAGTCCTAACTTCTCCAGCCTGTCCTCATAGCTAAGGTTCCCCATTCCTGGTGTCATTCTCGTGAATCTCCTCTGCACCCTTTCCAGTGCCTTAATGTCCTTCCTGAAGTAAGGTGCCCAGAACTGGACGCAGTACTCTAGCTGAGGCCTAACCAGTGTTTTCTATAGATTAACCATAACCTCCCTACTCTTATACTCTATGCCCCTACTAATAAAGCTCAGTACACCAAATGCCTTTTTTACTGCCTTATCTATCTGCCCTGCTACCTTTAATGATTCGCTTACTTGAACACCCATATCTCTCTGTATGTTCACCACCCTTAAGATTGAGCTACCAAGTCTATATTGCCTCTTATCATTTTTCCTACCTAAGTGTATCACTTCACACTTATCCACATTGAAATCCATCTGCCACATGTCAGCCCATTCCACCATTCTGTGTATGTCTACTTGCAGTTGGTTACAGTCCTCCTCACTATTTACTACCCTACCTAACTTTGTACCATCTGCAAACTTGGAAATAGTGCTCTGTATGCCCAAGTCCAGATCATTAATATATATTAGAAAGAGCAGTGGTCCCAATACCGATCCCTGGGGGACACCGCTGCACACCTCCTTCCATTTCGAGAAACACCCATTAACCACCACCCTCTGCTTTCTGTCACTCAGCCAGTTCTTAATCCAAACTGCCACTGTCCCCTAATACCGTGGGCCTCTAATTTTTTTTATTAATCTCTTATACGGTACTGTGTCAAAAGCCTTTTTGAAATCCATGTAAATAACGTCCACCGCATTTCCCTCATCAACCCTCACTGTCACCTCTTCAAAAAATTCTATTAGATTTGTTAGGCAAATCCATGTTGGCTGTTTTACCTCGTGTTCCTCTAAGTAGAGATTTATTCGGTCCCGGATTATGGTCTCCAGTAGTTTTTCTATTACCGAAGTAAGGCTGACTGGCCTGTAATTTCCGGGTTTGTCTTTCTGTCCCTTTTTGTAGAGGAGGTAACATTAGCCTCTCTCCAGTCTCTTGGCATCACTCCTGTGTCCAATGAAGATTGAAATATAATGGCCAGAGCCTCCGCTATTTGAACCCGTATCTTTCACAGCAACCTTGGGTGAAACCCATCTGGTCCTGGTGACTTATCAATTTTGAGCCCAGTCAATCTTTTCAGAACTTCCTCTCTGTCGATAGCAACCTGATCTATTTCCTCCACCCTCTCATCCAATTCTGCGGCATTTGGGGCATCCATTTCCAGTGTGAAGATAGATGCAAAGTACTCGTTCAGTACATCAGCCATGCCCTCTGCCTCCACAACAAGATTGCCATCATTGTCTTTGATTGGCCCCACCCTACCTTTAACTAACCTTTTTCCTTTATGTGGTTATAAAATATTTTAGGATTCCCCTTTATGTTATCCACTAACCTCTTCTCATGCGATCTTTTAACCTGTCTTATCACTCTTTTAAGATCGCTCCTGCATTCTCTGTAATGTGCTTTGCTATCCTCAGTATCTTGCGTCTTCCAATTGTCATAAGCCGTCTTCTTCTTTTTCATCCTAGACAGAATATCCCTGGTCATCCAGGCTGGCTTGATTGTCGAACATTTCCCTTTTGTGGGAATATATCTATTTAAACCTTGAGCTATCATATCTTTGAAGATCTCCCATTGCTCATGAGTCGTTTTACCTGCCAGTCCACCAACTCCAGGTCCCTTTTTAGCCCATCAAAATTAACCCTTTTCCAGTCAAGCATTTTCACCTTTGACTGTACTTTGTCCCCGTTCATGAGTAATCTAAATCTAATAATATTATGGTCACTGTTACCTATTCTCATGTCAGCAACATGTCTCAAATGTCATCGCTTGATTTACTATATTATGCCTGTGGCACAACATGGCTGCGCACACCACAAACAGTCGTGGATTGAAATGACCAATTTTATTATTGTGTGTTTTTTGGGGGAGTATTAGGAGTGTGGAGTAAGGAAACTTGTCTAAGGTTTTGCCCTGACCTGCCTGGATTCAAACACAGGTTTCAGGCTTGAAGGGCAACCACTGAGTTACAGGACTCTACGAGTGACTTATTAGTCAATTGACTTTCTGGAGGTAATAATCCCTCAAAAAAAACTCATTCCACAGCAATTTGTGGACACTGCCATGTGTGATTAGCTGCCATTTTGCTTACAAAATACATGGTCAATTCACTTTGCAGTATATTCTGTGAAGTGCTTTGAGATGGCTCAACGACATAACAAGATGCTATACCAAATGCAAGGATTATTATTAGTAATTTAATGAGTTAGGAATATGAGGAATATTTTATTCAGAATATCAATTGTGAATGGCAAACTGACCTTAAAAGGTCATGAAATGTAACCAATTGGGCGATAGCTTGCACAGTGATAAACAGCTTATAAGGTCGCAACTGACCAATCGCATCATAATGGGGGTAGTTCAACCTGGAAATTAATATAAAAATGTCAAAGGTTTCCCTCATGGACAGCCAGAGACACGGCTAAATCTCAAACATGGCAGGGAGTCATTCCCACAGGAGGAGATCTAGATGAGGAAAGAAGGGGAAAAGGCGAGGAGGCATCACCGGCAGTAATAATAATAATAATAATCCTTGCATTTGATTGCCGGAAATGAGGCAGGATACACAAGCACCTAATTCAATAAACAACCAGAACAATGAGAACATGAAAGTAAGACACATTGTGGACCCAACAAGTTATCCTCTCCTCCCAAAGGATCCTGCTTCTCCTCTGCTGTCCAAAGGGATCAAGAGTCTTGACAGCCATGAACAAACTGTGTCATCTTCTATCCTCCCCCACTGTCATTCACACTGCACCCCCCTCTCCTGAGGGACCCTCAACTCTGCTCTTCCTCCTCAATACCTTCTTGATTTGTTATCAGTGAATAAAAGTCTCAGCAAATGATGCTCGAAAGAAACGTGTGCTTCAAGTTTCTTAAGACATTTGGCTAAAGCACCATACGAGATACTGTAGACTTGCTGATGGGATGTTAATGAGCGTCACTAATAAAATAATTTCATATGCCATACATGGGCTATACAAAGGAGGTAATTAATGCAAATGCTATGTGACTAATAATATAATAATCTTTACATTTGATTTAGCACCTTAACAACTCTGTTGAGATGTTTGTGCTTCACATAATGCTGTATATTGTTTCATGTATTTTGTGAATGAAACACATCAGCCAATTACACTGTATCCAACAAACAGTTGTGGGTTGAGCAACAATTTTTTTTGAGGAATTATTACCTCAGAAAGCAATCTGTCCATCGATGAACAACCGGGTTCCTTTGCTAAGTGAACAGACCTGTGAAGCAAAGAAACTTGCCTATAGCTTTGCCTCACCCGAGAATTGAACCAGGGTCCTCTCGCTCATGAGGGGAGCACACTAACCACTATGCTATGGGACTCCACATATTCCAATAATAAGTGACATTGAGAAACAACATACAGTAGAAGCCTGTTTATCCGGCACCCTCTGCTCCTGGCCAGTGCCGGTTAAAGCGCTTGCCAGATATTCGGCAAAAAAAAACTCCAAAAAATTATTAATGTTTTTTTAAAAAAATCTTTTAAAAACATAGCATATTAAAAATAAGTTAAATAATCATTTATATGATAATAATAATATATAAATAATAATTATAATCATTTTACACACAGCGACCAGGCAGTTCAGAGATCTTTAAACTAGTGCAAAAGTTACATGTCTGAGAGGAAAGCTCGTGTTATTGAGAAAGCAGAGTGAACGGTGGCCGCTCAGTTCAGTTAAGTTTCTTTCCAAAAAGCCTTGCAATGCCTGTGTGTATGTGTGCACTAAGTCGAAACACTGCACTCTGTAAAACGAGCATTACAGGGATGAGTCTTTTTTATTAAAATAAAAGCCAATGAATTGATCTGCAAGCTTTGCTCAGGGTGGGTGTGTGTTTTGCTGTTTTGTGGCTAAATTAAATCTAAATTAATCAACTCACCCCGCTGATTGCACTCACCCCACACTTCGGAGATGCACTCCAGAGAGTGCATTGCTTTACAGTCCCGGCAGCATTCTGAGCTAGCGCCAACATCAGGCACCTAGTAGCAGCATTCCAAAATACTGACACAACACAAAACATCCCCAAAAATTTATTTTTCTGGATAAATTCTGAATTATCGAATGCGGACTTTTTTTGCGGTGCCGGTTATACGGAAGTTACGGTTGATCGGGTCACAGATAAACGGGCTTCTACTATAATAATCTGGGAATCCCAAGAACATACAGTCCCCAAGACAGGACAATCAGCTGTCAAAGACCAGATATTAACATAAAAGATTGAAATAGATTTTACATGTAGTACTTTTGATTTGACTATCCCAAAGGATTACAATGAGAAAAATAAGAAACTACAGAAAATCAGGAAATATATTGATCTACAAATTGAACGCATCAAGATGTGGCAATATAAAACAAACAACGTTCCTATAATGATATGGTGCAGCTGGGACTGTTAATAAGGCTATTCAGAAATGGGTTGACAAAATACCAAGTACACAATATATCATCCTCCTGGAGGAAAAGTAGCTATTTTACAATGGCTATTTTACAATGGTTAAATATATTAAAAAAGTAGAAATGCAACATCCATTCATATGCATCATGGCAGCACCAACAGCCATGAAATGAATGACCAATTTTTATTTGGGGAATTGTTGGCCAGGACACCAGGGGAGAGTAACTCCCTTCCTTTTTGAATAGTGCCCGCGGGATCTTTAACAGCCACCTGAACAGGGCACAGATTGGTTTAATGTTTCATCCAAAGGACAATGCAGTACCAGTATCTGATTTTGGGTGTGACTCTGTGTGAGTGTGTGTGTGTTTCCATAGGTCCACCCCTCCATCATCATATTTTGTACAGAACAAAATAAATGAAACGCGAAGCTTGTCAGAGTAAGCCCTTCCACATCTGGGTTGAAAATGTGGCCCAAAAAGGCAGGAAGCCGTCCATGGTTCCACCCCACTGAACTGAAAAGAGAACTGGAATGCTCATCTCCTCCACAAAGTGTTGCTACTGATTGTCCGAGGTCGCCATTTTGGTTGGTCCTCGATGCGACGAGAGTGTGTGTGACAGGGGAGAGAGGGACAGAGGAGAGAGAGACAGAGAGAGGGGAGAGGGGGACAGAGAGAGGGGAGAGAGGGACAGAGAGAGGGGAGAGGGGGAACGGGGGACAGAGTGTGACAGAAGAGAGAGTGTGACAGGGGAGAGAGGGAGGGAGGGGGAGAGGATGTGGATCTGGCCTAGGTGTTGGCCTATCTCCTCAGGAGGTAAATATCTATCTATCTGTCTGTCATATTATCACATTCCCCCCCTTATCTATCATATATACTGTATATTATCACATTCCCCCCCCCTCTCTCTCCCCCCTCTCCCCCGTCTCTTTCTCTCTGCCCTCCCCCCTCCCTCCCTGTCCCCCCCCCTCTACCCCTGTCTCTCTCTCTGCACCCCCCTCCCTCCCTGTCCCCCTGTCTCTCCCCCCCCCCCCCCCCCCCACTCTCCCCCTGTCTCTCTCTCTCTCCCCCCCACCCCTTCCACCCTCTCCCCTCCTCCCCCTCTCCCCCCACCCCTTGTATACTTGTATACTGTATTCGAGGACTACGTAATATGGCGGCTTGACGGCGACACCTCGGTCTGTGCATTGTGTATATAGATGAGCATTCCAGTTCTATTTTCAGTTCAGTGTTCCACCCTCCATAGGCAATGTCTTACCCAACACTCATTGGCTCACCTTGGGTCCTTGGGGTCCTGCCAAGCCAGGCACTCCAGGCTGCCCCTGTAAATGCCAGACAGGATCAAAGTAAACATCTGGTCCAGAGACATGGCACGTTAGTTAACAGGATGATAGTCTGGTCATTAAGGTGGCTGCACGTTATATAGTTCACACCTTGAATCGTAGCCTTTGATTGTGACAGAGGTTTTACAGGCAAAGAGACGTGGAGCAAGTTTGGACTTAAGTCAATAAGAGTTGTGGGAAAGCGTGTAAATCGGCTCAAATAATGAACCTGATGAGTCATCTTACTCCTATCACTGGATCTCCTTCACAACCCAGCCATTGTGTGGTGACAGTTGCATAAACACACAAACGTCAGACGTGGAGTGAACAATCTCCTTCCTTGTTTGACAACAGGGCGTTGAAACAAATAACAATCCCAGCACCCCAGGCTACACGGGTTCCAAGTCCCGCCATGGGGTTGAACGCACAACTTTGCGGCTCAGAGGCCAAAGCTTGTGACTGAGCCAGACTGTTAATACGTCGAAGCATCTTAAAGCTCCTCCATTGGGGGATTTGCTGTCTGGTGTAGTGAGTGCGTGTTTGGCAGCAAGTGGATGGACAAGCCATTGGTTGAGATCCAAATTAAAACTCAGATGAAAAAAAAACGCTAGACATTGACTGAATAATTACCCTCGCTGTAACAAACAATAATCCTTGCATTGGATGTGGCTCTTTCTCACATCATGAAATGACATGATAAAGCACAGCATCAAATGCGGGGATTATTATTTACAATCCCAGATGGCTCTAGCCGCTGACCCTTCCCTCATGGATTTGATGCCACGATCTGCCTTTCCTAATTTGTTTCTTTTAAATCATCGGTATTCACCATCCCCACCAAAAATATGGAGCTCTTTTCCTCAATCCCTCTGCCTTAGCCCCTCCTGCAATTTTTAAGGACCGATACCAGAATGGTTCCCTTTACCCAGAGGGTAATGACTGGAACAGAGTAACCAAGGAAGGGTGGTTGAGGCCAGGACATTGGAACTAGTTTACTGGCTTCTCCAGGCCCTTTCCCTGGCTCAAACATACAGACTTACCGGTTTTCCAGCTCTTCCCTCTCCTGGTTTGCCGGGAATCCCCGCAGAACCATCTTGGCCCGGAGCTCCAGGGTAACCTTGATCTCCATCTCTCCCAGGCTCCCCCTGCACATGACCAGCAGCCAAGAAGTCGGGTGAAAGAGGGAGAAGAAAGAAGTAATTTTACACATGCAAAGTCTCAAAATGCGTCACGTTGATTGCTGTCAGGGACTTTAAGGGCTTTAGGATGCTACCCTATGTGAGGGGTGCAATATAAATGCAAGTTGTTGCAGTCATCACATTAGTCACTATTTTTTTTGTAGGGGGAGGCAGGGAAGCGCAGGAGAGATTTTGCACACTGCACAACCAGCCATGGAATGAATGATTGATTTTAACTGGGGGAATGTCAGCCAGGAAATGAAGGGAGAGAAACTCCCTTCTCTTTTCCCAATAGTGCTGCAGAGGTCTTTCACTTCCACCCGAACAGACACAGGTGGGGAGCTTGGCACAATGTCTCATCCACAGGACAGCACCTTGGACAATGCAGGGTTCTCTCTCCCCAAAACACTGTACTGGAGTTTCTGCCTTGACTGTGAGCTCAAAGTCGCTGAAGCAGGGATTTGAACCCACAATCTCCTGTCTTGGAGGCGAGAGTCTGATTCCCTTGTATCAGAGCATCTGAGATGTTTGAAATGCAAAAACCAATATAATAATCTGCATTTGATACATTGCCTTATCACAACATCGAGACACCTCAAAGCGTTTCACAGGATGTACTGTAGAGTGGATTGACTATGTATTACATGGGCAAAACGCAGCAGCCAATATGCACACAGCTGTGTCCCACAAACAGCCAGGGAACAAGTGACTAATTTTATTTGGGGGAATTGTCAGCCAGGATACGAGGGAAACTCTTCTTTTTTTCCAACAGCGCAGTGAGATCTTTAACATCCACCAGATCAGGCACAGATAGGAAAGGACAATGCCTCCAACACCCACCCGCCAGCACTACATCAGGGCGTAATTTCAGACTCAAGTACTTATCACTTTACCCGTCTCTAATACATTCCCAAGCAAAGCTTTCTTACCTTCTGTCCATTTACACCGTCAGCCCCTGATGGGCCCACAACACCTGGAGGTCCCTGTGGCAGTGAAATAAATTGCAATGGTTATATTTGGTGGTTACACATCACAGCACAAGTCAGGGTGAAGAAAGTCCTCTCGAACTATTTGAGCTCATCCTTAATAATAATCGTTGCATGTGATACGTTGCCTGATTATTTCATTGAGACATCACAAAGCACTTTACAGAATATATTATATAGTGTATATTGTAAAGTGTATTGACTGTGTATACTGTGGACGAAACCAGCTTCTCCAGCGCACCAGCTGTGGATTTGAGGATTATTATCCCCGGAAAGTGATCTGCCAATCCACTAACAATTGGGTTCCTATTTACTGCTAGGCTAGCAGAGCCATGTGAGGTAAGGAAACGTGCCTAAGGGTTCGCCCTGCCTGAGAATCAAAGCCAGTTCTGCTCGTTCACGAGGCGAGTGTTCTTATCACAAAGCTACATGACCCCAGATAACAGGAATGATATGTGAAACATATTTTAATGTCATTTCCTCAGTAAAGCTCAGATGAGCATTGTAAGCTACAGGACTCCAGTAAGGCTAGAGGGATTACAGCACAAGGCTCACTTGGTATGGAAAGCACCACAAGAGACTTTGACTATGATGGCTGTTGCGCTTCGCTCGTGCAGGGCACCTACCACACTGCCTGGCAATCCGTGGGGTCCGGGTAGACCTGGGCTTCCTGCAATGCCCTGTTGTGAGAGAGAGGAGATGTTATTTAACATGCTCATTAACCCTCCAAGCCTTGATCCCCTGATCAGACGTCCGGTGATTCAAATCTCCATCGTCTCCCTCAACACATCCGTCCTCACCAGGCTACACTGACTCCCTATCACAGAATGGATCGATTCAAGATCCTCTCACTAGTCTACAAATCCCTTCTGGCCCTGGCACCAACCTACCTCTCATAAGAACATAAGAACATAAGAAATAGGAGCAGGAGTGGGCCATTCGGCCCATCGAGCCTGCCCCGCCATTCAATCATGGCTGATATTCTACTCTAACTCGCTTAACCCCACACTCCTCCACTCGGCCAGTTCAACTTTCTGTTAATCATTGATCCACTTTGTTCTGCCAATGATGGTTGGGCTTTCAACCATTAAGCCCCAAAGCTTTGGTACTTTCCCTCATTATCGGTGCTCTTCCCACTACTTTTCAGATAACAACTGAAGAACTTCCTCTTCAATCATGCCACCTCCTCCCTCCCCAGGCTTGGTGTCAGCCACTGTTAAGCACTCTGAAACACTGCTCTATGTGAAGCATGCTCTATAAATGCAGGTTGTTATTGTTGATGTCCTAACACAGATACAGGGAGAGAGAGAGCGAGAAAGAGAGAAACTCCCTTCTCTTTTCCAATAGCGCCACAGGATTTTTAACATCATCAACAACAACTTCGATTTATATAGCGCCCTCCACGCCAGAAGGCGTCTCAGAGCGCTTCACATTAGCGGGTCCCGGGACCGAGCCAGGAGCAGGGGCAGGAAGGTGACCAAAAGCTCGGTCAAAGAGAAAGGTCTTCAACTGTGACCTGAAACTGGGAAGAGAGGGGGCGAGGCAAAACGAGTGAGGAAGGGAGTTCCAAAGCCTCAGGAGGTAGTGGCTAAAGGCACGGCCGCCGAGGATGGAGCGGAGGACTCGGGGGACATGGAGGAGGCCAGACCAAGAGGAACGAGGCAGCGGGTGCTGGGTTGGGGGGAGAGGAGATCAGAGAGATAGGGGGGTGCAGAGGAGTGGAGGGATTTGAAAACAAGGGTGAGGATCTTGAAGTCGATCCTCTCTGGGATAGGGAGCCAGTGAAGTCTGGCAAGGACTGGGGTAATGGGGGAGCGAAGCTTAGAGCGGGTGAGTATGCGGGCAGCAGAGTTCTGGATAAGATGGATTTTGTGGATTGTGGTAGAAGGGAGACCGGCGAGGAGGGCATTGCAGTAGTCCAGCCGAGAGGTGACAAAGGCGTGGACCAAGGTTTCGGTGGCTTTTAAGGTGAGGTATTGCCGGAGACGGGCGATCCATCAGAGGTGGTAGAAGGCAGTGCTGGTGACGGACCGGATGTGGGGGAGGAAGGACAGTTGGGGGTTGAACTTGATGCCAAGGTTGCGCACAGGTTCGATGAGTTTTAGGGCAGGCCGGGAAGGTGGAGGAGGTGAGAGCCGTGCGAATGGAGACGTTGACGAGAGCCAAGGAGTATGGCCTCCGTCTTGTCAACATTCAGCTGCAAGAAATTTGTGCTCATCCAGCCCCTGATGTCCGAAAGGCAGGCTGACAGAACATCGGGGGACTGGGGGTCACAAAGTGAAGTGGAGAGATAGAGTTGGGTGTCATCCGCGTACATGTGGAATTGTGCCCCATGTCTGCGGATCACATCCCCAAGAGGAAGAGTGTAGATGAGGAAAAGGAGGGGGCCAAGGATGGATCCCTGGGGTACCCCACAGGTAACTGGGTGAGTGCGGGAGGAGAAGCCGTTTGTGGAGATGTACTGCTGGCGGTTTGTGAGGTAGGACTCGAACCAGGCGAGTGCGGTCCCACTGAGGTGGATGACGGAGGACAGGCGGTGGAGGAGGATGGAGTGGTCGACTGTGACAAACGCAGCCGACAGGCCCAGGAGGATAAGGAGGCAGAGGGAGCACTGGTCACAGATAGAGAGGATGTCGTTTGTGACTTTCACAAGCGCAGTCTCTGTATTATAACATCCACCTCTCTGTAATATCCACCTGAACTGGCACAGTAGGGGCCTCACTTTAACATGTCATCAGAGGGAAGGCACCTGATACAATTGGATTGATGAGTTTCATCAGATTTGGTGATGACCAGGATTCCGAACATGAACCTTCAGGTGGCAGAAATCCTCCTGATTAGAGCCTGGCTCAGTGTTTGCACTCTCATCTCTTAGTCAGGGCCTCAGTTGGAAATTGGAATCATATAGTTTTAGGCAGGGTGGGTTTCAACTTTCTGGCTACTGAGGGCCAATTGCCTAGTTTGACAAACTTCTGCTGGCCACATAAGCAATATTTTTGTGTTTTCCTTCCAGAAACATAACATTTATGGGTTATGGAGGGAGCGGGTAGTGCCAGATGAAAGGGTGTGGGGGAGGGTGATTTAATTGATTTAATTGGGCCTCCAGCACCAGTACTGGGATGTGTTACAGTGTTGTTGCCTTCTTCGGATTTGAGCTTGATATCCAATTTGCAAATGGAGCCCAGCCCATATCCTTTGGTGGCCATATGTACCTCACTGCAAGTTTGCAGCAGACAGGAAGGGGTTGGTTAAACTTGAGAACTTACCATGTCTCCTTTTGCCCCTGGTTTCCCAGGAAGCCCATGTTCACCGTTTGCACCCTAGGTGAAAAGTAAAGCTTGTGAGATAACTGCTGATCAGACTTCTGTAGAACCACAGACATTCACAGCACAGAAGGCCATTCGGCCCATCATGTTTGAGCTGTCTCTTTTAAGAGCAATCCTTTCAGTCACTTTACTTGCTCACAACGAGCAGAGCTTGTTAGTTGGAGTCCTGCTCTGGGCTGGGGCTATGAAGGAGAGGTTAAATTATCCCTGGCTATTCCCAGGGTTAGGGCAGGGAAAACCAGCCTGGGTTCCAGCTCCTGGTCTCTCTGCAGCACCCTCCTACTCTGTGTGTGTGTTAGTGGGGAGAGGTCAAGTTTGGCAGTAATGCCCTCCGCAGGCTAATCACTGCCCAGTCTCACACTTGGACAATAATCATTCAGGGCGGGGATTACCAGAAGCCAACTAACGCTCAGGGAATTGCACCCCAGAGAGGGACAGATAAGGGCCAGGGACAGATAGGGGCCAGAGGCAGAGATGCCAGAATAGGGTCAGAGAGGCCACTGGGGAGAAAATTGAAGAACACATAATTGGATATCCTATTCTCTTGAAGAAAAGAATGGTTGATTGATCTGAGAGAACATTGCTTACCTTAACTCCCGCAAGACCTCTTCCACCTAGTCTACCGTGGGAACCCTGTAGATGACAGTGTTAAAGCCATTAGAAAGATGAAACACTGAATATGATTGGGCCACAGATGCATTAGTTGATGTTAATCGATGACTTGTGCTGATTCACAGTTCTCAAGTTTGTTTGCCTCGGTTGGTATCTCTCTGTCCTGCAGGTCGTCGGTTCAGTAATAATTAATAATAATAATCCTTGCATTTAATATGCCACTTCATCACATCGTTGAGAGGTCTCAAAGTGCCTCACAGGTTATATTGTAAAATGGAATGGCTGTATGTTTTGTGGGCAAAATGCCAATTGCATACAGCCGTGTCCCATGGACAGGAATGAAGAGAGTGACCAGTTTTATTTGAGGGATTGTCTGTCAGAACACAGGGAGAGTGAAACTCCATTCTCATTTTAATTAGTGCAAGGGGATCCTTAAAGTCCACCTGAACAGGCTGATGGGACCTCGGTTTAAAGTCTCAACCGAAGTGCAGCACCTCTGACAATGCAACACACCCCCAGCACTGCATTGCTAGGGCTTTGGCTTGCAGGGTAACAAGAGCCGAGTTGGAAGAATCCCTGCCGTCAGTGACTGGTCCGGTGGTCTGTAGCTTAGACCATATGATTCCAATTCCCGACTTGGGGCTTGAACACAAAAGCTTTGGCTTTTGAACTCCTGCTTCTAAAACTCTCCTGAATCAGGTAATCAGGGTGAATTCCCCAGGGAGGTAGTGGGAATTCCATTCCAGACAAGAGAAAAATGTCCATATGTAGGTGGGACAATATTACCTTTTAGAGTAGTAGGCACAGTTTGGCAAGAGCCAAGGCCCTGGAGGGGCCATTGAGGTAACTGATGGGGGTGTAACTAGCAAAAATCACATAGCTTGCCATTGAGAGGACTGTCTTGCAAACATTCTTTAGTTGTCCATCTAAAAGCACCCTACCCACCGGGGCTTTGTCTCACAGGGTTAACAGGAGCTGAGTGGGATAACTCTCTACCCCTGTGAGTAGTCTGCCCTTCCAGGTCCTGCCGATGAGCCAGGCTAGCTGTGTTGCCATCAGCTGTGAGAGCCCTGGATATACGCTGGATCCCCATGGCTCAGGAACCAGACAAGAGACCATCACAGAGGATGGGCTTGATTCTGACATTCCATTGGTGAGCATGTCACCTTGGAGCCAGTTCAGCTCCAAGGAGGGTCTCAGCCTCCCAGTCACTTAGAACACCAGCCAAAGTCCAAAGATGAAGTTTGAATGAAGGTGGGGTGGCGGATGATTGAGGGGAAGGGGCTGTGGAGGGGGAAGCGTGAGAAAAGGAGAAGGAAAATTACCTGAAATTAAACACTCCCAGCTTGCAAAATTGCCTCGTTAACAGGAGAGCTGGTGACGTGACCTGCACTCAGCCAATGATTCATTTTAATGGCATTTCTCTGCATCTGTTTAGACTGCAAACCCCTGCTCCTTTCCCCCAGTCTAATATTTAACGGTGTGAAATCCCTAGTCCTGTCCTGGAGGTAAATGTGTTCCTCATATTAGAATGAATAAAGGTTCCCATGGAGGCCAAGGGGAGAAACTGTGGCTTTGAGGTTTAATAGCCAAGGGAGGTTATTACGAATCCATTCCTGTCTGCACAGAAAACTCAGCAGGTACCTCCATGTGTAAGGCTAGACACTATTAAGGTAACACTTCCTGTTCCACCATCACTGGGCTGTGAATTCGCTGCCTCTCGTCATCGCTTATCCCCCCCCTCCTCAGCACCCAGGGACAGCTCTCCACAGCTTGTACTGTCTCCCACAATGCTCCCCCCACCCACCCGTCAACTCCAGCTCCAGTCACACACCTACCCACACACACATCATCTGTCCTTCAGATGAAACGTTAATCCGAGGCCCCATCTGCATCTATTCAGGTGGATGTTAAAGATTCTGTGGCTCCATTGGAAAAGAGAAGGAAGTTTTTCTCTCTCCCTCAATGTGCTATCTGAGACAATAAAATTAGTTGCTCACTATGTGGCTTTTTGTGGGACACTGCTGTGCAAGAGTGGCTGTCATGTTTCATCCACAAAATACACAGTCAATCCACTTTACAGTCTATCCTGCAAAGCACTTTTGAGACATCTCAAAGGCTTGATAAGGCTCTGGATCGAAGATTATCATTATTACAATGTTTTAGGCTCTGGCTTTGAGTCAAAATATCTCAAAGCACTTCATAGGATTTACTGTAAAGTGTAGTGACAGCCAAACGTGGCAGCCAATTTCCGCACAGTAATCAACGTTCCCCCAAACAGCCCAGAAGTGAGTGAATGATTTTATCTGGAGGATTTTCGACCAAGACACCGGGAGAGGGAAACTCTTCTCCAATAGCGCCGTGGGATCTTTAACGTCCACCTGAACAGGCACAGCCTCAGTTTAACTTTCACACGAAGGATGAGATCCCTGACTACGAGTGCTCCCCAGCACTGCACTAGAGCAGCCTGGACATTGAGCTCAAAGTCCCCGATGCAGGGCTTAAACCCCCAATTTTCTGTCTCAGAGATGGGGAGCTCTCCAACAGCAAGGCGCGTGTTTTTTTTTAGGGACCCCCAATACATATCCTGCGGTCCCCAGGCCCTGGCTCTCGGCATCCTGCACCTATTGCTCCCTGGAATTAGGTAAGTGGGGTGATTTATACATTTCACATACAAGGAAATCAATCACAGTGATCAACGGGTGTCTGACACACATGGAACACCGTTTGACTGGTCTTAAAATCCATTCTAAATGAGAACTCTCTCTGGGTGTCTACACAGCTGAACATAATGATTGATGTCAGACACTGTACTTGGTTGAAAACTTATTTCACTGTAGTGCAGCGCCACATGGTGGCAAACTGCTGTGCAACATTATGCTGTCTGGTGAGGACCACCCTACCTCGTTCTGTCTTGTGTCAGACAGACGACTGACCAAAATAAACCCAATTTCACCAGATTGTAAAATCCCAAGGACTGTGTGCTTTAAAGCCTGCTAGGGAGCAAAGAATTAAGAATGCCTTTTATAAACCCACAATGTGGAATCCTGCAGCTCAGTGGGTAGAGCACTCGCCTTACAAACAGGAGACCTGGGTTCGATTTCCAGCCAGACAAAACCTTGGGCAAGTTACCTTACTCCACACGCCTAATAATAATCCCTTGAGAAAAAAATAATAATACATTGGTCATTCAATGCAAGACTGTTTGTGGGACACTGCTGTGCATAATTGGCTGCCACGTTTTGCCCACAAATATTCAACAGCAACAACAAAATTACACTTGTACAGTGCCATTCATGTCAGGAGGACGTCCCAAGGTGCTGAATATACAGTCAATTGACTTGACAGTATATTCGGTGAAGCGCTTTGAGACTTCTAGAGGACGTGAAATGCCCTACATCAAATGCAAGGATTATTATTATTAATAAGGTATAATTGTTTAAGTCACATTTATACATTTAAATAACAAAAACAAATTGCATTTATATAGCATTTCTATACCTCCAGAAATTAAAATAAAGTAAAATAGATTTACATAAGGAGGATGTCCCAAACACTTTAAAGTTCCAGCTTGCCATCCAATTATGGGCGGGGGAGCGGGGGAAAAGTTACCTACCCAATGTCAAAGGCACTATAAAAATGTGAACCGTGGTGTACAGTAATACTGACAGAAGTCTTATCTTTATAAATCGAATAATCACTGAAGGTGTAGATTCACTCATTCAGTTTCCTATCAATAACACCTATTGCTCTACTCATATTAATTGCCTCCTAATTCGTAGCACCGTTCCTCTGCCCTTCGTATTCATGCGCTTATGGGCAACTGCGGGCAATGACATCCTATTCCATCACCACAAGCGCATTTCAATGTGATTCCAACGCTTGCTGGTAAATTAGATTTCATATGACGTATATAGATTGCCTGCAACTTAGACTTTGCCTGAGTCATGTTAAATGCTATGGCCCCGACTGATATGACCGTTGTGCGTTTTCACTTTATTTGCTGCCGAACTCTGCTCCCCGGTGATGTCCACAACAGCCTCATACTCACTGGCTCTCCTGGGGCTCCTTTATCACCTTTATCACCTTTGTCTCCATCCGCACCCTGCAGAGAATACAGACTCAGTCAATCAACTCCATACAGTGTGTGTGTGTGTGTGTGTGTGCGTGTGTGTGTGTGTGTGTCAGCCCAGCTCAGGGTATGTGTATCAGCCCAGCTCAGTGTGTTAGTATGTGTTTCCCATCATGTTTGTGGCTGGGGTTCGCTCCCCCACTGGAGCTCTCTTCCCATTCACATTCCCTGCTTGCTCCCCATTGTGCTGGTGCAGTCAGTAAGTATAAATTTACCGGAAAGCCAGGCATTATGGGATGATCTGCCTGAAACGAAAACACCAAATAAAAGTCAAACGTAGCTCTAGTTAACGTGGCAAAAACAGGACAGATTTGGGGTTAAACTTGGGGCTTAGGATGACCCATTTGCTCATAAAATGCATTCCATCACACTTTTAATAATAATATAAATATCCTTGCATTTGATATAACAATAATACCACCAAACACATTTGATATAACAATAATACCACCAAACACATTTGTACAAAATGCTTACAAGTCGGGAGGATGTCCCGAGGCCCTGGACAGTCAGGGGTTTGGACCTCAGCTGGGGGTTGGTATCAGGAGGGGTGGAGAGCAGGGAGAGGAAGTTGACTGCAGGTGCAGTCAAAGAGGAAGGTCTTGAAACATGCTTTGAAGGAGGCAGGGGAGTGAGCAAGCCAAAGGGACCATGAGATAGAGTTCCAAAGGGTGGGGACGGAGAGGCTGAAAGCCCGACCGCCAATAGTGAGATAGGCTGGGTGGGGGAACATGGAGCAGGAGAGTGCGAACAGATCGATATGGTGTTAGTAGGTTACAGAGGTAGGGAGGAGCAAGACCATGGAGGCCTTTGAACAACAGCAACAAAATTACATTTGTACAACGCCTTTTAAGTCGGGAGGATGTCCCAAGGCACTGAAGGTGAAGCTGAGGATTTTGAACTGCTCTTCTGGGGGATGGGGAGGCAGTAGAGCGAGCGAAGGTGGTGGTAGGGTCACAGGGTCACAGGGTCACAGAGCCTGGTGCAGAAGAGGACACGAGCTGCAGAGTTCTGAATGATCTGCAGATTGTGCAAGGAAGGGTTGGGAAGGCCGACCAGCAGGAAGAGGAAGTTGGCGTAGTTGAGCCTAGATGTAACGAATGCACGGAAGAAAGACTCGGTGGCCTTAGGGTAGAGACAGTGGCAGAGCCGGACAATGTTGCAGAGGTGAGGGAAGCCAGAATGGATCATGTCATGGATATCATTGTGACGTTTCACTGGATATTTATTATAAAGTCACTTGACTATGTGTTTTCTAAGCAAAACAGTAGCCAATAGTTGTGGATTAAATTACCAATTTTTTTTCGGGGGTTGGGGCTGGGTAATTATTACACCCAGATATTCTTACATCCGTCAATCGATCATCAACCAGGTTCTTACTTCATGCTAGATAAACAGAGGCATGTAGACTAGTAAATAGCTAACCACTATGCTACAGGACACTACTATTTATTGCAAAGTGGCTTTAACTGTGGGTTTTGTAGGCAAAACACAAAGTAGGATACATTTCCGTGATGGAATGAGATGGTTTCGCTCCGAAATTCCAAGGTATCCACAAATCTCCAAATTGGATGGTGGCTGTGGGGGGAGGTTTAAGCGGGGGGTGTGGAAGGGTAACCAACACATGAAAAATCACACACGAATGTCAACTAAACAGCCACTCACTGTGCCTGGTAAGCCAGGTGGTCCTGGAGCTCCCACCTCGCCCTAGGAGAAGTGAGAAAGACAACAACCTATTTTTACACAGAGCCTGTTGCACACAATAGAATCTGGGAGCACTGGGCGGTGGCTTGGATGGACACTGAGCGAGCGGTGGGTGGGGGGGTAGCGGGGAGGGTGGAGGAGGTGAACATCAGCACGGTCAAAAGAGGTGGGTCTTAAGATGGAATTTACAGACAGATAATGAAGGGCTGAGCAGGGCAGATGGGTAGAAGCAGGGAGTTTCAGAGGTTAGGGGTGCTGTGGCTGAAGGCAGACGGAGGCGCGGAGGGAGGGGTGGTGGGGATGTGCAGTGGCCTTTGTTTGCTGAATAAAGGTGTTGGAGGGGCAGAGGATTGGAGTATGAGCAAATCAGAGAGTTCTGAAGGTGCTGCGGGATGAAAGACATTGTGTGTGAGGGTGAGAAACTGGAAGTGGGTGTGTTGGGAGGCAGCAGAGCCTGGCGAGGAAGGGGTGATGGTCGTGTGTTAAGGCAGGCAACACGTGTTACGTAGTTGGGTGGTGTGGGGGAGGTAAGGGTGGGGGGAACTGTGTTAGCAAGCTCCCTACCTTTTGACCCTTTTTGGACTCTGGGCCGATGGGACCTGACTCCCCCCGATCCCCCTGTCAAAACATTGCAAGACAGATGGTAGGAGAGATGGTTGGACACAGGAGAGAGGAGATGCTACATAGGCCAAACCTCCAGCCCACTTTACAACATAGGTCACTTTGTATACGCAAGCGCGATCACTCTCCCGGCTTCCTCAGGAAGTTACCTCGCTAGACTGTGGTCAACTGGCCCCAATATCCCAGCCGAGCAAAGCGTGAAAGGCTAGGATGGCTGACCTCAGAGCTCTGCTAACATCATTTCCTCCAAGTCATCGCTTCACCAGACGTGAAGCGACATCACCAGCACTTGCAGGACGTGCAGGAAGTGATGCCAGCGGTGATCCATTGGCTGGTCGACGGGTCGACGGGTGGCGTAGCCTCCGAGACCGACCCACTCCTCATACACACAGCCCACCAACCCCGCCATGCACCCGTTACCTTCTCTCCTCTCTCTCCCGCGGGGCCAGAGGCTCCAGCTAATCCAGGAAGACCGGATTCTCCCTGTGAAGAAACATGGACACAAGTTACTGGCAGGAACCTGAAGACGCCACATCAAGCCAAGGCACCAGTAAGGTTGCCCCCTGCCAGGATTTCAACTGGACCGTCTGTTTTCGTTGTCTTACTTTGCCTGTTGCTGGCTTTTAAGTTAATCAGTGTATATTGCTTGTAGGTCACCAGTGTGCAAACTGGCTTGCTGGAAGTCAGTCAGTAAGTGAAGCCCTCCAAGTCATTTTGGTATGATAAGGTGGGGATTATCATTGTAATATACTGCACTATTTATCATTAAACACAGCTTCAGACATGCTGAGGCAACCAGACAAGAGGACACAGGTTTCGAGATGTAAAGGGGCAATTTCTGGATCGACACCCAGAAATATTTATTTACCCAGAACGTAATTAAAGGCTTGAACTGGATACCAAAGAAGGGTGGTTGAAGCCAGGAAATTGGGACTCATTTAAACAGCAGCTTGATGGCTGTGATGGTGGGAGGTGGGGATGCGGCTGAGGGTGGGTGGTGGGGGTGGGGGCAGTGTGACACTGTAACCAGCTGTTGCTGTGTGCTTACCTTCTGACCCGGGGAGCCCATAACGCCTGACCTCCCCGGCTCTCCCTGTGAAAACAAGTGGAAATAATCAAATATGTTGGACAGAGGCTTGGCTCAGTGCGTGTGCGTGTGTGTGTGTGTGTGTGCGCGCGTGCACGTTAGCCTGGCTCAGTGTGTGTGCATCAGTCTGGCTCCATGTGTACATTCATACACCAGGTGGGGTGGGTGGGTGGGGGGGAAGGCGGAGGAATGGAGTTCTAGAGGATGGGGGCAGAGGGGCAGAAAAGCTGTCACTGACCACTGATGGTGAAATGGGCAGGAAGTGGGACATAGAGCAGACAAGTGACCGGAATGGGCAGGTGGGCAAAGTTTTAATAGATTGCAGAGATAGGGAAGAGCAAGACCATGGAGGGCTTTAAAGGTGAGGACAAGGATCTTGAACTGTATCCTCTGAATGATGGGGAGCCAGTGGAGCGTTATCCTATGTGAAGGTCGCTGTATGCCATAAGTCATTGTGGTTTTGTTAAAATGACGCCACACAATATTCAAGTCCACTAATGAGGTTTCCTACCTTCTTTCCAGTTTTCCCGGGGAATCCCTCTTGTCCCCATTCTCCGGCTTCTCCCTGGGTTGAGCCAACAGTAGAAACAGATTTAAAGACGCATCATGTAGAGTCCGAACACGGTTTTTATTCTTGTCCAATTCAACAAAAGGTCAAGGCCCGAATGTCTCATGCACCAAAAAAAACCTCCACCGTCTGCTTTAGCTGACTAGATACCCCTATTCCTCTACTGCAGGCTGAATGCGTTGTTATGTAATAGACAACAAGCACACAAAACCAGAGCAATGATACATTCACCCATCCATTTTCCGTTTTTATCTAAAGAGATGTCTGCCTCAGTAAGGCACCAACCTTGGCTCCTGGTATCCCAAGCAAACCAGGAATCCCGTCCGTCCCAGGGAAGCCCTGAGGGAAGAATGCAGAGGTTAATTCGGAGGACCAAAGATCTCAAGATTAGATCAGGTTAAGAAGGTCCTTCATCCTAATCCTAACATATGTCAGAGGTGCTATCCTTCAGTAGAGACATTAAACTGAGGTCTGCGTCTGCAGCCTGTTCAGGTGGACGTTAAAAATCCCATGGCACTATTGGAAAATAACAACAACAAAATTAAAATAAGCATCCCTGCATCCTGGCCAACAATCGACCAAACAAAATTGGTCACCCACATGGTTGTGGGACATTGGCTGCCACATTTCACCAACACAAAACATGTCCTATGAAAGGCATTAATGTGTCTCAATGATGTGATAAGGTACTATATGCAAGAATTATTATTATTTTTATTATGCGAGCAACAACAACAGCTTACATTCACACTGGGCAGAATCTCGGAGCATTGTGGCATCAAGCCGGGAGAGAGGGAGGTGACCATAAAGTATTTTAATTATTATTATAATAATAATGACGATAATCCTTGATTAAGGGCAGCATCAAAGTACTTTACAGAGATTTTGTTTAATTTTTCTTTTGGTCAGTCATGTGCCTGACACATAATAATAATAAGAAGAAAAAGAAGAAGAAGAAGAAGAATCCTTGCATTTGGTATAGTGCTTTTCATGTCTTTTAGACGTCTCAAAGTGCTTCACAGAATATACTGTAAAATGAATTGACTGTATATATGTGGGTGAAACGCGGCAGCCAATTGCGCACAGCAAGGTTCCACAAACAGTCGTAGATTGAAATGACCAATTTATTATTTTTCTTTGAGGGATTATTATTAGACATGTGGAGTAAGGAAACTTGCCCTGCCTGGAATTGAACCCAGGTTTCTTGCGTGTAAATGCTCGAACCACTGAGCTGCAGGGTTAACCGAGGAAGCTTTAACATCCACCGGGAACAGGAAAAAAATGGGCAACAACTTCAGCAACTCAGAGCAGCAGTGACCTCGATTTGATGTCTCAACCAAACGACGGCTCCTCCGACAATACAATGCTCCCCCAGCATTGTACTGGAGTGTCAGTGGGTCAGCGAGCTGTACCCCCATCACAACGCATATCACATGCCGTGTGTCATTCCTTACCGGCACTCCCACTAGTCCTAGTTTTCCTGGCAATCCAATTTCACCGGGCAAACCCTGAGAAATAAAACAGCAAATGGCATCATTGGCAGCAAGCGTCTGTGAATGGTCTGAATGCTCTCTGATATGACAACAAATCAATATTTTCCCCAGTGACTGCCTCGTTTCCCCAACCCTGCTCCGCTATTGGCATCCAGGCTTTCAGCCAATCCCTCAGCCCAGCTCTCTGGAGCTCCATCTCAGATTGCCTCTGAATCACCCATCACCCTCCCACCGTTAAGGTCTATCCTTTTCACCGCACTTTCAACCACCTTCTCCTCAGCCACCATCCCCACCCCCACTCCCCTCCATGTCTTGCCATTGGACTGGCTCCAAAGTGACATATTTGGCAACAGAATGTCGGAATAGAACCAGCCCCTCTCTGACAGTCTCTAGTCTGGTTCCTGAGCCAGGCGGGTCCGTAGTATATCCAGGGTCCTCACTACTGATGGCAGCTCATTGGCAAGACCTGGAAAGGCTGACCAGTCACTCAGCTCCTGTTAATCCCGCGACCAAAGCCATAACCGTCCTAGCTGGACAAGCAGCGGGAAAGCTTGCCAGCCAGTACTATCAATGGTATGCAGGTTTTAGCTGGTTGGACTCCAGCAGTTACTCCCAACAAACACACTGAGCTTCCCAAGCCTGAATCTTGTCAACCTGTGCCGAACACTCTCTGTACATTCTCACCTGCTCGCCCGGTGATCCTGGGTGCCCGGCAACTCCGGAATGTCCTTCAGCTCCCTACAGAGAGGAGGATCTAATTAACCAATGTCTGTGTCCAAATCTTAGTGATTCACAATACAATTTACACAGTCGGGAGGAAATCCCAAAGTGCTTGATAGTTCGGGCTGGGCAAAAGAGGTGAGGAAGAGAGTTGTGGGGGAAGGGGAGAAGTTGGGTGGCCAAAAGTGCAGTTAAAGATATACATTTTGAGATGGACCTTGAAAGAGGAGAGAGAAGAAGCAAGTCGGAGGGACTCCAAGGACAGAGGCCCAGAGAACGGGAGCCAAATAGCCAAAACTGTTAGTCAATACCCAGTAGATACAACAGAGGCGCATACGAAGTCTGAAATTGCCCCCAGCCTCAGCCTGAAAAACAATTTTCTCATAAAAATTTATGATTAGGCACCAAATCATAGGAAATTCTTCGGTTTGGTCTTTCATTTGATATATGGCTCTTCATTGAGAAGTGCGGGGTTTCCACACAAGGTTTCCAAAATTACAGGTTTCCAAAATTACAACGAAACTCATGTGGAGTAGGGTCCCCGAGCGCTTTACAGTGACCGAGTCTGACACCAAGCCAGCGGGAAAGGATAGTGACCTTAAGCACGATTGATCGGGAATTGAATCCGATTGTTTCGTTTGCGAGGCAAAACATGATAAACCACTAAGATACAGTACTCCAACTTTACAATACAAAAAGCACCTTTCACATCAGGAGGATATCCCAAAGCGTTTGACTGTTCTCCTAGGGACCCGAGCTGGGGGTGGGAGCCTGTGGTTGGGTTGGTGAGGATAAAGATGACTGAAAGTGTGGTTAAAAGGAAGGTCTTGAGAGAGACCTTCTTGAGGCGGGAGACAACCCCTGCAACAATTTCCATTGCATCTTGTTTCAAGCATTGACCACTAGAGGGCGACATTTCCCTACTTTGATTGAGCTTCGAGCAACATTTGGTTTACGTCACAATTAACACATATTGTGTAACCTGAAAACAATTAGACATATTCCCGCAGATTAAATATTGATCCGGCGTTGAATATTTGAGGGAAAATAATATGAATGGAAAAGAGTAGTGAATGGTTTAGAGAAGAGAGCTCCAGGAGGGGGATTGAGTACCAGCACAGACACAATGGAGGGAGAGAGCAGTGTGTCTGTGGATCACTGGTGGTCTATATCTGAAGGGACAGCAAAGGATGACAAAACGTGTTACTCACCGGAGGGCCGGCCACACCCTGGGTCCCAGGCAGCCCCGGGTCACCTTTCCTGCCCTAGAGAATGTGAGACACAAGATGGAGAGCATTATGAACTGACAACAATAATATTACAGAACTTCATTCTCCCCACCACCTCCTCCCCCCCAAATAAAATCAAAGAGAGATTCTAGAAGGGTTTGGTTTACACAGAAAGTTATCAGGGTCCAAACTCTCCTCAGATGCAGAAGTCTCGAAGTGCTTTACAGGTAGTGTGTATTTGCAGAGCCGGGTGACAGACTGGCTCAGTCGGTTGCACTCTGGCCTCTGGAGTCGGGAGGTTCTTGGTTCAAACCCCGCATGGGCTCACAGTCTAGGTTGACGTTCCAGCGCGGTGAAGGGGGAGGGAGCTCCGTGTTGTCAGAGGTGCCACTGCACCCCTAACCTCCAAGAACATCTTTGACCTGTGGTCACCTCCCCTTCCACTGTCCTTTCTCTGCTCCCACACGTGGAACTCCATCCCGCAGCCCCTCCGCCTTGCTTCCTCTCTTTCCTCCTTCAAGGCCAGTCTCAAGACCTTCCTCTTCGACCACACCTTCGGCTCCCCCACTAACTGTTCCCCCTTTCCCACTCTCCTTCCCTTACCCCGATCCCGCCCCCCCACCCCCAACCCCCCAGCTCGGGTCCTGACCAGACTGTTCAGCGCTTTGGGACGTCCTCCCGACGTGAAAGGCGCTATTTAAGTGCAATTTTGTTGTTGTCCTCAGGCACTATCCAGCGCTCCCAGGTACTGCCTTGATCAATATAAACACAAGGTGTGGTTGTGTACACGGCATGGAAATAAGTAACAAATTAGTATGTGGTGCAGAAATTATTTGATTATTTTGCCCATCTGATTCTACTTTAATTAGAGTTAAAGAGCAAGAAGGGAGGTGTTACGCTGCTGGGTTTATACTGGGTTAAACAAAAAGTGGGAACAAGATGGAAGAACAAATCTGCAAGCAAATTTCTGAAAGATGTAAAAAAAATTAATATAATGCAAAGTGGGGACTTCAAAGGTCCAATGATAGATTGGGGGTGGAAAACAGCGCAAAGGGTAAGGAAGGGGAAGAATTCCTGAAATATGTACAGGAGAATCAAGTAAAGTACAGAAAGTGGAACCGGATATGTGAAAACCCAGCACCACGATCAACCGGGATCTGACACACCCGGAAACCCAGCACCGCGATCAGACGGGTGTCTGTCACATGCGGAAACACAACCCCGCGATTAACCCGTGTGTCTGACACACCCGGAAACCCAGCACCACGATCAACTGAGTGTCTGACGCCAGCAGAAACCCATCACAGTGCTCAAGAGTCTCCAAACTGAGAGTTCTACATATGTATGTCACCCATTCATAGAAACCTCCGTGACTTTGATGGAAAGCACACGCTCTCTCTCTCTCTCTCTCATTAATACTGAAATCACTACTTACGAGCAGTCTAGAAGACATGAAAAGCGTTATTTCAAATCAAAGGTTATTGTTACTTTACAAATCACTACTTACCCTGGGTCCCTGAAAGCCAGAAACACCATCCTTCCCGTCCCGACCTGCAGGTCCCTACAATCACAACAATAAATCTCACCTCAACCAAAAACCCATAGAGTCACAGAGTTTACAACTCGTATCTGTGCTGATGCTCGCTCCCCCAATTGGAGCTCTCCACTCTAATACCATTCCCTGCTCTCTCCACCCCGTGTCTGCACCGATGCTCAGTCCCACACTGGAGCTCTCTATTCTAATCCCATTCACTGCTCTTTGCCCATTGTGTTTGTGCTGGTGCTCACTCCCCCATTGAGGCTCTCCACTCTAATCCCATTGCCTCCTCTCCCCCCACCCCCTGTGTCTGTGCCGGTGGTCACTCCCCCACTGGAGTTTTCTCTCTAATATCATTTCCTGCTCTGCCCATTCTATCTGCACTGGTTCCCCCCACTCACCCTCCCCAACCCCCTGGAGCTCTCTACTCTAATCCCATTCCACACGGTCTGTGTTATATTGGTATAACTCAGGGCTGTGTTACTACTCACCATAGAGCCAGGGGGCCCGGGAGGACCTTCGGGGCCCGGGGGGCCCTGTGTAATAACAGAAAGTCTCAATTAAAGTCAAGTGAAACAACACACAATCATAATAACCCTCAAATTTGATACCGCGCCTTTCACACCAGGAGAGTTTGCCGCCAGCGAGGACTACCCTCCCCGTTAGGGCTTTGGTTTGCAGGGTTAACAGGAGCTGATTGGGATCACTCCCTTCCCACCAGTGACTGGTCTGCACCTCCAAATTCTGCCGATGAGCCAGGTTGGATAAGCTATTATCAACAGTGCCCTGGAATACTGCAGACCCGCCTAGCTCAGGAACCAGACTAGGGATTGTCACAGAGGGTGGGAGCCTGAGGAGGATAGTCCCAAATTGCTCATTTAATAACAACAACAAACAAAAAGAACAAAATTACAATTGTATAGCGCCTTTCACGTCAGGAGGACGTCCCAAGACATTGAACAGTCATTGTTTCAGACCCAAGCTGGGGACAGGGAGGGTGGAAGGAAGAGGGGGATTAGGAGTTGCCGATGAGGAGGAGGTCACAGATGTAGGGTGGGACGAGGTTGTGGAGGGCAAATTACATTTCTAGAGCGCCTTTTTCGTTGAGAGGATGTCCCAGGCCTCTGACAAGCATAGGTTTGAACCCTCCTGTGACCTTACTGGCAACCGGACACACTCAACCAGGCTCACAAAGCCAATCAGGAACCTCGGCATTACGTTCGACCATAAACTCTCCTTCCTCCCCCACATCCGTGCCTTGACCAGCACCGCTTATTTCCACCTGCGCAACATTGCCAGGCTCCGCAACTATCTCACCCCCCATGCTGCCGAAACACTCGTGCACACATACATCACCTCGAGGCTGGACTACGGAAACTCTTTCCTCGTCGGCCTCCCCAGCTCCTCCATTCACAGGCTGCAGGTCATCCAAAACTCTGCAGCCCGTGTATTATCCCGCACCCGCCTCCGTGACCACATAACCCCCACCCTCGCCCGTCTCCACTGGCTCCCCATCCTCCAGAGGATCGAGTTCAAGATCCTCGTCCTCGTTTTCAAGGCCTTACATGGCCTTGCCCCGCCTTATCTATCTGATCTACTCTCCCCCTATAAGTCCACCCGGACCCTCCGTTCAGCAGGACTTGGCCTGCTCCAAGCCCTCCGCCCGAACCACCCCACCATCGGAGGCCGGGCCTTCAGTTTCTCCGCTCCCACCCTGTGGAATTCCATCCCCCAATCCCTCCGTCTTGTTTCCTCCCTTTCCTCTTTCAATGCCGGTTTGAAGACTTTTCTTTCCGACTGTGCCTTTTGTTTCCCCCCTAATTTTTCAACCTCCCCCACGTTTTTTACCCCCTCCCGAACACTCCCCTCCCAGCTCGGGTCACACGCCTCCTGTGCAGCGCCTTGGGACGTCCTCCTGACATGAAAGGCGCTCTATAAGTCTAATTTGTTGTTGTTGTTGACATACAATGACACTACTGTGCAAAACACTACTCACAGATTCTCCTTTCAGCACCAAATCTGGTATCTGAAAAAAAAAAAAATCTTTGCATTTGATAAGGTGCTTTCTACATCTTCTATACGTCTGAATGCGCTTCACAGAATATGCTGTAAGGTGAATTGACTGTATATTTGATGGGAAACGTGGCAGCCAATTGCGCACAGCAGTGACCCACAAACAGTTGTGGATTGAAATGACCAATTTGTTACAGTTTTTTTTTCGAGGGATTATTATCAGACGCATATTTGGAATAAGGAAATTTACCATTGGTTTTGGCCCCTGCCGGGAATTGAACCCAGGTCTCTCATTTGCAAGGGGAGTGCACTAATCACTGAGCTACAGGACTTCACATGATGCGATGATGATACGTACAAATTAGGACCAAAACGTAACATCAATTAGTAGAATAAGGCAGAGTCAGATGTTCCCTTAAGTGTTACCAGAGTTGAGGGTTTCATATGTTGAATGTCTGCCTGGCTCAGTGGTGGCACTCTCCCTTCAGTTACCTCAACAACCTCTATCGGGTCACCTCTTAACCTTCTCGGCTCAGGTGTTTTGTGGGTGAAACGCATCAGACTATTTGTGCACCTCATTGCAAATGCCTCATCCGAAGGATGCAACCACCAACAATGCAAAAAAACCCTAGGGCTGCATACCAAGGGTGTGCACCCAAGGGTTTGGGGGTAGGAGTCAAACGGGGTGGTGGGTAAGTGGGGGGTTTGGTGGAGGGAAGATGACCAAAGTCAAAGTCAAAGTCAAAGAGGAAGGTCTTGAAATCGGCCTTGAAGGAGGAGAGGGAGGTGATGCGATGTAGAGATTCCAGAGGGTGGGGGCAGAAAGGCAAAAGACAAGACCACGGAGAACATGGAGTACGCTAATGCCTGTCAAGAGGAAGGATAGGGCAGGTTGATTGGGGGGAGTAACCGATCAAACCAAAGGCTTTAAAGACGTGAACAAGGATTTTAAACTCAATCCTCTAGGGGACGGGGAGCCAGTAAAGCTGGGTGAGCTTGAGGTGATCGGATCAGCAAATGTAACACATATATCCTTACCAAACCTCCCAACGTTCCTGGGGATCCAGCTTCTCCCTGGGAAGGTTAAAAAGAATGGATACACTGGGGTTAACAGCACGGAATCTCCCCCCGGCTGTTCATGTCAGCAGTGATTGGGGGACCACAGAGAACTCAGACTATAGTAGACTCGTTATAAAGGGGTTGCGCTGTAGTAACAGATTACTTCCACTAGATGGCGAGCCAGCGAGGCACACCGGGTAGAGGGGTTTAAGATTGTGAAACCACCTATCACCCACACAATCGCCCGACTCCATTGGTTTCCCATCACACAGATACATTTCAAGGTCCCGGTCCTCACCTTCAAAGCCCTCCATGGCCTCGCTCCCCGCCAAACCTGCAACCTCCAAACCCTCTACCAACCTGCCCACTCCCTCCGCTCAGCGGGCTCTGGCCTGCTTCACATCCCCTACCTCACCATTGGCAGGTGCATTTTCTGTGACTCTGCCCCCAGCCTCTGGAACTCCATTCCACAGTCCCTCTGCCTCGCCACTTCCCTTCCCTCCTTCAAGACCCATATCAAGACCCTCCTCTACGACTTTCAATTACTCTCCTTCCCCTCCGCCCTCACCAATCCTGACTTCTTCACCAAGAGCACGGTGACAGTGTACAACTCAATCCAATAGAAGGGGAGCAGGAAAGGTGAAAAGAAAGGTTTAGGAGAAGGGATTAGAGGAGTGGAGGAGGAGATATTAGAGGGGTTGTATGAGAGGCTAGAGGATGATTTGGATGGACTAGTTGAGCAAATGTCCTAATTCTGTGTGCTGGTTTAGTATGACAAAGCAGCCTTGCACTTACTTTCTCCCCTTTAATCCCAGAGACACCCTGGCTCCCGGGGCTACCAGTCCGACCCTGGAGAGAGGAAAGAAGAGGTCAATGCATGTGGTATACTCCTCCCCTGCTCCACACACACCGGCAGCTCAATGTCCTAACGAATCAAAAGGTTGTGGGTTCGAGCTGGTGGGAGAGAGAAATAATCCTCCAAATAAAATTAGTCATTCAATCCATGGCTGTTTGGAGGACATTGCCGTGCACAAATCAGCTGCTGAGTTTATCTACAAACACACAGTCACTACATTTATCAAATTTGATACAACACCCCATCATATCACCAATTTACTGTACTGTATACTTGTGTATTTTTCGGTGAACGGGGCAGGCAATGTGTGCACAGCAATGTCCCGCAAACAGCTATGAAAATGACCAATTTTATTTGAGGATGTTGGCTAGGACACTGGGAAATAGAGAACTTTCTTCTCTATTTCCAATAGCCCCATGGGATCTTAAACAGGCACAGACGAAGCCTTGGTTTAAAATCTCACCTGAAAGACTGCACCTCTGACAGTGCAGTGCTCTCCCACCCCCCCAGCACTGCACTGGTGCTTCAGCCAAGACTGTGAGCCCCGAGACCCCGATGTGGAGTTTGAACCCATGACCATTTGCCTGACATAGATGAGGCTGTTACTGATTCAGCTAGTTTGAGGATTATTTGTGGATGAACACAGCAGCCAATTTCTGTGTTATTTATTTATCATTATTTTATTAATAATTATCATCAATAATAATCCTTTAATTTGATACAGTGGCACCCATTCACTATGGGAGGACATCTCAAATGATTGGGTGTGGAGTGCGGTGACTGTGTGTTTGTGTGGTGAGGTGTTAGAAGAATTCGATAGCGTCGATACAGAAGAACTATTTCCTCTGGTGGGAGAATCCAAAACAAGGCTGACAAAACAAGGGGAATAATTTTAAAATTAGAGCTAGGCTATTTAGGAGTGAAATCAGGAGGCAGTTTTTCACCCAAAGGGTAGTGGAAATCTGGAACACTCTCCTGTGAAAGACTGTGGATGCTGGATCCACTCGTAATTTCACGATTGAGATGAATAGTCATAATATTCGTTAAATCAGGGTATAAAGGGACAATGAGGTACAGGTTAGCCATAATCTTACAGAATGGTGAAAAGGCTTGAGGGGCTGAATGGCCTACTCCCGTATGTTTCGCTGATTGCAGCAGTAATCTGGTCTGGACGCTACTTGTCCTGGTGTAAAAACCAAGTTTCTTCAACCCGGAATTTCATTTGTATCCCCACATCTTGGCCCACTGAGCAGGCAAGAGGAAATCCCCAGCCCATATCCCAATCTCTTCCTCTCTTCTACACATGGCCTGTCCCTCAGTGCTGCATGTTCCTGAGGTCTCACAGACCCCAAATTTCCCTTGGTTGGTCCCAGACTGTGGAGCCATCTGTCTCGAAATGTTGCGATCAGGGGACTGAATGGTGGAAAGATAGTATGGTTGGGACCAAGCAAACACCTGTGTTTGATTCCCAGGCAGGGAAAAATCCTTACGCAAGTTTGCTTGCTCCACATGCCTCTGTTTACCTTGCAATCAGTAGGAACCCGGTCGTTAGTCGATTGGTGGATCGCTTTCCAGGAGTAATAATCCGTTCAAAAAAAAATTGGTCACTCAATCCACGCCTGTTTGTGGGACCATACTGACACACAAAATGCTCGATAATCTTCCCACTTCAGCCAGCCCTAACCTGTCCATATTGGATCCTGTGGTTGCAAGCCTGGGTGCGACGGGTACAGCTAGTAAGTATCCTTTAAAGGACTTTGGGACATCCTTCTGACGTGAAAGGCTGTTTATCAAATGTAAGGAATCTTATTATATTATTAATAAAACTCCTATTTGCCAGCCTTCAAAAACGTGTTTGGATATCATAGGGAAAGACATTTTGGACAGGATACGTTCCTGAGAATGCAAAACCACACCTGTCTGTGCTTTCCAAGCTCCATTTAACTTAAAATATCTCCTTCGAAATAAAATACCTATGATTCTATCCGGGCACTGGAAACTAACCTTTGGCATTTGACCCACAACTCTCACCCACCCTCCCCCACCACCCAACATGAGGCACCAATTCAGCCTGGCTCAGTGGTGGCACGCTCACTTACAAGTCAGAAGGGTTTTAAGTGACACTACTGTGACTTGGAGTCACATCTTCTAAGCTGACACCACAATGCCGTAATGGAGGTATGTTGGATGGTTGGAGGTGATGATTAAGCCGAGGCCCCATCTGCCTATCCAGGTGGACTGTAAGATCCTGCGGCGCTAGTCAAAAGCCCCCAAATAAAATTATTCACTCGATTCATGGTTGTTTGTGGGACATTCTGTGGGCAAACTGCCTGCCTCCCATAAAATACATAGTCACTGCATTTTATTATATATCCAGTGAAGTGCTTTGAGAAGTCTCAATCATGTGATAGGTGTTATATCAAATGCTGGGATTATAACAAAATTATTCTTGCATTTGATATAGCACTTTGCACGTCTTCCAGACGTCTCAAAGCGCTTCATACAATATACTGTAAAGTGAATTGACTGTATTTATGTGGGTAAAAGGCAGCAGCCAATAGCACACAGCAATGTTCCACAAACAGTCACGGATTGAAATGACTCATTTATTATTTTTATCTGGAGGAATTATTATTAGGCATGTGGAGTAAGGAAACTTGCCCAAGGTTTCGCCCTGACCTGCCTGGAATTGGACCCAATTCTTGCTTGTAAGGCGAGTGCTCTAACCACTGAGTTACAGGACTCCACTCCATTATTATTATTATAATAATGAAGACCACGCATAGGAGGAGATCCGTATGCGAGGAGGTGCCCCTCCCTTGCCCCCACCCCCCACCCTTACCTCCCCTTTACCAAGGGAGGGGGGAGGGGGGGTGCTGTGTTCAGAAACAGCAGCATGTAAGGCCTCCTACAAACATCTGGCAAGTAATTTACCACTGCACATGAGGCACTCCACAGATGTGCACACGGAAGAAGGGCGGGGGAGGGTTGCAACAAGGAGAACATTATAGGGTTGGAGATAGCACAGTGGAGATTTATCAGAGGTCACCAGGGAGACAACTGTTAGGAAAGAAGGAACTCTTACCCCCGTAAAAGTGATCCGCCAATTGACTAACAACCAGGTTAATGCTCGGTAAACAGAGGTGTGTGAAGTAAGGAAACTTGCCCAACATTTTGCCCTGCCCGGGATCAAACCCGGGTCCTCTCGCTTGCAAGGCAAGTGCTCTAACAACTAAGCTAAAGGACTCCACATTACAGCAATGGTATTGTGTAACATATTTTAATGTAATTGCCTAAGTGAAGTTCAGACAAGCATTCCCCAGTCTCCCTGCAGCCGGCGCATTAATGTGATTCTTCTGAAATCACACTGGGTCTGAGGCCGGTTTTCTGATTAAGAAGCTTCAAACTGAGACTGAAAACTGTCCACAATTTCCCCTGGGCCTGTCTGATTCCACTTAGCCCCCAGAATAGACACTGCTCTAGTCTGCAGCCGTGGATACCTGTGTTTCCTATTTCTCCTTCACAGTGAATGCTGTAAAAGTTTAGTGACTGGGTATTTTGTATTTTGTAGGCAACAACAACTAGTGGCACTTATGTGGCACTTAACAGTGGTGGAGCCTGACTCCAAGCCGGGGGAAGGGAGTTGGGGGGAAGGAAGGTTTCCAGATGGGACTCCAAAAGGGGGAGAGGGGGAATTGATGGAGAGTGTTCCAGACTTTGAAGGTGTAATGGCTGAAAGCACGAGCTCTGATGGTGGGGCGGAGGGTGTGAGGGACAAGCAGGAGGCTGGTGCCAGTTGAGCAAAGCTCTGGATGGTGGTTTGAGGAACGAAGAGCTCGGAAAGTTAGGGAGGTGCCAGGGAGTGAGTGGATTTGAACAAGAGTGTGATGGGTTCGGTGATGGGGAGCCAGTGGATCTTGGCCAGGACTGGTGAGATGTAGGTATGGAATTTGGTCTGGGTCACTTTGTGGACGGCTGAGTTCTGAATCAGCTGTATGAATTGACTGTATATTTGTGAGAGAGCGGCAGCCAATTGCGCACAGCAGTGTCCCACAAATTGAAATGACCAATATTATTATTGTGGGTTTTTTTTGGACGGATTATTATCAGGCGTGTGGCGTAAGGAAACTTGCCCAAGGTTTCACCCTGACCTGCCTGGATTCAAATACAGGTCTCACGCATGTAAGGCGAATGCTCTAACCACTGAGCTACAGGAGCTCCACTACTCACTGTACCAGGCTGGGGAACACCCTTTCTGTCAATTTACCACCTTGGTTCGATGAGGAAACCATCGGTACCACAATTCTGACCCTGTTGGTTTTTGTGCTGTAGTAAAATCAGACCGAGTGAGAATACTGAATTCCAGAAAAACAGAATCTTGACTTACGTCAGTTCCGGGAATGCCGGGTTTTCCAGCATATCCGTCCAATCCACGTTCACCCTGTGTGTGAAAGAGAGAGAGAGGTTGAGAGTGAAATTCATTTGTGACTTCCGGTTCACAACATATCCTTTTCATATTAGGCTGCTACATATGTCTACACAACACATAGTCACTAACTTTACAGTAAATTCCTGTCTGAGAGGTTACAGGCAGGTATATATCAAATGCTACAATCATTATTATTATTATTATTATTATAAACTAACCAAGATATCGCTTTAGCGGAAATAAAATCGTGTGCATGAATGCTTGCATGAGTGAATCAGTGAGGCTAATAACAGACAAAAGTAATAATCCTTGCATTTGCCACAGCGTCGAGAACATCAAAACGTCTCAGAGTGCTTCACAGTGACTGCTGTAAAGGTGTAGTGACTGTGTAGGCACAGCAACATCCCACAAACAGCCATGAAGTCAGCGATCGGTTTTATTTGGGGAATTGTCGGCCAGAATGACACACAGCAATAGTATTCGGTCACCCACACAGACATCCTGAGAGAGAAAGGCCTTTCACACACAGCAGCCGAGGAAACTATTCTGAGGTTGAACTGAGGCGGAGAGGCCAGGGGGTCAGTGGCTGAGAATGTTGTCCTACTGTTTGGGAAAACAGGACTCAGTCTCGTTATAGTTTCCTTTTACAATTCTGTGCAGTCCTGCAATATAGTGATTAGAACACACAAGCCTCACAAGCGAGAGGACCTGGATTTGATTCCCGGGCAGGACAAAAGGTTTCCTTACTCTACACACTTCTGTTTAGCAGTTAGTGGGAACCTGTTTGGTAGTTGATTGGCGGATTGCTTTCCTGGGAAATAATACTTTTGGGAAAAAAAAGTAAAAGAAGCAATTAGTCACTCAATCCATGATTTGTGTGATACTGCTGGGTGCAAATGGCTGCCAACTCAAGATATTGTGTCCTCACGTGAGGCTCACAACTTCTGACTCAAAAGGCGAGAGTGCTATCAGGCTAACACACACACGCACACTGAGTTGGGCTAACACACACGCACACTGAGTTGGGCTAACACACACATGCACACTGAGTTGGGCTAACACACACACACATACTGAGCTGGACTGACACACGCTATTGAACAATCTATGAAACCTCTTACCTTCTCGCCACTAGAGCCCTTCAGACCTCGCTCGCCCTGCATGCCCTGAAACCACAAGAATACCAAGTCACGCTGTACCCCAGAGAGCAGCCAGACCACACATAGAAACACAGAATATTACAGCACAGAATAAGGCCATCAGGTCATACCTTTGGAAGAGTTACCCAATCGGTCCCACTTCCCCGCTCTATACCCATATCCTGGCAATCTTTTCCTTTTCAAGTACCCACCCAGTACCCTTGTAAAAGTTGTTCTTCAATCTGTTTCCACATTCAATCCAAAGAGCATTCCTGATCGTAACATCTGTGTAGAAAAAAATTCCCCTCATCTCCCCTCTGGGTCTTTTGCCAAATAATTTAAATCTATGTGCCATGGCTATTGACCCACCTGTCAGCGGAAACAGTTTCTCCGCAGCTACTCTATCAAAACCGTTCATAATTTTGAATACCTCTATTAAATCGCTACTTAACCTTCTCTGCTCTAAGGAGAACAATCCCAGCTTCTCTAGTCTCTCCACATAACTAAAGCCTTCATCCCTGGAACCATTCTAGTAAATCTCCTCTGCACCCTCTCCAAGGCCTTGATATCCTTTCGATTTACAATACAATTTACATTTACATAGCACCTTTCACCTCGGGAGGACATCCCACAGATCCCAGACCTCATACTCAGGCAGTACAAGGCTCAAGCTCTCAAGCACGCTACCCTGCGTGAAGTGTACTATATAAACGCAAGTTGTTATTGTTTCTCTGGTCAGGCCACACCTTGAGTACTGCATACAATCCGGACATTGTGACATAAGACCCCAGTACAGGGGAGAACAACAAGGCTGATTCCCAGTGTTAGAGGAACGAGCTGTGAGCAACAATTAAACAAGCTTTCAGTCTTGAGAGAACACAAACTCAGAGAGGAACTCATAGAGATGTATAACATTGTAAATGGGATTGAAAGAGTAAACCCAGATCAATACTTTCGGTTGCACCGAGACAATAGAACAAGAGCATACAGGTTTAGAGGTGTAAAGGGACAATTTCAGTAGTATTTATTTATTTACCCAAGGGATAATTAACAACTGGAACAGGGTTGCCAGGAAGGTGGGGTACGGCCAGGACACCAGGACTTGTTTGAAAAGAAACTGAATGTTGTGACGGGGTGGTGGGGGGAGTTTCTGAAGCAATGAGATCAGATGGGCTGAAAGGTCCTCTTCATTCCATATGCACCTTGGGATGTTATTCCCTTTTCCCTTCCCTCCCCAACCCGTCCCCAGCTCGGGTCTGACACAGTGACTGTCCGATGCCTTGGGACGTCCTCCTGACGTGAAAGGCACTACACAAGTGTAATTGTGTTGTTGTTGTTATGACCATCTCCAGTGCAGCTATTTCTCAGATTTATTTCCACAATTGACCTCTCTCGTGGGTTATTGAGGGAAAAGGTGATCGCTAAAACTGCCCATCAATTGACCTTTTGACCTCGGAGGAACCTGAGGTTTAAATTGTGCCGTCAAAGCAAGCTTGGAATGGAATTGGGAAATCAACTCAGAACCTTTCCAGCAAGAGTGCAGGA
Source organism: Hydrolagus colliei (assembly GCA_035084275.1). Taxonomy (NCBI): domain Eukaryota; kingdom Metazoa; phylum Chordata; class Chondrichthyes; order Chimaeriformes; family Chimaeridae; genus Hydrolagus; species Hydrolagus colliei. The sequence continues at coordinate 34,155,104 of CM068743.1, read as the reverse complement.
CAAGACAACACAGGGTCAGGGACGTGAAATGCAATTCCAGAGCTCATTCTGTGCAGTAGGGTATGGGACAGTGGTGAAGGAGGCATCAGGGAAGAGAGAAAGAGATGGAAGTCAGGGAATAGGAGCAAGGAATGGTGAATAGGAGTCGGTCATTCAGCCCTCGAGCCTGTTCCGCCATTCTATTGGTTCATGGCTGATGTGTACCTCAACTCCATGGGTCATGGCCTTAGCCCCATAACTCCATGGCCTTAGCCCCATATCCCTTGGTAGCCTGACCTAACACATATCTAATTAGCTCAGTCTTGACGATATGAACGGATCAGGATCCACAGCCTTTTGTGGGCGAGAGTTCCAGATTTCCGCTAGCCTTTGTGTGAAAAGGGTGTTTCCTGATTTGACTCCTAAATGGCCGAGTTCTAATTTGAAAATGTTGCCCCAATGTTTGCATTCCCCCACCAGAGAAAATGGTTTCTCTGTATCTACCCTATCAAGTCTCTTTATCAGTTTAAACACCTCAATTAGATTACCATTCAACTTTCTAAACTCAAGAGAAACCTATAGTGAACACTCACCGGGGGCCCAACAAAGCCTTCCGCCCCTCGCTCCCCAGGCTGGCCACGATCTCCCTGTCAATAAAAGATCAACATTTACAAATCATTGTAGCTTAGTGGTTAGAGGACTCGCCTCGCATGCGATAGGACCTGGGTTCAATTCCTGGGCAGACCGAAACGTTGGGCACACACCTCTGCTCACCTAGCAGTAAGTGAAAAGCTATTTGATAGCTGTTTGGATCAGTTTTCTGGGGGTAATAATAATCCCCTCAAAACAAATAAATAATAAATAATGATATCTTCATTCAGTCCACAATTGCTTGTGGGATACACCTGTGTGCAATCAGCTGCCGCGTTTCACCTACAAAATATAGTCTATTCATTTACAATATATTTTGTGAAGCTCTTTGAAGCATCTCAAAGACTTAATAAGTAGCTATATGATATGCAAGGATTATTATTATCCCAATTGATCACAAAGTAAGAAATAAGGAACCAGAGAAAATCAGAAAGCATATTGATCTACAAATTAAACAGTTTTTATTGCGAAACAAAACATAAATAGCTGGGAACACTCAGCAGGTCAGGCAGCATCAATGGAGAAAGAAAAGTGAGTCAATGTTTTCAGAATTAAGGATCGTGGACCCGAAATGTTGACTCATTTTCCTTTCTCCATACATGCTGCCTGACCTGCCGAGCGCTCCCCGGGATTTCTGTTTCGTTTCAGATTTCCAGCATCTGCAATATATTAAGTTTTTGTTTACAGTTCTTATAATCATTGATGTAAGTGGGCCTGTTAATAAGCCTATTCAGAAATGGCGTGACAAAATACCTAGTGTCAAAAATATCAACTAACACCTTTTCCCAATAAGGACATCTTTAATGTCCAATTAAGCAGGCATAGACTGGGCCTTGGTTTAACGTCTCATCTGAAGGATGCCACCTCTGACAATGCAACGCTCCTCAGCACCGCACTGGAGTGTCAGTCTGGACTGTGAACTCCCCAAGGTGGAGCTCAAAGCAAACAGCTTTGATGACTCAGACGCCAAAGTTTTACCGACCGGAAAGCAGTCCGCCAATTGACCATCAACCAGGTTCCTACTCACTGCCAGGTAAACAGGCACATGGAGTAAGGAAACTCGCCTAAGGTTTAACCCCGCACCACATGGGAATTAAACCCGCCTCACTTGTAAGATGAGCGCGCTAACAACAACAACTTCGATTTACGTTACCATTACGTTACAGGACTCCATAGCAAGCACTGACTTGCAAGTTTCCTAATGCTAGCTGACACAGGCAGGCCCAGTTGCTGACTTGCAGATTTTGCTGCGTGATGGTCTGTCTGAGCAGAGATTGGACTGGCTCCGTTAACACTGGTTTTGTTTTACTAAGTACCCATTAACCCTGAACTTCCGCAGAGCAGCTCCTGTACTCGAATGAATTGATTCCTTTGTTCAGTGATGGGAAATTTTACTTGATTCCTGCAATACCTTCCCCCTCTGTGCCCACCCCCCACATTCCCTCTGAAAGGGAGGTGTAAATTAAGCCAATTTCAAGGCTCATTGACTCTTCAGTGGCTTAGTGGCTGAGAAATAACAATTTCCTATGCTTAACATAGTAAATTTCTCACCTCTGGAGCACGTCTCAGATCTGTTCACAGGGTATATAATCCTTACATTTGATATAGCACTTTTTACGTCTTCTAGACATTTCAAAGCACTTCACATAATAAACTGTAAAGTGAATTGACTGTATATTTGTGGGTGAAACACAACAGCCAATTGCACACAGCAGTATCCAACAAACAGTTGTGGATTGAAATGAGGATTTTTTATTATTGTTTTGTTTTGGAGGGATTATTATTAGGCGTGTGTGTGTGGAGTAAAGAAACTTGCCCAAGGTTTCGCCCTGACCTGCCTGGATTCGAACACAGGTCTCACGCTTGTAAGGCGAGTGCTCTAACCACTGAGCTACAGGACTCCACACTGTAAAGTGTAGTGGGTGTGCGCATTGTATGTGAACGCAGCAGCCAATTTGAGCATAGAAACATCCCACAAATAGCTGTGAAGTCAATGAGCAATTTTATTTGGAGAATTGTGGGCCACAACACCAGAAGAGAGAAATTGCCTTCTCTTCCAATAGCATTGCAGGATCTTTAACATCCACCTGAAGAGGCACAGATGGGGCCTCGATTTAATGTTTCATCTGAAGGATGGCCAGCATTACCACCACAGAGATCGAGGGTCACTTGAGGTTAGTCTTACCTTGGGTCCGGTCAGGCCAGGAGGTCCTGCCAATCCCTGGATTCCTGCATCGCCCTGAAACCAAGAGAGAATGTGGGTTACAATCAGGGCAGGCTGGAATTATACTGGGACAACTCGATTTCAGCCTGACACATTCGAAAACTTATCACAATTCTTAAGAGAATCCAAACCAAACTGAGAATACCATGCAGCTCCTGTAGCTCAGTGGTTAGAGCACTCGCCTTACAAGCGTGAGACCTGTGTTCGAATCCAGGCAGATCAAGGCAAAACCTTGGGCAAGTTTCCTTTCTCCACACGCCTAATAATAATCCGTCCCAAGTAAAACGCAACAATAAAAATTGGTCATTTTCAATCCACGACTGGTATAAATTAGTCCTATAGCTTCGTGGTTAGAGTGCTCGCTTTGCAAGCAACAGGACCTGGGTTTGATTCTCGACAGGCTGAAATGTTGGGCATGTTTCCTTGTTTCACATGTGTAATAATAATCCCTCAAATAACACAATAATAAATTGGTCATTTCAATCCACGACTATTTGTGGGACACTGCAGTGCGCAATTGGCTGCCGCATTTCACCACAAGTATACAGTCAATTCACTTTACATTGGAGGGAGGGATTGATTTCTTTCCCACTGGCACTAAAATGAGTTGGACATTATTCGGGAGATAATCCTTGTATAATAGTATAATATAATAATACTTGTATTTCAAACAGCATCTTTCACGTCAAAACACTTAACAGCATTTCACAGGTTTTACCACAAAGTGTAGTGACTGTATTTTTTGTAAGTAAACACAGCATCCAATTTCCACACTGTAACGTCCCATGGACAACTGTGGAATGAATGAGAATGAATGATCAATTTTATCTGGGGGATTGTCAGCCAAGACACTTATAAAATAATAATATAATAATTTGAAGCACTCTGAGACCCCGTTTGGCATGCAGGGCACTATATAAATCCGTTGTTGTTGCAATAACAATAATAATCCTTGCATTTGATGTACAGTAATGCATTATCACATCATTGAGACTTTTCAAATTGCTTCGCAAAACGCTGCATCCAATTCCGCCCAGCAGTCTCCCTCAAACATTCGTGGATTGAGTGACCAAATTATTTCTAAAAACATTTGGAGATTTTTCCCCTGGAAACCAATCTGCCAATCGACTAACAGCCAGATTCCTACTTATTGATAGGTAGACAGAATTGTGTGGGGTACAGAAACATGCCTATGCTGCTGGAGCCCTTCACTAAGGGCTGTTTTGGGGATGAAATGTTAAACTGAGGTCTCGTGTGTGCCCTGTCCGTGTGGAGGTTAAAGAACCTGTGGCACTACCCAAAAACAGAAGGCAGCCAAACTCAGCAGGCAATTGTGCTCAGCAGTGTCCTACCATATTCATGGATTGAGTGACAAGAATCTTATTATTTTGTTTGTGAGGGATTATTACCAATCGGGTCCTAGGAAACTTGCCTAAGGTTTTGCCCCACCCGCCCAGGAATCAAACCCGGGTCCTCTCGCTTGCAAGTTGAACGCACTAATCACTAGGCTATAGGACTCTACTGTAAACTGCAGTGGTACCGTGGTGAATAGGGCAGCCAATATGTATACAGCGATGTCCAACAAACAGCCATGAAGTGACTGTTGGGAATGATCAGGCAGGACATTGGGATCTTCATCTATCCCTGACCACTGAGGAGTGGAGGTTCGCGTGTAAAATTAATCAATTTGGGGCCCTGAAGGAAACATGGTTAATCCTGGAAGCGATTGGGGCTCTAGCCAATAGGGTTTATTTATAATTTTTATGAGTTAACAAAGAGATCTCAAGTGTAGCATCGAATGTCAGGACGGAACCATGCAGTCGATTAGAAACAGCTGGTAAGTGACAGGCGTCAGGCTGGCTATGTTATTGCAGGCTGGTGTCAGTTACCACGGAGCTAAAGTAGCTCTGTAAAGTGTAAAGGGTCCAGAAGGGCGTGGAGCAAACGGCTGTGAAAATCAGCCAGCGGCTCTCATCACACAAGGATCAAAAGGAAACCACCTCTAGTCACGTTAAGTGGTGGAAGGGACAATTAGGGCCGATACCAGGAATAATACAATCCTCACATTTGATACCGCAATTTATGTCAGAATTTTACAGATTAATTAAATTACAGATGAACAGATTTAAATGAAAAGATTACACAGAGAGACAAAGCTCTTCACCGGTTACACTGCAAAGTATAGTGACTGTGTATTTTATGGGCTGGTTTGTACAAAGCAATGTCCCCCAAACAGCCATGAAGTGAGTGCTCGATTTGGAGCACTGTTGGCCAGGACACAGGGTGAGCTTGGGGGTAAGGATGAAACTCCCGTCTCTTCTTAAATAGCATTCTGGAATTTTTTACGTCTACCTATGGTTTTTTAAATATACTGTATATACATATATACTGTTTCCCAGCCCACACTGTGTCAGCCTGGCTCAGTGGTAGCATTACTAATAATAATAATAATTCTTGCATTTGATACAGTACTTTTCACATCTTAGAGCTCCTCACAGAATACACTGTAAAGTGAATTAACTACATTTTGGGGCTAAATGCGGCAGCCAATTGCACACAGAAGTATCCCACCAGCAGTCATGGAATGAAATGACCAATTTATTTTAGATTTTTTGAGGGATTATTATTAGGCGTGTGGAGTAAGGAAACTTGCCCAAGGTTTCACCCAGACCAGCCTGGAATCAAACACGGGTCTCACGCTTGTAAAGCAAGTGCTCTAACCGCTGACCTACAGTTCTCCATTCTTGCCTCTGAGTCAGAAGGCTGTGAGTTCAAGCTCCATGCGGGACTTGGAATCATATAGTCTAAGTTGACTCTCTAATGCAGCATTGGGTTGCATTATCAAAGTCCCATCCTTCGGATGAGACATTAAACCGTGATTCCGTTCCAGGTGGATCTCTAAAATCCCACTGCACTATTGGAAAAGTGAAGCATATTTCTCTCTCCCTGTGTCGTAGCCGACAATTACCCAAATAAAATAAATCGGTCAATCACTCCCTGGCCTTTTGTGTGACATTGTTGTGCACAAATTGCCCACAAAACACAATTTCCAATCCATTTTACAGTAAATTCTATGAAGCGCTTTGAGACATCTCAATAAAATGATCAGGTGCTACAGCAAATGCAAGGATTATTATTAAGTTATTATTATCCTCGTGTCTGTGAAGCACAGGTGGTGGATGTGTCACTGGACCGTGCAGAGATCCTCCAATAAAACACAAATGAAGCACTGTGACATACCTTCGCCCCTCGTTCTACTGTTACCTGGCTTGAGCTCCCCTGCAGTTGAAAAGATACAGTTGACAGCCTGTCCATCGATGGAAATACATACTAACACAACAATTAATTGCATTTATACAGTGTCTTTCACATCGGATGAACGCTCCAAGGCACTGGACAATGAGGTTTTGCACCCGAGCTACGGGTTGGGATTGGGGAGGGGTGGAGGGCAAGGGAGGTGGAGGAGGGAAGGTGACCAAAGGCAACGGTTGAAAAGGAGTGTCTTAAAGGAGGCAAGGGAGTGTCAAATCATATCAATGTATCAATACCCATTGGCAATGGATCACCAGACAGGTTTGGATGAAGAATAATTCTTCTGTTAGCTGCAGCATCAAGCTATCCCAAAGCACATCACAGGACTTTACTGTAATGTGTGTTGACATAATGGGTCTTGACCATTTTGCGTATGGACATGACAGCTCAGCAGCATCGCAAAAACAGCCACAGAGCGAATGAGGACTCAGGTTTAGAGTTATAAATGTGCAATTTCAGGACATACAACAGAAAGTTCTAATGTTCTAATGACCAGAACAGGGTTGCAAGGAAGGGTGGATGATACTGGGACTCATTTAAAAAGCAGTATGATGCTATGATGATGGGATGGGAGGACAGGTGTTCTGGAGGGATGAGATGAGATTGGATGGGCTGAAGGATCTTCTTCATTCAAACTGATCTTGTGAAGTAAGTGTCCTACCGTCTCTCCTTTTTCTCCTTTGAGGCCAGGAAATCCCGGTTGACCTCTATCTCCCTGTCAACAGCAAAAAATGATAAGACTATTATTATATTATCCTCTGTATTATTTTGTTACTTAATATTATTCTGCCAGCAATTAACACAAGCTGTGGCTCTACAGTCTTAGAAAGAAACATCTCTGAAAGGACTCCATTGAGATGCGTAAGATACAACAACTTGCAATTTATAACAATAATAATAATCCTTGCATTTGATCTAGTGCCTTATCACGTCTCAAAGCGCTTCACAGAATATAATATAAAGTAAATTGACTGTATGTTTTGTGGGTGAAACGCATCAGCCAATTGCGCACAGCGGTGTTCCCCACAACAGTCGTGGATTGAAGGGACCAATTTCCTCTTTGTTTAAAGGAATTATTACCTCCAGAAAACTGATCCACCAAACAACTGGCAACTGGCCAATAATAATAATAATCCTTTTGTTTGATATAGCGCTTTTCACGTCTTCTAGATGTCTCAAAGCGCATCACAGAATGTACTGTAAAGAGAATTGACTGTATATTTGTGGGCAAAACGCAGCAGCCAATTGCGCACAGCAGTGTCCCACAAATAGTCGTGGATTGAAATGACCAATTTAATATTGGTTTTTTTGAGGGATTATTATTAGCTGTGTGGAGTAAGGAAATTTGCCCAACATTTCACCCTGCTGAGAATCAAATTCAGGTCCTCTCACTTGCGAGGCGAGCACTCTAACCACTAAGCTACAGGACTAATTTGTACCATATTGGAGCTCTGGTCAGTGGCGGAGCTTGATGCTGAGCTGGAACAAGGTAACTACGCAATGCACAATACATTTATACAGTGCCTCTGACATCAGGAGAACAGGATGTCTCTAAGGACATACAAGGTCTGGTAATATCTATGGCAAGGCACCTCCCTTCCTCCTTCAGTACTGACCTTTGGACCTGGATGCCCCACTTGTCCGAAGTTGCCCTGTGGAGAAACACGAGGGAACAGTCAGAGCATGAGTCTTTCTAACACTGTCATCGAGGCCCAATCCCAAATCACATCAAATGAGAGAAAATGGCTACCTTCCTGGCAGCACAGCCCCACAGCCCCAGCCAGACCTGGAAGAACAGACCAGTCAATGGGGGCAGGGAATCCTCCCACTACAGCTCTTATTAACCCTGGAGCCAAAGCCCTAACTGGCCAGTTTGTCTTAGCTGGACAAGCAACAGGAAAGCTTGTCTGTCACGCTTTGTCTTTAAACTTGTAAAGACTTTTATGCAGTAAAATAATAATTCTTGCATTTGATATAGCAGCTTAATCACGTCTTCCAGATGTCTCAAAGCACTTTACAGAATATACTCTAAAGTGGAATATATATTTTTGTGGGCTAAATGCAGCAGCCAATTGTGCACAGTAGCGTCCCACAGATACATGGATTGAGTGACCTAATTTTTTTTTAAGAAAGAGATTATTACTCCTGGAAAGCGATCCATCAATCAATTAACAACCAGGCTCCTACTCACTGCTAGGCGTGTGAAGTAAGGAAACGTATTTGCCCAGGAATCAAACCCAGGTCCTTTTGCTTGCGACGTGAGTGCTCTAAACAAGAAAATACAGGGCTCCATAATAAATAATAATCCTTGATTTGCGATGGTGCCATTGGGATGTCACGAAGCTCTTCACAGAATATATTATAAAATGGATTGACTGTGTATTTTGTGGACAAAATGCTGCAGCCGATTGATCAGTCATATCCCACAAACAGTCGTCGATTAAGGGACCACTTTTTTTTATCCCCGGAATACTAGTAACTGGTTCCTACTTACTAGGTAAATAGAAGCACGTGGAGTAAGGAAACTTGTCCTGTCCAGAAAGATTTTGCCCTGCCTGAGAATCAAACCCAGGTTCTCTAACTTGCAAGGCAAGCGCGCTAAACACTATGTTATGTGGATAAGAACCAAGGCTTAGAATGTGAATTGGGGTCATTGCTGGAGTCTGGCTTCCATTGAGCACACAGCGAGTGACAGACACAGAAAAACATAAGGAGACACACAGAAAGACACAGAGACAGTGACAAACACAGAGAGACACAGTAAGAGAGACAGTGACAGATATACAGAGACACATAGAGAGAGACAGTGACAGACGCAGAGAGACATAGAGAGAGCCTAAGCCAGCGTTTACCTTTTCTCCCTTAGAGCAGGAGCAGTTAATGGTTTGCCGGCTATCAGCTTCTGCGGCAGGAGGAGTTGTTCTGAGGATCTCGATGTCAGGGCTCTGGGTGACAACTGTCAGCCCACACTGGAGAGAGAGACAGAGAGAGAGAAATAGAGGGAGACAGAGAGAGGAGGTGGGGGAAACACAGACGAGAGAAGAGGGGAGAGAGAGAGAGAGTAACTTCTGTTAACGTCAGCAGAGACAGCGATTAAACAAAATATAACGCCTTCCACATCCTGACGTCTTTCACCAGAACCAGGCTATGGGCAGGGATTGTTTTGAGGGTGTTGATAAGGATATGGTCAACAAGTCCGTTGTTTAATGTCAAGGGGGTGAGGGTCCTCATGATTTAAAAGAGGGATAGGATTAGGAAGGCTGGGGGGATGGGTGGGAGAGTTTCAAAGCTTTGGAGCGTGGTAGCTGAAAGTACAGCCACTGATGGTGGAATGCAGGCAGGGCACGAGAGACAAGCAGGAGGCCAGGGTCAGCCAAGCAGAGGCAGTGGATAGTGGAGTGAGGAGAAAGCAGGTTGATGAATTAGGGAGTTGCCAGAATGGGAAGGAAATTGTAGACAACTCCAACTGGCGGGTGGAAATGTGATACTCACCGGATTGCTGGGGAGATCACAGCAAGTCTCCAGCTCCACATCTCTGGCATCGCAGTAAATCACAATCCGCTGCAGGTCGAACTGGAAGTTCGTAAAAACATAACTTTTACTCGCAAGAAATTTAAATTTATTTCAAATCCATCAAATGTATGTAAATCCTTGCCCGACTCCATTGGCTCCCATCATCCAGAGGATCCAATTAAAGATCATGGTCCTCACATTTAAAGCCTTCCATGGCCTCGCCTCACCCTACATTTGTGACCTCCTAACCCCTTACCAACTTGCCCGCCCCGTCCGCTCAGTAGGTTCTGGTCGGCTTCACATCCCCCGACCCACCTACGCCGCCAGAGGCAGGAGAGCCTGCAGCCACTCTGCCCCCAACCTCTGGAATTCCATCCCACAATCCCGCCGCCTCGCCCCCTCCCTGGCCTCCTTCAAGTCTCGCCTCAAGACTCTCCTCTTCGATGGATCCATCGGCAACTCCAAATTCCCCACTTCCCTCCTCCCACCCCCATCGCCCGCCATCCCCAGCTCGGGTCTGAAGCAGTAGGACTGTCCAGCACCTTGGGATGTCCTCCTGATGTGAAAGGCGCTATACAAGTGTAATTTTGTAGTTGATGTTGTTGTTGTAAATAATCCTCAGGTTTATTCATGTTGTTGGGATCCCCAACCTCATTGCAAAGCCTTTTACACTGTATTCCTCTGATACAAAATATACAGTCAATTCACTTTACAGTGTTTCCTGTGAAGTGCTTTGAAACATCTCGAAGAAGTGATGAGGTTCCCTATATCAAATGCAAGGATTGTTATTATTGATATAATACCTTATCACATCAGGAGTTGATGTATTTACTCTTAAGTGTAATGACTGTGTTTTATGGATGAACGCGGCAGACAATATATACATTGCAATGTCCCACAATTGAAGTTATGACTTATTTTAACCGGGGGATTGTCAGCCAGGTCACCGGGAAAGAGAACCTCCCTTTGATTTACCAATAGGGCGAAGAGATCTTTAACATCCACCTCAACATGACAGACATGAGTGCTGTTTAATTTCCTTCCATGAGCTGGGCTGACACACATTGTGAGCTGGGCTCACACACATACACACATACAGCCAGACTGACACACACACAGCTGGGCTGACACACACACATTAAGATGGATTAACACACACACACACACGCACACAGCAGGGCTGACACACACACTGAGCTGGGCTGACACACACACTGAGCTGGGCTGACACACGCACAAAGATGGACTGACACACACTGAGCCACTCAGTCGTAATTACTGTAGCACTGCAGGAATTAGGAGCCACTCACGTCAATGGGAACGCTGTCATACAGACGCTTGCCGATGACGGTTTTCCCTTGGATGTCGATGTTCTCCCTCTCCTCGAGGGGCAAGGTGCCCACTAGCTGGCAGTCGATGTAGAGAGCCACACTGCTGGCCCCCACGCTCACCGCCAACTTGTGCCAATTACGGTCGAACAAACGTGCCACGTTGCGGTGCCTAAACACTGCCCGCACCGCGTCCGTACTCAGCCCCACAGCATTGTACTCCACCATTTTGTTTTCACCATCCAGTCTGATGGAAACCTGAAACATTGCAGTAATTGCTGACCCGGTCATTTCCCTTGCCCAGCTCACAACATTTTCCCCGCCACCCCACCTGCCCCATCATTTTGTCTCACTGGAGATCCATTCCTGGAGTCCCTCCAACTCTCCTCCCTCCCTCCCTCCCTCCAACTCCCTACCTCCAGCTCCCTCCATCAAACTCCCTCCCTCCAACTCCCTCCCTTCAAGACATGTTAAGACCTAAGTCTTTGACCATGCTATCGATCAGCTTTTTCCCTTCCCACCACCTCTCTCAGATCCCAACCCCAGCTCAGTTGCCCGGTTGGCGGTGTCGAGTCCACGAGCTGTGTAAATGTTGTTACGTTTGTGGAAAGGAAACACAAAAATATTGCTTATGCGGCCTGTGAACCTTCCTCAAATAGGGTATCTGTCCAGAGGCAGCCAAAAGGTTGGGCCATCTTGCTCTGAGGTACGGAAAGCCAGCGAAGCCGGGCAAGGGTGGGGGTGACAGGGACATGGAGCCTGGTGCGGGACAAGACACAAGCTGCAGAGGTATGAATAATCTGCAGCTCGTGGAGGGAAGAGGTGAGAAGGCCGGCTGGTAGGGAGTTAGCTTAGTCAAGCCTGCACGTTACCAAAGCATGGATGAGATTCAGTGAACTATGTGTCTGAGACTTAGAGGAATGTGTTGCTGGCTGGCTTGCCCCGGGTTGAGTGACAGCCCAGCTGTCAGTACCTGAGGGATGCCATATTTGTCAATGATCTGCCAGATGTACCAGTCTTGCTTCCTCGAGGCTTTCCTGAACTTGAAGGTGGTAACAAAGGCGTACTCATCAGGCAGGCCTTGAGGAAACACGTCGCTGTAGAGAGAGAGAGAGAGAGACACACACAGATAGAGATAGCGAGACACACACACATACAGAAGTATAGAGACACACACAGAGAGATAAACACAAACATGCACACACACACCCAAGTAAAGAGATAAACATACATATAGATAGAGAGATAAACACACAGACCCAGATAGTTAGATAGATAGATAGAGAGAGAGAGAGAGAGAGAGAGAGAGAGACAGATAGAGAGAAAAATATGCACACAGAGAGAAATAACCACACAAAGATAGAGAGATTGACTGCTACCTAAATAGAGACGTGGGAGTAAGGAAACCTATTTAATGTTTTGACCCGCTTGGGAATCAACTATGTGATTCCAAGTCCCAATTTCTGACTCGGGCGAGATTGCTACCATTGAGTTAGGCTGAGGTTGTGTGAAATTCCGGGAGAGAGTCTTATCCATATTCTTACACAATGCTCAACTGTATAAAGCCGAGCCTGAGGGGCGATTGAGTGGTGTAGTGTAACAGCAGAGACTAAACGGTAACACATAACTCCAGAGTCCCTGCTATTCTGATCTGTTTACCAGATTCCTGGTCAGAATGGAGCTGAATAATTCAGGTCTATTTCAGATCCTGCCTGAACCAGGGACAGAAACGGTGGTCTGGAGCGGGTGGGAGAGAGAGAGGTTGAGGGCTTGCCATTAAGAGCACTGTCTGGCATGCTTTCCCACTGCTTGTCCAGCTAGGACCACACAACAACGATGACTTGTATTTATATAGCGCCTTTCGCGTCGGGAGGACAGTGAAGGGTTTGCACCCCAACTGGGCTTGGGATAAGTGAGGGCTGGGGGTGCAAACGAGGTTGTTGGTATGAAGAAAGATGGTCAAAAAGGAAGGTCTTGAGATGGACCTTGAAGGACCTGGGTTTGATTCCTGGATTGAGTGACTAATTTATTTTTTTCGAAGGAATTATTATTACCCCTGGAAAAAGCAATCCACTAATCGACTAAAAACAGGTTCATACTTACTGCTAGGTAAACAAAGTCATGTGGAGTAAGGAAACTTTCCCAACATTGCCAGTGAGGTGAGAGCTCTAACAGCTGAGCTACAGGAATCCACAAGTAGGAACCTGGTTGTTAATTGTGGATTGACAGTCACCTCTCCAATCAACAAATAAACAATCACTCCACCAATATATTTTGTGAAGTGTGTTGAGACGTTGCAAAGACGTGATAAGGCACCATGTCAAATGCAATTATTATTATTATTATTATTATAGGGAGGAATGAGAGGGGGAGAGAGAGGGGGGCTCTGGGATGGAGTTCCGGAGGGAGGGGGGCAGAAAGGCTGATAGTGGAATAGTTTAGTGAGCATTGTTGGTTCTTTGGTTGACAGGAATAACAAGTGTTGAGTCACCCCCAGGATTGGCCTGTCACTTGCCCACCCCACCCCGCCCCACTACACCCACCACACCCCCCCCACACACACCATTCCACCCACCCCCCAACCATGACTGGCCTGCGCCCCAAGTGAGCCATGCTAGGCTGGGCTGCTCTGATCTGGGTTGTCATCAGCAGTGCCCCAAAGCTGAACGATCTGATTGTAAAGACATTATTGAGTGGGACAGCTGAACTAAGAGCCAATTCCACATAAGCTGTGAGGCTGAAGCCTTGCCCGGGGCTACAATTCATGTCCCATCCTGTCATCACTGATAATGTGGGTGAGAAGCACGAAGGGGAAGAATAAACCCTCAGTTTGCGCTTTGTGTTAAATGAGCTTTGACCCTCCATCGGGCTGAATTGGGGAACTTTCCTGTGGGAATGTGAGATATTTATTTTGGGTTTAAATTTCTAATTGATGTCAACTGATCGGACTTTAACCTCTACCCCCACCCCACCCCCACCACCACCCACCCCCGCACTGACTTTTAATGAAAGGCGTAGGTTACTGTCATGTCTCTCCCATACTCAAACAACCATAGGCTCTCTTGCCTCTGGAGTAGGAGGTTGTGGCTTCAAGCCCCCATGTCAGGGAAAGAGCGCAACATTGTCAGAGGCACCATCCTTCAGATGAGACACTAAATCCCGTCTAAATATAAACCCAATTCCTATTGTTGTGGACCTATTGACCTCATTAACAACAGGAACTTGTACAGTGCCCCTCATGCAGGGTAACGCCTAGGAACGCGTATTAATAAGTTACAGTTTATTAATCTCAGATCAGATTAAAAGGCACTGTTTCAGTACAATACAGAACACATTTACGCAAGCACCTTTCACACTGTGAGAACCTCTCCAATGATTCACACTGCGGATTGGACGGCCGAATGAAAGATGACCGAAAGCGGGGTTAGAGGGGGCAGGTTTTGAGACAGGGCCTGAATAAGTTGAGGGAGAGTGCATCACCGTAAAATTACTGCTAAAGTGAAGTGCTGTAGCACTGTGGTTTGAGAGGACCTTGCTTCAAGCAAGAAGACCTTGCTACAATTCCCAGGCAGAGCGAAATGTTGTGCAGGTTTCCTTACTATGTTTACTTAGCAGTAAGTAGGAACCCAATTGTTAGTCAATTGGCGTATCACATTTCCGGGAGTTATAAAACCCTCTTTTAAAAAAAGTGTTGCTCAAACCCCCAACTGTATTTGAGCCACCATTGTGTGCAATTGGCTGCAATGTTTCACCCACAACATACAGGCGCTCAGTTTACTTTACAATATATATTCTGTGAGGCACTTTGAGATGTCTTGAAGAATTGATAAGGTGCTAGCCACATCAAATGCAAGGATTATTATACTGCATAGTAGGAATTGCACTGGAGCAAAGGCATTAGAGAGACTTCACTGGAATAACTGCACTCGAGCAGAGAGTGGATAGGGAAGAAGTGACTTACTCTGTCAGCTGGACAACAGGCATTGACCCGAGCCGGACAAATCCACCATCTTTGATTTCAACGATGCTTTTCACATGGAACAACTCCATCAGGTCAAAGCCTAAGTCACACATAGGGTGGGTGCAGGGGTGGGAGATGTGGAGGGACAGGTGGGGGAGAGGTGGGAGGAGGGGAGAGAAGAGGAGGAGAGACGGCCTTAAAATGGTGTGTTCATTCATTATAAAAACACAGATGACGATATATTATTTCTGTGAAGATGAACGCTCGTTCCTAAAGATTAATTTCATCCATAACTCACTAAGATCTTCAATGATGCAGGATTTTGGAGTGAATGCACTCCAATTGTGTCAATTGAGTACGATTTGACACATGTTTTGATCCTGTAGTTGCATATAATCAACCATGAAAACACATGAGATGTGTTTTTTTTTAAAAAGTATGGCTCTAAGGGAACCTAAAATGATTTCCTAATCCCTAATCTGGCCCTGGGGGGAAAACAGCTGAAGAATAGCCCACCAATGGAGGGAGAAGGAGGCCAGTGCTTCCTGAGTGGCAGTAATGGCCTGGTCAGTAGGGTTTGAGGATGTTGCAGAGGCCGGTTTAGCTGAAACCGTGGAGAGACTTAAAGGTGAGGACCTGGATCTTGAACTCGATCCACTGGTGGATGGATACCCGGTATAAGTAAAACAAGGAATGGGATAATAAGGTATATGTCCTCAGGTGATGGGAGATAAATGCCTTGCATTAAGACAAACAGAAGCATGATTTTCTGTGAAATCGACTCACCTGGTATATTGGTTGAGGCCTGGCCAGCTAATTTGAACTGGTCTCCACTCACTTGCAGATTGGAACACAGCACGTCTGTGAGAAACAAACAAGACACGTCATGTCATATCACATCAGGCAAAACCATCCAGAGAATGTCTCTCTGTGAAGCCTCACAAACCGCTTCACAGGATTCACTCGTTAAACTGTGCCCTAATAACTTGTTGGGTTTAGGTGAGCAGAGTGCGCACTTCTGGGGAGAGAATGTGCATTCCATTCCATTTGACACGCAAACTGATAGATACCGTAAATAACCGCGTATAAGGCGCATCCCCCACTTTTGACCTTTTCTTGGTGAAAAAAACGAAAGCATTTTCGATGATATTGCTGGCAAAAGGGAGGGAGGCAGGAGAGACAGGCAGGTAGCAAGGGAGAGAGGGAGGCAGGCAGGCAGGCAGGCAGGGAAGGAGAGAGAAAGGGAGAGAGGGAGGGAGAGAGGGAGGCAGGCAGGCAGGGAGGGAGAGAGGGAGGCAGGCAGCCAGGGAGGGAGAGAGGGAGACAGGCAGGCAGGAAGGGAGGCAGGCAAGGGAGGGAGGCAGGCAGGGCAGGGAGGGAGGCAGGCAGGGCAGGGAGGGAGGCAGGCAGGCAGGTAGGCTGCCGGGGAGGGAGGGAGAGAGAGAGGGAGAGAGGCAGGCAGGCAGCCAGGGAGAGAGAGAGAGAGAGGGAGGCAGGCAGGGAGGGAGGGAGGGAGGGAGAGAGAGAGAGGCAGGCAGGGAGAGAGGGAGTGAGGAAGGCAGGGAGGGAGGGAGAGAGAGAGAGAGAGGCAGGCAGGGAGGGAGGGAGAGAGAGAGAGAGGCAGGCAGGGAGAGAGGCAGGCAGGGAGAGAGGGAGAGAGGCAGGCAGGGAGGGAGGGAGGGAGGGAGAGAGAGAGAGGCAGGGAGGGAGGGAGAGAGGCAGGCAGGGAGGTAGGCAGGCAGGCAGCGAGCGAGGGAGAGAGAGAGGCAGGCAGGAAGAGAGGGAGGGAGGGAGAGAGAGAGAGGCAGGCAGGGAGAGAGGGAGGGAGAGAGAGGCAGGGAGGGAGGCAGGCAGGCAGGCTGGGTTTGGCAGAAGGCAGGCAGCAGGCACAGCACTGAAGTCCGCTGCTGCCTCCTCGTCCTCCTTGACCTGTCTGCTGCGTTCGACACAGTCGATCACACCATCCTCCTCCAACGTCTTTCCTCCCACCTCAACCTTCAAGGCACAGTCCTTGAATGGTTCCATTCCTATCTGACCCACCGTTTACACTTTGTTTCTTCCAATGGTTTTTCTTCAAACCCCCGCAGTTTTTCACGGCGTCCCTCAGGGCTCTGTTTTAGGCCCCCTCCTTTTCACCCTTTACACGCTCCCTCTGGGCGATGTCATCCACAAACATGGGATAAATTTCCACGTATGCGGACGACACCCAGTTGTACCTTTCTGCCTCATCCCTCAACCCCCAGACCATCGATGTTCTGACGGCATGTCTGTCCGACATCGAGTCCTGGACGAGGGACAACTTCTTGCAATTGAACTTGAGTAAGACCGAGGCCCTCCTGATTGGCTCAAGCCAGCGCCTCCGTACATCAGGCGCTGCCAGCCTCAACATCCAAGGCTGTACTCTCCACCTCACAAAGCCAGTCAGGAACCTCGGCATCACGTTCGACCATAAACTCTCCTTCCTCCCCCACATCCGTGCCTTGACCAGCACCGCTTATTTCCACCTGCGCAACATGGCCAGGCTCCGCAACTACCTCACCCCCCGCGCTGCCGAAACACTCGTGCACGCGTACATCACCTCGAGGCTGGACTATGGAAACTCTCTCCTCGTCGGCCTCCCCAGTTCCTCCATTCACAGGCTGCAGACCATCCAAAACTCTGCAGCCCGTGTATTATCCCGCACCCGCCTCCGCGACCACATAACCCCCACCCTCGCCCGTCTCCACTGGCTCCCCATCCTCCAGAGGATCGAGTTCAAGATCCTCGTCCTCACCTTCAAGGCCTTACACGGCCTGGCCCCACCCTATTTAACCGATCTACTCTCCCCCTACACGCCCACCCGGACCCTCCGTTCAACAGGACTTGGCCTGCTCCAAGCCCCCCGCCCGAACCGCCCCACCATCGGAGGCCGGGCCTTCAGTTTCTCCGCTCCCACCCTATGGAATGCCATCCCTCAATCCCTCCGTCTCGTTTCTTCCCTTTCCTCTTTCAAGGCCGGTTTGAAGACTTTCCTCTTCGACGGTGCCTTTTGTTCCACCCCGAACTCTTCGACCTCCCCTTCGTGTTTCACCCCTTCCCGAACACTCCCCTCTCAGCTCGGGTCACACGCCTCCTGTGCAGCGCCTTGGGACGTCCTCCCGACGTGAAAGGCGCTCTATAAATGTAATTTGTTGTTGTTGTTGCTGCCGCTGCCCAGGCGGCCGAGGCCGAAGCCCCGTCACCCACTCCCCCCAACCCCCGCCGGACACTGACCAAACCCCGGCTGACAGCGCGCCGGCCGCCCCTCCTGTTTACTGTATTTCCGAGGCTCAAAATTTCTTGTACCTGCGTATAGGGCACACCCCTAACTTTCGAGATCTTCCGACGTGAAATAAGTGCGCCTTATACGCTGGTATTTACGGTGCTTGAGAAGCAACTAGATGTTAAGGGATACGAGAAAAGGCAGGATTAAAGGATCTGTCGAGAACCAATAACCCATGAAGTAGAACAGATCAATGGGCCAAATATAATTTAATAATAATAATTATCCTTGCATTTGATATAACGCTTTTCACGTCTTCTAGATGCCTCAAAGCACTTCACAGAATATACTAAAGTGAATTGACTATATTTGTGGGTGAAATGTAGCAGCCAATTGCACACAGCAGTGTCCCACAAACAGTCGTGGATTGAAATGACCAATTTTATTATTGTGTTTTTCGGGGGGAGGTATTATTATTAGGCGTGTGGAGTAAGGAAACTTGCCCAAGGTTTTACCCTGACCTGCCTGGATTCAAACACATTTCTCACACTTGTAAGGCCAATTCTTAGTCCCATGTTAGCAATGCAGAGTCTTGGCTCCCAAGACTAGTTTGGGAATAGCAGTTTAACCCAACTTTAAAGGGTGATGCTTGATACATCTTGCGCTTTCCCACTCCTAAATGACATTAACCGTTATAGCCCCTTTCGCATCAGGAACACATCTCAAAGCACTTCACAGGATTCACAGTGAATTGTAGTGACTGGTCACCTATCCCCAGTAGAAGTTGCTAATCAAGCCGTGACAGAGCTGGTGCTCAGGAGACCCCCCTCCCCAGAACCAAGGCTACAAACTAGTCACAAAAAACGGCTGGAGTATATTTAACAAGACTATTTGCGGGGAAAGGGATTTGAATCCAAATCGTGATTGCATTGCTCTGAGTCAGTCTGCCGTTTTAAATGACAGCTGCGCTCTTTTTATAAGTTCCCCTTACTCGCTTCCAGCATGGACTGAGTGACGGTACTTTATCATTTCTTCACCCGACCCTCATCCCATCCCTCACCACCCCCAACTTGGAATGGGGTAGCCAGCAGGGGGAAGGCAGCGCCACCTTGTGTTAAATATAAAGTGCCTCTGAAGTGTCACCTTCTGAATATCCTCCCCTATGTTTGCTCCCCCCCCTCCCCCCATGACCCCCCCCTCCCCCCATGACCCCCCCCCCCCTCCCCCCACGCCCCCCTCCCCCCACCCCCCCCCCCCACTAACCACACACAATAAACTGGATGGGAGTGGGGGGGCAGCAGCGGGTCTTGTGTGTCAACACAGGAACTGTAAATTGGATTCTTCATCTCATTGGAACACATCCCTTTCACCTTAAAGGTCCCCAGCTCGCCCACAATGCACACAGTCATCTCACTTTACAGTGAATCCTGCGATGTTAAACAGACTGTAAGGACCGTTATTATTTATTTTGACATGGTTAGATACAATATCAATGAGATGTGGCGGTACGGCCCCAAACTCTAGAAACTCTGAAACTCTCCTTCTCTAACCCTCCTCCTTGCCCATCTTCAGATCGCACCTGAAGAACTTCCTCTTCAACCGTGCCTCCACTGGTTCGCCATCAGACTCCACCACTGTTAAGTGCTCCAAGCATTACCCTACATGAAGGGCGCTGCATAAATGTAGTTGTATTATTATTATTATGATAGAAATCTATCACATCCAACAACAAAAACTTTTATTTTGCACCCTTCATGCAGGCTAGCTTCCTGCAGCACTTCCTGGAGCACTGGGCTTGGGTCCCGACCTAACTGCTCAGCAATTTGGGATGTCCTCCCAACATGAAAGGCGCTCTATAAATGCTATTTTGTTGTCAAAGCATGAGGCTGTTAGATTCATTGTAACGGTGTTTTAATAAGGCCAACAGCCCAAAACCTGAATTCCTGCTCTGTCCCTCGTCACACCCTCACTGTCCTTCCTCCCTATGTAGAAAGATCACAAGATTGGTCTGGTTAAAGAAGATCCTTTGGCCCATCTGATCCACTCTGTCCAGAACCCTCCCCCCAAAGCCCCCCCATCACACCATCAAGTTGGTTCTCAGCTGAATACAATTGTCCCGGCCTCAACCACTCTTCCATGTAATCAGTTATAAACTACCCTCTGTGAAAAGAAATTCTTCCTGCCTGCTCTAAAACTGCCCTTCGTATAGGTCTGAATCTCTGCTCTGCTGCCATGGCTTATCTTAAAGTACTGTTTCCTCTCAGCCTGGCTCAGTCAGGAACACCCCTGAAGGAGCCAGAGGGTTGTGGGTTCACAATCCAAGCTAACACTATACAAATTTGATGTTGTTGTCTATTGAGGATAAGGGTCAATTACTGCACGGTTTGGCTGAGAATGTGCACCGATGGCGTATAACCGGATAAAACCACGTAGTTCACAATTTGGAGTCGTGTAATATAATGGTTGGCGCACTCGCCTTGGAAGAGCGAGGACCAGGGTTGGATTCCTGAGCGGAGTGAAACTATTCTTCAACAAAGTGATTAAGGCGCTATATAAAGTGCAAGGATTATTTATTACTTAAGGAGCAATGTCTGACAAGCTCTCCCACTGCTTGTCCAGCTAGGACTACCGTGCCCATTAGGGCTTGGCTTGCAGGGTTAACAAGAGCTGAGTGGGCGAGCTTGTGTCGCTGGCAGAGAACATCCCACTTTGAAGTGGAGAGGAGGTTCGGGTTGGGGCGGACACAAATAGCTGCCTCAGAATAGCTGTGGTTTAAACACCCAGTGTAATCTTTGCCTGCTGGCTCTCATCTCTATAAAAACATCAATTACCTTACACTGCGTAGGCATGTGAATTGTCCATGGCTTTTGGGAAATTTGGTTCCAGTGATGCGCTGCATGTAGCAAAGCAACATTCAGGGTCATTCGCATACTTCAACTGCAGGCCATTAATTGGCATCTCTATTTTCTATATTAATAATAATAGTAATAATTTTTGCATTTGATATGGTGCTTTTCATGTCTTCTAGGCGTCTCAAAGCGCTTCACAGAATATATTGTAAATTGAATTGACTGTATATTTGTGGGTGAAGCGCGGCATCCAATTGCGCACAGTAGCGTTCCACAAACAGTCGTGGATTGAAATGACCAAATTATTATTGTGTTTTTTTTGGAGGGATTATTATTAGGTATGTGTGTGGAGTAAGTAAACTTGCTCAAGGTTTCGCCCTGACCTGGCTGGATTCGAACACAGGTCTCACGCTTGTAAGGCAAGTCCTCTACCGACTGAGCTACAGGACTCCACAAGAGATATTCTCTCTCCCGGTGTCTTGGTCAACAATCACACGGGTGCCTTGGTTCATTCACTTCGCGACCATTTGTAGGGCATTGCCGTGCAGAAATTGACTGCCACATTCATCCACAAAATACAGTCACAGCACAGGAAATCTTGTGGAACGCTTTGAGACATCCTGCTGACATGCAAAGCGCTTTATCCAATGTTAGGTTCATTATTATATAACTCGGGGGGGGTGGGGTTGTCTAACATTTTGGCTGCTGAGGACAGAATGCTGGATTTGAGATACGCCCGCGGGCCGCATAAGCAGTATTTTGGGTGTTTCCCTTCCACAAACATAACATAGACAAGGCATGTCTTTCATGTGGGAAGGATGCCGTACAGTGCTCAACATTGCTGGCTGGGCACCCGAGCTGAGGGTGGGGGAGTGGGTGGGGGTTGGGACCAAGGGAAGAGAAAAGAAGAGAGAAAGCATGGACAAAGTTAGCTCCTGAAGTAGCTTGAACGAGGGGAGGGAGTGCATGAGCGAGTCAAAGGGATTCCAGGAATGGAGCTCAAGAGTGAGTAAGTGAGAGAGAGAGAGAGAGAGAGAGCAAGGGGGCAAAATAGTGACGATAGGGTAAGATGGGGATGTGGGGGGGGCGATACACGGGGCATGGGTCAGGAGTTGACAGGTTGGGGAATGGGGAGGAGGAGGAGAGGTCGTGATAGCTGTAGAGGAGTTTCTCACTGGGGAAAGAGGCAGCTTTTTGTGTGGAAACTACCGGTTTAGTATCCGTGTGTACTAAACCAATGGAGGAGCGTGCTCCTACGGTTAACCCGCGCGCTTGGCTTTGCTCAGACCACGTTCTCCTCCCCAATGGCTCCCTTTCACGCTCGTCTGTCCCTCAGACCATGAGCCGCAGTTTCTCTACCAATTCAAGCGGGACCCTGGTAGATTACCCCATTTGAAATGACTTTGTGGTTCACTATCTGCCAAATGGCCAAGCAATAACAACAACAACTTGTATTTAAACAACACCCACCTCACCCAGGCTAGCGTTCCTAGAGCACTTGACAGTAGCGGAGCTCAACGCCAAGCCACGGGAGGTAACCGTAGGCACCGTGGAAGAGGAAAGTCTTTAGGTGTCACCGGAAGATAGGGAGGGGCAAGATAGAGGGAGAACGTGTTGGGGCAAAGCGGCTGAAAGCACGGTCGCCGAGGGTGGAACGGTGGGCACGAGAGTCATGCAGAATAATCGATCCCTCTGAAATCGATCCGTTCGGCTCACTGTGTGTCTGGCAGCAGGGAATGGCAGGTGGCAGGCAGGATGCAGGTAAGGGGACCCATTTGCCTCCCCTTAGTTAGACAACAGATGGTAGTCTTTCCACTCCCCAGGATTGAGCTGCTGTAATGAGAAGGCAGGTTGCTGGAGTGGCTGGGGGCAGGAGGGAAACGGTTGGAAGTGGGAAATGGTTCTTGGGACAGATGAAGATTAAAAGATCTCATGGTGCTATCCACAAGGAGAAGGGAGTTTCTCTCTGTCTCTCTTTCTCTCACTCTCCTTCTCCCAGTGTCCCAAGTAACAAACCCCCAGATAATGTCAGTCACTCACTAACTCCATGACTGTTTGAGGGACACTACTGTGTGCAATTGACTGCCGTGTTTTACCCACAAAATAATAATCCTTGCATTTGATATAGTGCTTTTCACATCTTCTAGATGTCTCAAAGCGCTTAACAGACAATACCAAAGTGAATTGATTCTATATATGTGGGCAAAACACGACAGCCAATTGCGTACAGCAGTATTCTGTGAAGTGCTTTGAGACATCTTGACAACATGCAAGATGCTCTACAAATGTAATTTTGTTGATGTTGTTGTAGCTATGCCCTATGAGCTCCATTCTAGGCACCAAATTCCCGATAACTATAGCCAGGAATGCAAGTGTAATAAATTGGTAAAAATATATATTCCTCTGCCGAGCACCAACACCCTCTAGCCTCAGTGACTTTGATGCTGACATTGGCAGAGTTTCCACTATTTTCTATCGTGCACGTTCACTCACACAATTGGGAGCACTGCCTGGCTAGGACAACCCTATCCATTAGGGTTTTACATTGCAGGGTTAACAGGAGCTGAGTGAGAGGATTCCCTGCCCCCTGTCCTCCAGCTAGGATCATTCTCATTGGAGCAACAACAACAACAAAATTTCACTTATATAGCGCCTTTCCCGTCAGGAGGACATCCCAAAGCGCTGAACAGTCTGGTCGGGACCCGAGCGGCGGGGGGTGG
Source organism: Hydrolagus colliei (assembly GCA_035084275.1). Lineage (NCBI taxonomy): Eukaryota > Metazoa > Chordata > Chondrichthyes > Chimaeriformes > Chimaeridae > Hydrolagus > Hydrolagus colliei. The sequence goes on along the minus strand of CM068743.1, from coordinate 34,131,326 downwards.
GGTGGAGGGTTGAAGTAGGGGGAAGGAGAGTGGGAGAGGGGGAAGAGTTAGTGGGGCAGCTGAAAACACGGTCGAAGAGGAAGGTCTTGAGAAGAGGAAGCAAGGCGGAGGGGCTGCGAGATGGAGTTCCACAGTGTGGGAGTAGAGAGGCTGAAAGCCCGGCTACCGATGGTTAGGCGGTTAGGGCGGTGGATGCGGAACAGGCCTGAGTCTGCTGAATGGAGGGGACGGGTGGGCTGATAGGGAGACAGTAGGTCAGAGAGATGGGTGGGGGCAAGGCCATGAATGGCCTTGAAAGTGAGGACAAGGATCTTGAATTCAATCCTCTGGGTGACGGGGAGCCAGTGGAGACATGCGAGGGTGGGAGTGGGTGGGTGGGGGTGGAGCAGAGAAGGTTACGAGGAGACCTAATAGAGGTTTTCAAAACCATGAAAGGATTTGATAGGGTAAACATGGAAAAACTGTTTCCACTGGTGGGTGTGTCAATGATTTAAAGTAGGTTCGAAAAGAAGCAGAGGGGAGATGAGGAGAAATTTTTTCACGCAACGAGTTGTTCGAATTTCGAATGCATTGCTGAAAGGATGGTGGGGGCCAATTTGATCACAAATTTTAAGAGAGGTGGATGGTTATATGGGGAGGACAGGTTTGCGGGGTTATGGGGAGAGCCAGGGAGTGGAATTGACTTTGAATAGCTCTTTTCAAAGAGCCAGCACAGATATGATGGGCCGAATGGCCTCCTTTTGTGCTGTAAAATTCAATGATTCAGTGACTAGTCAGCCCTTCCAGGTCCTGCTGATGAGCCAGGGCTGGGGCTGTGCTGTCATCAGCAGTGAGAGCCCTGGATATACTGCGGACCCGCCTGGCTCAGGAACCACACAAGAGACTGTCTCAAATACAAGGTGTGTGATGTTTTTTGGGGGGAGGGCCTCCTCTACGCCAGCCTTTGGCAGCTCACGGGTTTTTCCCTGTGGTGGGTTCATTGCGTGGGCATAATTGGTGGGTGTGGAGCTGAATCAAAGTGGTCGCTGAGTTTGGAGCCTTTAATCAGCCGGCGATGGGCCGATCAACCCATAACATTGGACTTTGGCCAACAAAAAAAGGATTGAAATATGGCTTCATATATTCCCTGCATTTGACATATCTCCTATCACTTTTAAACATCTCAAAGCACAGGGTTTACTGAAAAAGTGTAGTGACAGAAAGTGTATATTCTGTGAAGCACTTTGAGACATCTTGAAAACCTGATAAGGCGCTATATTATCATTATTAAAAATCCCACCCTTTCCCTGCGATCCTGCCTCATGACAATGTCACCATCTTCCATGGTGTTCTGTCTGCCTGGCCTGGCGATGATTGACAAACTGAGGAGAAAGCCTAGGTATGTCATCACATCACCTCTGAACCTCTGAGAACTCACATTGCTTGTCCCAACAGCGCCTTGGGACGTCCTCCGGATTGTGACAGGCGCTCTGTAAATATAATTTTTTTGTGTTGCTGTTGTTGATGCAGTTACAAGGAGTGTTGAGTGAATGGCAAAGTCCACTCCCAGTGCTGGCTTGGGGAAACTTCACCAATAAATCCGTCTTCTCTTTTGCCTTGTTCTCAAGGCAACAAAGCACCAGGCCGAATCATGTCAGTGATGAGATGGCTTCATAGCCTTTCACATACTTAGTGTGCCATCCTGGTGCAATGGTAGCGCTCTCGTCTGTGAGTCAGAAGGTTGTGTGTTCAAGCCCCCCCATGTCGGGACTTGGAATCAGATAGTCCAGGCTGACGCTCCAATGCAGTGCTGGGGGTGCGCTGCACTGTCGGAGGTGCCGTCCTTCAGCTGAGATGTTTAACCGAGGTCCCATCTCTCTGTTCAGGTGGATGTTAAAGATCCCACAGCGCTATTCAAAAAAAGAGGGGAGTTTCTTTCTCCCAGTTTCCTGGCCAACAATCCCCCAAATAAAATTGTCACTCACTTTAAGGCTGCTTGCGACACTGCAATGCACAACTGGCTGCTGTATTTCACCCAATCACTAAAGTACACAATCACTATACTTTCTAGTATATCCTGTGAAGTACTTTAAGAAGTCTCGATGACGTTTTAAGGAACTATATAATAACTGTCCTTGCATTTTTGATAAGGTAATAATAATAGTCTTTGGAATATAATAATAATCACCTTTGCATTTGATACAGTGGCTTTATTGCACCATTGACACCTCTCATAGCACTTCACGGAATATATTGGCTTTTTATAGCCAATTGCGCACAGCAGTGCCCCACAATTAGTCGTTGATTGAGTGACCATTTTTTGGTGGAAAGATTACCGTATATCTCCGTGTATAAGGCGCACTTTTTTTCAGGTCGGAAGATCTCGAAAGTTGGGGGTGCGCCCTATACGCAGATACAAGAAATTTTGAGCCTCGGAAATACAGTAAACAGGAGGGGCGGGCGGCGCGCTGTCAGCCAGGGATTGGTCAGTGTCCGGCGGGGGTTGGGAGGAGCGGGTGACGGGGCTTCGGCCTCGGCCGCCCGGACAGCGGCAGCAGCAGCGGACTTCAGTGCTGTGCTTACCTTCTGCTGAACCCAGTCTGCCTCCCTCCCTGCCGCTCTCTCTCCCTGCCTGCCTGCTTCCCTCCCTCCCTGCCTGCGTGCCGGCCTGCCTCTCTCCCTCTCTCTGTCCCTGCCTGCCTGCCTGCCTGCCTGCCTCTCTCCCTCTCTCTCTCCCTGCCTGTCTGCCTGCCTCTCTCCCTCTCTCTCTCCCTGCCTGCCTGCCTGCCTCTCTCTCTCCCAGGCTGCCGGCCTGCCTCTCTCCCTCTCTCTGTCCCTGCCTGTCGCTCTCCCTCTCTCTGTCCCTGCCTGCCTTCGTGCCTGCCTGCCTCTGTCCCTCTCTCTCTCCCTGCCTGCCTGCCTGCCTCTCTCCCTCTCTCTCTCCCAGGCTGCCTGCCTGCCTCCCTCTCTCCCTCCCTGGCTGCCTGGCTGCCTGCCTCTCTCTCTCCCTACCTACCTGTCTCTCCTCCCTTCTGCCGGCAATATCATTGAAAATGCTTCCGTTTTTTTTCACCAAGAAAAGGTCAAAAGTGGGGGGTGCGCCTTATACGCGGAGATATACGGTATTTTACCCAGAAAGCAATCCGCCAATCGACCAACAAACAGGTTCCAACTTACAGCTGGATAAGCAAAGGCGTATGGGGTAAGGAAACTTGACTAACAACAGCAAAATTACATTCATAGAGCGCCTTTCACGTCGGGAGGACGTCCCAGGGTACTGAACAGGCAGGGGCGGGACCTGAGAATGGGGGAGGGGCAGGGTAGGGGAAGGAGAGAGGTGGGAGGGCGACAGAAGGCACGATCAAAAAGAGAGGTCTTGAGACCGGCCTTGAAGGAGGCAAGGGAAGGAGCGAGGCGAAGGGACTGTGGGATGGAATTCCAGAGTGTGGGGACAGAGAGGCTGAAAGGACATGGAGCAGACCAGAGACCACTGAACGGAGGGGTTCGATAGGCTAGTAGGGAATTAGCAAGTCAGAGAGGTAGGAAGGGACAAGGCTGTGGATGGCCTTGAAAGTGAGGATGAGGATCTTGAATTTGATGCTCTGGTGGATGGGGAGCCAATGGAGCCGGGCGAGGGTGGGAGTGATGGGGTCATGAGGCATGGTGCAGAAGACACAAACTGCAGAGTTTGAGATGATCAGCAGCTTGTGAACAACAAGAGTAAAATTACACTCGTATAACTAGGGAAGAGCTAGGAAGGCCGACGAGGAGGGCGTGTCTGTAGTCAAGCCTTGATGTGACAAATGCATGGGTGAGGTTTCGGCAGCCTGGGGAGTGAAGCAGTGGCGGAGACTGGCAACGTTACGGATGTGGTGGAAGGCTTGGGCATGGAGCGGATGTGGGGAAGAAAGGACAATTCAGGGTCAAACAAGACACCCTGATTTCTGACTGGCTTGGTGAAATGGAGTGTGCAGCCATGTTGCTGGTTCTGCCAGTGCCTGAGGTTCGGAGCCGCTGATGCAAGCCAATCAGAAGAGCTTCAGTCTTGTCGACGTTCAGCTGAAGAACATTGTCCCTCATCCAGGCCTCGATCTCGGACAGACGGACTAAGGTTTTGCTTTGCCCAGGAATTGAACCCGGATCCTCTTGCTTGCAAGGCGAGGCAAGTGCTCTAACCATTATGTGATAGCATTCCACAGATACACCATATATCAAATGCAAGGAGTATTATTATTATTATTCAAGCAGGATAGTTTCTCTGATCATTGGGAGTGAGTTGCCGGGTGGGACGGGCTCGGACGGGCACTTACTCTGGCACAGCCGCCGACGCAGGACGCCCCTCACCCGGTCGATCGCATTGTAGTCGGAGACGTGGAAGACATGGGCGGCCTTGGGCTCAGAGGCGATCTCTTGTAGCTCTTCTCTTAGAGCCTCGCCCACTCCCACCGCGAAGATCCGCAGGCCGGCCGAGTGTGCCAACGTGGCATTGGGCAGCACCTCATCCTGGCTCCGGCCGTCCGTCAGCAGGACGACCACCTGCTGGACCCCTGGCTGGCCAGGCCTCCCGCCGGCCTGGGCCATGAAGCTGCTCAGAGCCACGTGCCCGATGGCATCCCCTGTCCTGGTGTTGCCCCGCCGGTACGGGATGGTGTTAGCGGCTCTCTGGACAGCCTCAGCGCTGCTGTGAGCCCCCAGCTCAAACTCGGTGTGCGGCCGGTCACCGTAGCTCACCACCCCCACCCGTGTGGCATCCTCTCCCACCTCGAAGGTTTCCACCAGCTTCACCACCCACTGCCTGACCTTCTGGAAGTTCTCTCGCCCCACGCTGGACGAGCTGTCCAACAGGAAGACCAGGTCATAGTGCACGTTCTTACAGCCTGTGGTGGGGGAAGTGGGGGCGGGAAGGGGGGGAAATAGAGGAGAGGACGCATAGAGTCAACGAGAGGCAATGACATGAAACCTTCAGTTCGGCTCTCGAGCATCCACTCACTCTACACCTCCCATCATCCTGACCCCGCCTCACTCTGCCCCCACACCCCCGCCCCCATCCACCCGCATAAAGAGGCCATCTCAAGGCAATTCACGGGATTCACTGTAAAATGTAGTGACTGTGTGTTTTCAGGCCGACGTGGCTGCCAATTTGCACATAGCGACATCCCACAAACAGTCATGAAATGAACGCTTGGTTTTATCTGGAGGAATGTTGGCCAGGACACATTGGGAGATCGAAATTCCCTTCTCTTTCCAATTGTACTGCGGGATCTTTAATGCCAACCTGCACAGGCACAGTCTCATCCAAGGGATGTTGCCTGAGACAATCTTATGCTCCCCACCTCCCACCCACAGGACTGCACTGGTTTGGATTGTGCGCTCAAAGTCCCTGATAGGCAGGTATCCTTCTGACTCTGAAGCCAAATTATCAGGACTTGGAATTCATACAATCTGTGCTGACGCTCTAATGCAATGCTGGTGGGAGTCACTGCATTGTCAGAGTGCCACTCTTCAGATAAGACATTCAACCAGGTCTTGTCTGTGCCTGTTCGGGTGAATGTTAAAGATCCCATGGCGCTGTTGGAAAAGTGAATGGAGTTTCTCTTTCCCAGTGACCTGACCGACAATCCCCCCCAACCCAGATAAAATTGATCACTCACTTCACGACTGTTTATGGGACGTGGCCATGCTTGTATTGGCTGTATTTCCCGAAAAAGCACTTTGAGATGTCCTCCTGACATGAAAGACGCTGTATCAAATCTAAGGATTATTATTCGAGGTAGTTTCCAAGTGGTTTTCAGTGATGGGTCCGCAAGACCAATAACACTGCCACGTTACATATGAATGGGTGTCACTTTTCTTAGTAGGTTTGAGCTTCCTAAAGTTACTTTTTCCAGGAGGTCGAGGTTTTGTTCACCGGGTATTTTGTCAAGGCATTTCTGAATAGTCTTATTAACCATCTCAATTGGTCATGTTTATAGGAACTGTGCTTGTTTTACATTGCCGGAGTTCAATTTATAGATCAATATATTTCCTGATTTCCACTGGTTCCTTACCTCTTGAGTTGTAATCACTTGGATTAATCACATTAATATCCATCCCGCAATCCCTTCATCTCACTTCCTCCCTTTCCTCCTTCAAGACCTTCCTCTTTGACCATGCCTTCTGCTTCCCTCCTAACTCTCCCCCCTCTCCTACTCTCCTCCCCCCTACTCCGACACCCCCCTCCCACCCCCTGCTCGGGTCCCGACCTAACTGTTCAGTGCCTTGGGATGTCCTCCCGATGTGAAAGGCGCTCTATAAATGTAATCTTGTTGTTGTTATTGTTTACATCAATATCAAAGTGTTTACACATTGTCCAGTGAATGTATTCAGCTACAATACAATGTTGGATCAAATACTCTGATTGTGTTAGGGCTAGACATGATAACGATATGTTGTCTACTGTTTCGGATGATTGATGACATATTCAGCATTTTTAATTCATGTTTCTTTTTAATCGTTATTTAATTATTGTGTTTGTAAAGTTCTAAATGGTTCACCCCATTGTCCCTTTCTAAAGTTTGCATTCCTGGCCACTAGGAGGCACTCATCCCTTTACCTAATTACCTAATAATAAACCTTGCCTTACTCCATATCACTCCGTATCTGTTTTTTGGAACATTGTTACGCGCAAATTGGCTGCCACAATCACCCACAAGCACAGAGCACAGAAATCTCTCTCCTGGTATCCTGACCGAAAATTCGATCACTCATTCCATGGCTGTTTGTGCGCTGGTTGGTTGTTACCTTGTGCCTACAAAATACATAGGCACTAACTACACTTTACAGTAAAAACCTACGAATGCTGGTAACACAACCGGGACGGCCAGGACCCGATACCCAAAACTCCTCAAACCTCCTAACCCTAACCCAAATGTGCCGAGATTGTCACCTGCTCTCTGTGCTCTGGTCTCCTCTCCAGCCCACAGCAACGAGAGAACAGCTGCACACCATGCCAGGCGGGACACCACTCCACAGGACATCTCGGGGGCAACAAACCCTGTGTGTAAAAGACAAGGAAATCAACCATGGAGCTTGGAGAACTGTTCTCTTTCTCTTTTTTTTCGGTTGCTGTGTTTCTTAAACTAAACTGAGAATTCCCCACATCCCACCTACACGTGGAAATGGAAATTCCAGAGATGGATGGTTGGAATCGAATGTGCTCTCCCTCCCTAGAGGTACGCATCCTACTGACCTAATTCCGGAAAGTATTAAGTGCAGGTTGGCTGGAGTCCAGGGTTTGCATTGGCATAACTGCTGCAGTCTACCCAGCTAAAATCACATAGCTTGCCATTGAGGGCGCTGTCTGACAAGCTTTCCCGCTACTTGTCCCGCTAGGACTACCCTACCCATTAGGGCTTTGGCTTATAGGCAATGACAGGAGCTGAGTGGCATGACTCCCTGCCCCCATTGGATGGAGTACTGCGGACCCGCCTGGTTCAGGAAACTGACTAAAGACCGTCACCGAGAGCTGACTTGATTCTGACATTCTGATGCCAAACATATCACCTTGAAGCCAGTTCAGCTCTGAGGAGACCCGACTGATTCCCACCCCCACCACCCCAACCACCCAAAGGAGGATAGTCACTAGTTGCAGTTAAACAAACTTAGCATAAAATATTCTTTCAACCTGCCCAATGAGCCAAACAGACATGCAGATTATATGCCATAGCCACATTTATTTTTAGCTGCATTCTATTGACTATTTTTTTCCCATGAAAAATACATCCTTTAATCAGAGGTTAAAATGCCAACTCCACTCACAACACAATATACATTTACGCCTTTCACATCGGGAGGACGTCCCAAAGCGGATTCACAGTGCCCGCCCGAATACTCCAGCAGGAGGGTGTAGAGGGGAAAGGTGACAGAAAGTGCAGTCAAAGAGGAAGGTCTTGAGGTGGACATTGAACGAGGGGAGAGAGCAAGCGTGTGGGAGGGACTCGGGGAAGGAGAAAGCTTGCCAGCTGATGGTAGTGAGCGTGGCAGAGCAAATGTGAGTGAAGGGAGTGGGCGAGGCTGTGATGTGTGAGGAGGCTACAGATGTTGGGAGTGAGTAAGACCATAGGGCATTTGAAGGTGAGGACGAGGATATTGAACACGATTCTCCTGGAGATGGGGGGCCAGTGGAGCTGGGAGAGGATGGGTGTCATTGTTTCACAGAGCCCAGAGTTAACAATCTCTTAATGTTAGCTTCAAGCCAAAGCCCTGACAGTGGGGTGGTCCTCGCGCACTAGCAATGGTAAAGCTTGCAAGGCAGTGCTTTCAATGGCAAGCTATACGGTTTTAGCTGGTTAGACTTCAGCAGTTGCCACACCCTATACCCTGGGTTCCCCAAGCTTTGGCTCTTGCCAACCCATGGAGTCCTGTAGCTCAGTGGTTAGAGCATTTGCCTTACAAGTGTGAGACCTGTGTTCGAATCCAGCCAGGTCAGGGCGAAACTTTGGGCAAGTTTCCTTACTCCATATGCCTAATAATAAATAAATAAATAAATAAGAATAATAAAATTGTTCATTTCAATCCACGACTGTTTGTGGAGACACTGCTGTGAGCAATTGGCTGCCGTGTTTCGCCCACAAATATACAGTCAATTCATTTTACAATATATCCTGTGAAGCGCTTTGAGACGTCTAGAAGACGTGAACAGCGCTATAACAAATGCAAGGATTATTATTATATTACTATTATAATACTCCCTGGAATTAGGTAAGCAGGATGTGTCCCTCCAGGGAAAGAGAGAGAGAGCATTCCATTCCAACAATCTATCTCTGGGATTTCCATATGTAGGTGGGATGCTTGGAATTCTCAGTTAGGTTTGGAGACTCCTAAGCACGGGGATGAGTTTCTGCATTTGTCAGACAGATGACCAGGACAAACTGAATTCATACATTGACTGATGAAAGGTAGAATCTTGGTACAGTCCACATGACTTGCTGGTTGAGGCGTCAGTCAGGTAGGCTCTATTTATGCCCCCCGGCTGCAGCAGCTTCTGCAAATAGCTGAGCGGAGCCATGGCACTGATGGTCACCATTACAGTGTAAATATAGCCACCTGCCATCGCGAATCCACCCATTTTTAGCCTCTGAGACCGTTTTGCTTTCAGGTTTAAGATAATGATATCATCTGATACCGGTGGGTGACTGTCACATCAGCAGGACGTCTCCAAGCACTTTACTTGATTTACTGTAAAATGTAGTGACTGCGCATTGGTAGGTGAATGCAACAGCCAATTAGCACACAAACATGGAACCAGTGAGTGGCTAATTCTATCTGGGCGACTGTTGGCCAGGACACCTGGAGAGAGAAACTCCCTTCTCTTTTCTAGGAGCGCTGCGGGATCTTTAAAGGCCTTCCGAACAGGCACCAACTTGATTTAACATCTCACTCAAAGGACAGCACCTCTGACAATGCAGCGTTCCCCAGAATCTGACTGTGTGATTCCAAGTCCCGACTTGGAGCTTGAAACCACAACCTTCTGACTCAGAGGCGAGTGCGCTACCACTGAGCCAGGCTGACGTTAGTTGTTGGGAATACTCAAGGCTCACAAGTAAAGCTGAAGATCGATGGGGGGATATTCCTGTTTTTAAAATGACATTGTTTGAATTTATTCCGATGTGGGAAAGTATATTCCCACCATCGGGAATGTTCAAAGGTTTTTCCCTCAGTACAGATTGCAGGATCAGTTGTGGTATCTGTGTCACTGAGGTTCACATCCTCGTCCACATTGTGTTCCTCAGTGTGTGCCAGCCCATCTCAGTGTGTGCCAGCCCTTCTCAGTGTGTGTCAGCCTGGCTCAGTGTGTGTCAGCCCTACTCAGTGTGTGTCAGCTGGCTTAGTGTGTGTCACCTTGCTCCGTTGCCTCTGAATCAAAAGGTTGGGTGTTCAAGCCCCACGACTAGGCTTGGAAATCATATACAGTAAGGAACTCTAAGTTGGCACCCTGATGCATTGTCAGAGGTGAGACTTTGGGTGAGACTTTAAACTGAGGCCTTGTCTACCTGTCCTGGTGGAGATTAAAGATCCAGCAGCTCTATTGCAAAAGAGAAGGGTGTTTCTCTCTCCTGGCCGATATTTCCCCCAAATAAAATTGTTCACTCACTTACGACTGCCTCATTTGCCTAGAACTCTACATAGCGGACGTCCTCCTGACGTGAAAGGCGCTATTCAAGTGTAATTTTGTTGTTGTTGTTGTTGTAGTGGTTAGCACGCTCACCTCTGGTCTTCAAAATTACTCGGTTACCACACTTAACAGCAAATCCTGTGAAGTGCTTTGGGACATCCTCCCAATGTGAAAGATGCTGTGTCAAATGCAAGGATCATTATTATCATCACATTCCCATCTCCACATTGATTTCAGATTTCTGTTTCTTCCCCTTGTAACGATAATAATAATAATAATAATCCTTGCATTTGATATAGCACTTTTCAAATCTTCTAGATGTCTCAAAGCGCTTCACAGGATATACTGCAAAGTGAATTGACTGTATACTTGTGGGTGAAATGTGGCAGCCAATTGTGGAGATTTCTCAAAGTACTTCACGGGATATACTGTAAAGAGCAATGACTGGACTCATTTTCAAACCAGCTGGATGCTGTGATGGGGGATGGTAGGATGGGTGTTCTAGAGGGATGAGATCAGATGGCCCGAAGGCTTTTCTTCATCCAAGCCTATCTTGTGATCTTGCAACAGTTTTTAGAGCAGTTTTTTCTCTGATATTATAAACAATCAACCTACCTCCTGTTTATTGAAGGAAGAGAGTCTGACCACTGATTGATAATCGGAGATTGTGAAGTCCTGTGGCACACAAATAATAATCTTGCATTTGATATAGCGCTTTACACGTCTTCTAGATGTCTCATAGCACTGTACTGTAAAGTGAATTGACTGTATATTTGTGAGCAAAACGCGGCAGCCAATTGCGCACAGCAGGGTCCCACGAACAGTCATGGATTGAAACTGAACAATTTTTTTGAGGGATTATTATCAGGCATGTGAAGTAAGGAAACTTTTGCCCAAGGTTTCAGCCTGCCTGGAATCAAACCCAGGTCTCTCGTAAGTCGAATGCTCTAACCACTGAGCTACAGGACTCCACAATAATCCTTGTATTTGATATTGCGTTTTATCACATCTTCGAGACTTCTCAAGGCAATTCACAGAATTCACAGAATATACTGTAAAATGTAGTGACTGTATTTTGTGAGCAAAACTCAACAGCCAATTGTGCACAGTAGTGTCCCACAGTCGTGGATTGAGTGACCAAATAATTTATTATGTATGAAAGGAATTATTACCTCAGAAAGGCGATCCGCAAATCGACTACCAACCAGGCTCCTACTTACTGCTAGGTAAACAGGGACATGTGGAGTAAGCAAACTTGCCCAACGTTTCACCCTGCCCAGGAATCAAACCCGGGTTAGCACACTCACCTCGCAAGAGAGAAGATCTGGTTTGATTCTGGGGCACTTAGAAAAGTGAGGGGTCAGTATAATGGGGAGGCAGTGTCAGCCTGGGGGAATCAGTCAGGATGACAGCGAATGGAAGAGGGTGATGAGGGAAGGTGGGAACTAATGGCAGTGGAGGGTGGGTGAGGGCAGTGTTTGGGATAAAGTTGCTTATGGCTCACCAGTGAGGTTGGCTCAGTGAGGCCAAGGAAGGGAGGGATGGTGGGGAGCAAGACGTGGAAGGTGGAATAGAATTCCTGCCCCTGTCTAACCTTTAAACCGAGGTCCTGTCTGCCTGTTTAGGTGGATGTTAAAGATCCTGCAGAACTGTTGGGAAAGAGAAGGGGAGTGTTTGTGTGCGTCTCTCTCTCTCTCTCTCATTGTCCTGGCCGACAATCCCCCAAATAAAATCAGTCTCTCACTCCATAGCTGGTTGTGGAGCATTGCTGTGACTGTGCTTCCACCACCCCCAACCAGAATGATAGTCTGCATGAGGGGCACCGTATACAGTATATGCAAGTTGTTTTTGTGTAAATTGGCTGCTGTGTTCACCCACAAAATACACAGTCGCTACACTGTATGGTGTATTCATGTGAAGCACTTTGGGGCGTCCTCCCAACATGAAAAGGTGCTGTTATCTCACATAAGGGTTATTAATAATAAAAATAATCCTTGTCTTATCAAAGACAGCACCTTATCATGTGGTTGAGATAATCCGATACAAAATTACATCCGTATAGTGCCTTTCAGGTCACGTCCCAAGTTGTTTCCCAGAATGTATTGTTAAGTGAATTTACTGTGTATTTTGTGGATGAAACGCAGCAACCAATTGTGCACAACAGTGTCCCACAGACAGTCATGGTTTATTATTACTGTTATTACAATGTAGTAAACCGTCTGGAAAGGACTGACAAACACAACTTAAACTAGGCTGGACTCTGGGAAACAGAAGGCAGAGCCAGAGTTAGAGACCTGTGTGTATTCTTTCAATCACAGTCACGAGAGAGAGAGAGGGAGAGAGGGACATATTACTAGACAAAACCAGAGAGAACCTTGATTTTAAATTCAAGGGACAATCCAGGTATCCTGCCCAGGTGACCTTTCATTTTGTTGAATAGGATAAATGAGGGTAAACGGGGATGGAGCAAAGAGAAGGGGAAAACAAGGAGCAAAGAGAAGCCAACTCTAAGAGGAAACGTTGTGACTTGCTTTGAAACTGACAGAGTTGTGTGTTGTGGGGACACTCCAATGCACATGCACACCAAAATACACCAACACATCCCAAAACAAACACACTAACATACACATGTACACTTACATGTATACACCAATACACACAAGCAGCAAGATACACACCTTAAAACACACAGCAACACCAACACACAAACCCCAACACACACTTCAACACTCCCTTACACACACCAAGCAACACACCAACACACATAGCAACACTCCCCACCCCCAACACACACCCCTCAACAAACACACCTCAACACACACACACACACACTCCAACACAGCAACACCCCCCAACACACACACCAACACACAAACATACCAAGACACACACTAACATACACAAACAAACAAATAAAACCAGGCAGAAAAAAAGCAACGTCTAGCAAGAACAAAGGGAATAATAGGACAATGAACAAAGAAAAACTAGACACCTACCAGAAAATGTTGTCACACTTTCCAAAATCCGAGGTCAAGAAAAAAGTGATTGTACAAACCAGATATATGTTATATCACATCCCGAAGCACTCTACTCCAGGGTTATCGAATTGCCAAGATAATCCTTTTTCTTTTGTCCCCACACAAGAATGGATCAATATGTGGTGTGTCTTATATATAAATATGTATATACATAGAGACAGCTCTCCCCTGGTGAACAGTCCAGACACACACAAATATAGAGCAAGGCAAAAAAGCAGCCAAAAATAGTTTGTCAAAACTGTAAAAAAAAAGCTTTTCCCACTTGGAAAAATGCTGCAAACTCTTTCAACTGAAGAGGGAAGATTATATTCTGAGCACAGAATGTCTTTTTTTCTCTCTTAAAACACTCTGTCAGCTAATCCTCCCTCTCTCTCTCTGATCCTTTTAATTCATTCCTCACAGTTCGTTGTTAGTTGTTAGTGAGTTGGGTGAATGGAATTGGATGGATGGACTGACTGACAGACCAACCTGTCAGTCAGTCCATCCAATTATAGCAAACTGGGATATATTTGGGTAGATCTAAAAAAAAGCACATGAAAGTCAAAACTGACCAAATTAGACTCGGGCAGATCATTTTACCCAAATGTAGAGCTTTGCATGTGACGTTTCCAGTTGGATTTCTTTCATTTTTTATATATTTCTTTGATATGTTTATATTGATAAAATTATAGTCTTGTATGATATATATTTTCGCCCACAAAACCCACAGTCAATTCACTTTACAGTATATTCTGTGAAACGCTTTGAGATGACTTGAAGACGTGACAAGGCGTGATGTCAAATGTAAAGATTGTTATCATATATGTATTTATTAAAAGTTATAAGGATTCCCCCGTTAAATGATCTGACGTGGGGGGGAAATTGCCATGTTTTAAACTCTTTCAAACTTTTTCCCAAAGTTGCTGAGAGGAACAGGTGGCAGGGAGATAGCGCCACTTATCGTCCGCCGGAGGTATGGCCGGGTGTGGAGCTCAATGATCGTTGCATTTGACATGTCCATCTGAACAGGCAGTTTACCGTCTGATCGGAAGGACAGACTGGCACTTCCGACAATGCTACATCCCCCACAAACCCCAGCACTACACTGGAGTGTCAGCTTAGACTATGGGATTCCAGATCCCGACCTGGCGCTTGAACCCAGAACCTTCAGACTCAGAAGCGATAGTGCTACCGACTGTGCCAGACTGACACTCACAGGCTAATACATTCAGCAAGTCACAAATCAGCTGGGATATCATCCCAGAGCCAGCAAAGAAAGCTTTGTCAATAATAAGAATATTATATACAGTAGTTCTAATCATGGTTGTACAACTAGCAGCCTGTGGTCCGAATCTAGGCTGACACACATTGAATTGGGCGGATACACATACACCAAGCCGGCCTGATACACACTGAATTTGGCTAACACACACACCAAGTTGGGCTAACACACATACACTGAGCCAGACTTACACACTCACACACACACACACATAGACACATTTGGGAAGTGAAGGTTCAGAGGGAGAAATGAAACATCTCGCACAATCCCTAACAAACTGTCTGAAGTTGCTGGATGGGTCAAACGGCTTCCATTTGGTTCAAAGTCTGGCTCTGGGCGAGCCTGCCCCCACGCACCGTGCTTCCGCACTAGATTTCTTTGTGCAGTTTCCTCCTGGACACATCACTACGTTGTCTGCTTGCCTCATGCTGGTTCTTGGACTTGTCCATTCGCTGCCCTGTCCCCTCACAGTTCTGCCTGTTGCTGACAGTATCCAAGGTAACTAGTACCGGTGCTAACAGCTGAGGTTGACCCCGTGCTTCGCTTCTAGACACCCCTCCCCTCTGCCTTGCTCTCAGCCGCCCGGCGCCTGCACTGGTTCCGTCTGGTGCTCCTTGTGCCGGAGGAGGTGTGGCTTTGGGCAGGGCTGGCCGGCTGGGCTGTGCCTGTTCCCTGAGCCACCGTGAAGAGGCTGAGCTTGAGGAGATGTCAGCTGGCAGGAAGGATGTAGAATTGACTTCGGACTTGCTGGTCCTCACCGGCTTGGGAGCAGTTTGGTTTGAACTGAAGGGTCTCTGGGCTGGGCTAGTCCTCTCCAAGCTCCCCCACTCCCTGCGGCTCCTCACCTTTTTGGGCCGCGGTTCATTGCTGGGAATCCCGCCCGAGGCCAACTTTTCCTTGGCCACCTTGGCCTCGGCTTGCACCTCCCTGATCTTCTCCAGCTGGGCCTTCCTCACCTCCTCGGGCATCTCCAGAGGAGCCAGCCTTGCTGGTGGCTTGAGCTGGACCTCTCTCCATCGCCTCTCATCCTGATGGGGCTCATGCTTGGACACTGGCAAGGTTGTCTTCTTCTCCGCCACTGCAGAAACGCCGGGCACAGCAACTTTGGGCTTCCTGACCTTGTCATGGGCATGACCACCTGAGCCAGCCACAATGCCATCTCCTGCGCTCTCAACCTGGTCTGGGGCAAGGGCGCATAGCTTCCTGCAGGGTTTATTGTCAGTTTGGGGCACTGGTGTCTCCTGAATTGTGGGAAAAAAAGCAATTAATCTGGACACTACTCAAAAATGATCCTTACATTTGGAGTCCTGTAGTTTAGCAGTTAGAGCACTAGCCTCGCAAGTCAGAGGACCCACGTTTGATTCCCAGGCAAGGCAAAACCTCAGACAGGTTTTCTTACTCCACACGTCTCTTGTTTGCCTGGCAGCAAGTAGGAGCCTGTTTGTTAGTAATACACACCAATACCCAAAGGGATTATTACCCCTGGGTTATTAACCCAGTGGTAATGATTCCCCCCCATAATAATAATTTGGTCTTTCACAATAATTTGGGACTATTAGACCCAACAATGGACCGCTGGTGAATGAATTGACCGCTGTGGTCAATTCATTTTACTGTATATTTTATGAAGCGCTTTCGAGACGTTTAAACATGATAAAGTACTGTATCAAATGCAAGGATTAGTTTTATTACTAAAGTTTAGTATTTTCGCAAGGCTTTTTACAAATTAATCTGCTATTTTTAACTATTTCTTTACAGGATTTATAATAATAATCCTTGCATTTGATATATTGCTTTTCACGTCTTCTAGACATCTCAAAGCACATCACAAAATATTCTGTAAGGTGAATTAACAAATTGACTGTATTTATAATAATAATAATCCTTGCATTTGATATAGCGCTTTTCATGTCTTCTAGACGTCTCAAAGCGCTTCACAGACTATACTGTAAAGTGAATTGACTGTATATTTGTGGGCGAAATACGGCAGCCAATTGCGCACAAACAGCCGTGGATTGAAATGACGAATTTATTATTGGGGGTTTTCTTGGAGGATTATTATTTATGGGTGTGATATGCCCACACCAAAGGGTTTCAAAGTGCTTCACAGGGGTTACTGTAAAGTGTCAAAACACACTACCGTAAAGGGAAGGAGGGAGGGAGGGAGGGAGGGAGGTGGGTGGGTGGGTAGGTGGATAGCTGGGTGGGTGAGAGATTTGCTGTGAATAGTGAAGCTCACATACCAGTCTCCTAGGCGGTTGTAGCTTCTGTCTGCGTGTGATCATGGTGTTGGCAGTTCCCGCACTGTGGAACAAGGTCCTCTCACTGTGAGCTCACCACCGATAAGAGGCTCATAAACATCACGGAGGGAAGAGAATTAAAGCCAGATTAAGGTCACTCACTGCTTGGATAGAAAACCATAGTTAACCCTACCCCAGCGCATGGGTGTGAGCGATGGAATGTTAGTAATAATAATCCTTGCATGATATTGCGCTTATCACGTCATCGAGATGTCTCAAAGTGCTTCATAGGGTATACTGTAAAGTGAATTGACTGTGTCATTTGTGGGCAAAACATATGCAGAAGTGTCCCACAAACAACCATGGGTCGAGTGATCAATTTTTTAATCTGGGGGATTGTTCCCAGGACACCAGGAGAGAAAAACTCCATTTGCACCACAGGATCTTAAACATCCACCTGAACAGGCAGACAGGACCTTGGTTTAATCATCTAATTTGAAGGACAACAACTATAATACTACTTCTCCAGGACTGCATTGGTATGTCATTTTGAGTGAATCCTGTAGCTCAGTGGTTAGAGCACTCGCCTTACAAGCATGAGATCAAATCCAGGCAGGTCAGGGTGAAACCTTGGGCAAGTTTCCTTACTCCACACACATCTAAAAATAATCCCTCCAAAAAAAATAATAATAATAAAATTGGTCATTTTCAATCCATGGCTATTTGTGGAACACTGCTGTGTGCAATTGGCTGCCGTGTTGCGCCAACAAATATACAGTCAATTCACTTTATAGTGTATTCTGAGAAGCGCTTGAGACGTCGATAAAATGTGAAAAGCACTATATCAAATGCAAGGATTATTATTATTATTGGAAAAGAAAAGGGAGATTTGTTTGGTGTCCTGGCCAACAAATCTCCCAAATAAAATTGGTCACTCACTCAATGGCTGTTAGTGGGACACTGCTATGCGCAAATTGGCTGCTGCATTCACCCGCAAAATACACAAGCAGTTGTGGATTGATTGACCAAATTATTATTATTTTTGAAGGGATTATTACCCCAGGAAACGATCCACCAATCAACTAAAAATTGATTTCCCACTTACTGTCAGGTAAACAGAGTTGTGTGGAATAAGGAAACTTGCTTAAGGTTTCAATTTGCCCAGAATCAAACCTGTGTCCTCTTGCTTGCGAGGCGAGTGCTCTAACCACTAAACTACAGGGGTAATAATAATAATACTTGCATTTGATATAGCACTTTTCACATCTTCTAGATGTCTCAAAACATTTCACAGAGTATACTGTAAAGTGAATTGACTGTATACATGTGGGCAAAATGCGACAGCCAATTACTCACAGCAGTGTCCCACAAACAGTCATGGATTGAAATGACCATATTACCGGTAGAGCAAAGGCAAAGGGTACTGTTGTGATGAGAGAGGTGGTTAGAGAGGTAGTGGGGTGCAGAGGAGGGGAGGGATTTGAATATAAGAGTGAGGATCTTGAAATGGATCCACTCCAAGACAGGGAGGGAACACCGGCGATGAGGGCATTGAAATATTCCAGCCGAGAGGTGACAAAGGCATGGACCAGGGTTTTGGCAGATTTGGGAGTGAAATATTGGCGGAGACAGGCGATGTGTCAGAGATGTAAGAAAGCAGTGCTGGTGAGGGACCAGATGTGGGGGAGGAAGGATAATTGGGAGTCGAACCTGGCGCCTAAGTTACATACGCGTTTGGAGAGTTTTAGGGGCAGGTCGGGTAGGCGGAGGAGGTGAGAGCCATGAGATTGAAGGCAATGGGTAGAGCCAAAGAGCACAGCTTCCGTCTTGTCAACATTTAGCTGAAGGAAATTTTAGGTCATCCAGCTCTTGATGTCTGACAGACAGGCTGACAGAACATCAGGAGACTGGGGGTCGTAAATTGAGGTGGAAATGTACAGTTGGGTGTCATCCGCTTACATGTGGAAGTTTACCCTTTGTCTCCGGATGACATCACCAAGAGGGAGCATGTAGATAAGGAAGAGGAGGGGGCCAAGGATGGATCCTTGGAGTACCCAGCAGGTAAACGGGCAAAAGCGAGAGGAAAAGCCATCAGTAGAGATGTACGGCTGTTGGTTTGTGAGGTAGGACTCAAACCAGGTGGGTGCGGTCCCACTGAGGTGGATGACGGAAGATAGGCGGTGGAGGAGGATGGTGTGATCGACAAAAGGGCAAACAGGAAAAAGCAAGAAATGTGCATTGGGAGTTAATTTGTGGAGAAACTGGTATTATCATACCTCCACCACAGTTGGGTTGAAAGGCTTCCTGCAATGCCATAATTGAAATTGTAAAATTAATCACAAAAATAATTAAAGGGAGGTTAGGAAAAATTATTTACACAACCGTGTGGAACATGGAATTTTCTGCCACAAAAGTTGTTGGAAGTAGATCAGGGCCATGAATTCTTTTCGAAAGCGAAGCAGATGTCAGCCTGCCCCAGCCGTAACATTCTCAGCTCAAGCCACATGACAGTATTTGAGCTAATAGTCTTGGCTGACACGCTGATGCAGTGCTGGAGGGAGCACTTTGAGACACTTCAACATCCCGATAAGGTGATGTGTCAACTGCAAGATCATTACTTATTGTTATATTATTATTACAAGCGCTCTGAGATGCCGTCCGGTGTGGAAAGCGCTATATAAATCAAAGCTGTTGTTGTTGTTGCATATTATTAGATGGAATGGTTGAAAGAGTGTAATGTCTCATCCAAAGTTCTGCGTCTCTGACAATACGTTGCCCCCTCAAATATTTCAGTAGAGCATCAGCCTAGACTGTGAGATCAGAGTCATGGACTTGGCACAAACATGCAAACTAGTGCCGACAGTGTGAGTGACTGAACGGAACCGAGAGGGTGGCTAATCTTACATTAAAAGAGGCTTCGCTGTTAAACCAACTGTTAAAGGGGGGTGATTGAGGCCAAGGTCAGCTAGATTATGATGCCCGGTGGATTATTCCAAGTGGATTATTCTATAAACCACTAAACCACGTCATACTCCGCAGAATTGTTACAAGGTGCAGAAAATCCCGTCGCTTTGTCCAAACTGTCCAAATTAAAAATGGATTTGGTTTACAGCGCAAACTAGAGGTCAACTTCTGCAATTACCTGCAGATGGCACCAGAGGTTGGGGAGCAGAGGGTGGGAGCAGATGCTGTTTTTTTGTTCAGCTGGGATGGCTTGGCACATGTGGAAACCCATGCCCATGCTTTTGATTGTGAAGTCCTGATTTGATTGTGGCACATGAATAATAATCCTTGCATTTGATATAGCGCTTTTCACGTCTTCTAGATATCTTAAAGCGCTGTACTTGTAAAGTGAATTGACTGTATATTTGTGGGCAAAACTCACCCCTTCCCCCCCCGCTCTTGTCCCTACCTAACTATTCAGCGCCTTGGGACGTGCTCTCGATGTGAAAGGCCCTATATAAATGTAAGTTTTGATCGATTGATTATAACATCTCTGAGACATCTCAGAAGCGCTTCACAGAATATACAGTACAGTACTGTAAGGTGAATGAATTGTCTGTATATTTTGTGGGTGGAACACAGCAGCCAATTGCACAAAGAAGTGTCTAACAAAGAGTTGTGGATTCAGTTACCAAATTATTATTTTTGAAACAAATTATTACGCCCGGAAAAGCAATCCTCCAAACTAATGACTTGGTTCCTACGTACTGCTAGATAAACAGGCGTGTGGGGTAAGCAAACATGCCCAATGTTTCTTCCTTCCCGGGAATCAAATCTTAGGTCCTCGCTTGCGAGGCAAGTGCTCTAACTGGGCTGTAGGACTCCACCTGTATGGTAGGAAACACAAGAGCTGGGAAAGGGATTGCAGCATTGCAGTGAGGGCAGTGAATGTTTACAATTCAACACTATTAGTTTACGCAGCGCCTTTCACGTCAGAAGGATGTCTCAAAGCTCTCGTCAATGCTGGTTTGGCATTCAAACTGGGGTTGGGTGTGGGAAAGCTGATCAAATCTGTGTTCAAAAAGTTACACATTTGGAGCTGGACCCTGAATGAGCAATGGGAGTGAGTCAGATTCTGGGAAGAAGCTCCAGAACGCAAGGGTAGAATGGCTGAAAGTCCGCCCACCTGCCGATAGAGGAGCAGGTAGCTCAGGGGACATGAAGCAAAGGGAGCCCGGGAGCAGACAGGTCAGTGTGCAAAGACGTGATAAGGCACTATATCAAGCAACCCTCCAATCGACTTAACAACCGGCCCGTCGAGTCTACACTGTGTCATGAAACAAAAACAGAAGTTGCTGGGGAAACTCAGCAGGTCAGGCAGCATCCATGGAGAAAGGAAAAGGAAGGGTTGCAGACCCGAAACATTGATTCATTTTCCTTTCTCCATGGATGCTGCCTGACCTGCTGAGTTTCCCCAGCAACTTCTGTCTTTGTTTCAGATTCCCAGCATCTGTAGTATTTGTGTTTTGTGCTACAGTGTATGATAATTATTAATAGAAGTGGGGACTACTAGGAGGTGTGAACGCTCGAGCGCAGAGTATAAATACCGGCACAGATTAGTTGAGCCCAGAGAGAGGCTGGGGGTGGGGGTGGCAGAGAGGGAGAGTGGGGAGTCAAAGAGCGAGACAGACAGGGAGTGCTAACCCTGCAAGCCAAACACCTAACAGGTAGGTGGACAGTGGTGGGAAAGCTTGCCAGTTAGCAATATCAATGACAAGTTATGCGCTTTTAGCTGTTTAGACTCCAGCAGTTTTCCCAACGCACCTTCTGGTGTCTCCAAGCCTTGACTTTTGCCCACCTGTGCACAACATACTTCATTTACTGAAGTATTTGTTTTGTTGTTGTTGTTTCCGGAATTAGGGTGCGCCTCCAGAGAGAGAGGGAGTGCGCGTCCCATCTCAACAATCTATCTCTGGGATTTCCATGTGTAGGTGGGATGCATGGAATTCTCAGATTGTTTGTTGGAGTCTCTTAAGCACCGAGGGATGGGTTTCCACATGCGGCAGACACCCAGCTGAGCAAAAATATACATACATATTTTGAAAAAAATCCACAAATGATTATTAATTTACTTTTATTTTTGATATGTATCTTACACTCGCCCTGTCACTCGAACCGGCTTGCAAACAGATATACAAATATCTCGAGAAGCAGTAAGCGACAGAGAATGCCGACTGGTAACTGGCACTAGTGTTCCAAAGCTCATTAGAAATGACAAAGACTGCAACTTGTTGCTTTCTTTCATTCGCAGATGGCATCTCAAGCATCTCAATCAACGTGGCAACAATAACCTAACGCGCACACCAACGGACTGAATAATGCACAAAATATACTTCAGTCCTCGGATTTATTGACTTCTTTTTGCATCTCAGTAAATGAAGTATGTTGTGATTTCAACAGTGCACCATTACAGGCTGACTGCAGCCTTTTTGTAAGTGTTTGTAGTGTCTCTCAGCACACAGGAAACAAAGGCTATATATACATACTATATATATATATATATATATATAGTCTTTAACCATCTCCCCTTATGTCCCAAAGCAGTGTGCAACATAGCGCACTTTGCTTCCAGTCTGAGTAACAAAGCGCAGAATTCATTGGTTCGTGAACACTTCGCTTTGAGCAGAACAAAGAACCCGGTTATGGAAAGGTTTGCTAAGCCTGAGTACTGTCTTTGGTAGGTTAATATAGGGTTATATCATAAGATTATTCATTATACACATATTAGGTTTGTCTTTCGACCACAGCCATCCCTTCAGCATTGCTTTGTAGTATATCAGAGCCTGGTACAGAAGGTCTGTGAGGAGGTATAAACATACCCTCAACAACCCAGGGTTTAAACCCTGGCCTCGTCTGTCTTCTCAAAAGGCACCATGAAGCCGGGGAGGGGGTGGGGATCGGGGGCTACAGAATGGCAAAGGATGAGTTTTTCAGTCACGGTCGTTGGCTGATTTCTGCTCGCGCCTCTCAACATACAGTCACGCACTCCCTGCTGTGTTGTATGAGACAGTTAGATCACCACACACAGGTGCTCATTTAACATTCCCGATCACACCTGTCCTCTCCTGTTCTCTCCAACCACCAGAGAGAACTGAGTGAAAAGAGAGGTTAGTGAAGAGTGGCTTGTTTAAACCCTGACCTAACATTATTTGCCTTCAAACTCATGATCTTTGCTGGTTAGTAAGCACCAGTTTCAGTTCCTCCCCTTTAGTTAGCCGTTTACTTTCAATATCAATTTCCATACAATCAACTGTTATTAGCTGGACTGATTCAGTGAGGCCTCAAAGCAGCATTGTGGGGGTTAAATGTCAGTGTGGATGATCCCGTTGTGTAAAGCACTGGAGAGCTGCTGCTGGTTGTTGTTGGTTATGTTTAGTGCCTCCTCAGAGGCACAGTTCAGCATGGCTGACGTGACTGTCCCATTCTCCTCGGCAATGAAGCCCAACTGCAAGCCCTCAGCGCTGGGAACGGTCAGGGTAGGGACAGGAGGTGGGGGGCCCACACCCTGGGACTGAGAATTCTCCAGCCGATCGCTCTCCACCTCGGGGAGGGGGCTGACTGCCACCAAGCGACTGTGATAATCACTCGAGCTGTGGCTGCAGGAGGTTTTCATGCTCTCCATGTCGGAGCCGCTGAACTCGGAGAAGTGGCTGGAATGGGAGTCGGCCACCGACGGGATGCTGTCGCTCAGAGACGGGGAGTCGAACTCGCTGGAGTTGGTGCTTCTCTGCTCTAGCAATCGGGCGTCCATCTCCTCCAGGGTCTCGTTGATTTTAGTGCTGCCCCGTTTCCGCAGTTTCCCTTTGCACTTCTTTCCGGCCGGTGTTTCTTTGGGGAACTTGGAGGCAGGGCAGCGGCTATCCACGGGGACCGTGCGGCCTGGCAGGCCCTCATCCAGGCTGCTGCTCCCACTGTGATGCCGGAACTTGGCAGGTTTGGACTCGATGTCCACTTGCACCTCTACACTGTTTCCTTCCCTGCAACACAGTAAGCATTCGGTCCATTTGTGATATCATTACACCAATGCTACACAAACAGCAAAGTACATTTCCTTCCACCCCCTTTGGCATGAGAGTGAGTGACCAATTTTATTTGGGGGTTTGTCAGCCAGGACATCGGGAGCGAGTAACATTCCCTTCAATAGTGTCATGGTGGATCTTTAACGTCCACCTGAAGATGGCAGACAGAACCTCGGTTTTATGTCTCGTATAAAGGACAGTGATATGCTCACCTTCCTGTTTGATGCAATTTTACATAGAATTTCCAGACAGTGGTAGCACGGATTACAGGCCATTTGGCTAAAAAGCAAAGTGCATTCCAGTTTTACTGTGCGCAATTGGCTGCCGCGTTTCCCCCACAAATACAGTCAATTCACTTTATAGTGTATTCTGTGAAGTGCTTTGAGACATGTAGAAAATGTGAAAAGCGTTTTATCAAATACAAGATTATTAATATTATTATTATTGCACATGAGCGACTTCCCATCCTCATTCCCTTCCCACTTCTCTATTCTTTCTCGCTCAAGGACACAACTTGACCGTGACTTTGTTTTCTGGTAACAACCGATGTAAACAATACTAGAAGCTGTTCGTGCCACATTCTGTTCCTGTTAACTGTGACCTGTCCAGCCACAAGCATCAGGATCGTCACTGTTGTTTCACCCCATTGTGGGAATCAGCATGTTTTTCAGAAGTGGTTTAACAGCACTTGAGAAAAGAGCAAGCATCAGGCAGCCCCATCAGCCCCCACTTCCTTGTTGCCACAGCCCCCAATGTATTCTGAATCCAATCTGACCAGACATTCACCCAGCGCCTTTCACATCAGGATGACATCCCAAAGCGCTTATCTGTACTGACAGGGCAGCCTAGCTGAGGGTGGGAGCTGAGGGGTTGGAACTTGGCCTTGGTGTAGGTCATATTAAATGTTGTGGTCTTGACTGATATGACGTTTGTGAGTTTTACTGTAATAGGAAAGCAGTAAGTGGGAAAACAGTGTGGAAGGAGGGATGGGTATGGGTAGGAGTTGCGAGTGTGGAGGGGTGGGGTAGATGGGGAAGAAGGAGCAGCAATTCGGAGGGCAGCTGAATGGAATCCCTCGATTCTGGACTCAAGGAAATCCAGCATCTCCTCACAGAGGGAGTTAGAGGAGACAACAGGCGAGGCGTAGGGGGGCTGGACAAAGGAGCCGGTTTGTTGTGGAGAATAGGAGCCTGGGGTTGCCCTTCGCCTCCAAAATTATCTTGGAGTGGAAGGATAATTTGAAGGAGGCAAGAGTGGAGCAGTAAGTTTTGATGTTGTCCAACCCAATATACCAGTGGGCCATTAAACTAGATTTGAGCCAAGTGCGTCCAGCAGCCCGCATCTGACCCTTGAGGGAGTGGAGGTGGCTGGTAAACCAAGGTGAGGTTCATGTATAGGAGGTGCTTCGGGAGTGGGGCAAGAGCATCG
This sequence comes from Hydrolagus colliei, assembly GCA_035084275.1. Lineage (NCBI taxonomy): Eukaryota > Metazoa > Chordata > Chondrichthyes > Chimaeriformes > Chimaeridae > Hydrolagus > Hydrolagus colliei. The sequence continues at coordinate 34,106,205 of CM068743.1, read as the reverse complement.
AGCGTAGTGGAGAGGGTAGTATGGAGGACAGTGGGGGTGGTAGGCCAGTGGGGGAGGAGTTCAGATGACTCCATCGCTGCGGAGAGGGATTGTGGGGAGATTTTCTTCCAAGGACGGTGCAGGATGGAGGTGGGTTTGGTGGTGGTGGGAAGAGGGACTGAGGAGTTGAAGGAGATAAAGTGGTGGTCAGAGACGGCCTTGTCGGTGATGGTGAGATCCAAGACACCGAGGCCTTATCACGTTTTTGAGACGTCTCAAAGCGCTTCACAGAATATACTGTAAAGTGAATCGACTGTATATTTGCAAACCGTAGAAGAATGAGATCAAACAGGCTGTGAAAAATATCTTAAAGTGGATGAGCTGGGTAAATAAGGATGGCACTGACCTGTCCAGGGGGTTAAAGGAGTTGAGAATGGATCCAGCCATAGCCCTGGTACTGGCGTTGTCACTGATGGTCCCAAGGCTGACCGTGCCAGACTCTCCACTAAGACTGTATCGCTCCTTCTGTACGTCCGCCTGCACCTCCAACCTGCAGCAAACAGCTCAGGAATTAGTGCTGACCAAGAAATGGAGACAGGGATAATACACACAAAAAAAATAACTTTTAGCAGACAAGCTTTGAGAATCACTTACAATTTTAATTCTTGTCAAAATAATTCTTGCATTTGATAGTGCTCTGTTGGTACTCACTCCCCTTGTTATAATATTTAATAATAATCCTTGCATTATGATGTAGAGCGTTTCACATCTTCTAGACATCTCAAAGCATTTCACAGACAATATTGTAAAGTGAATTGACTGTATGTCTTGTGGGCGAAACGCAGCAGCCAAATGTACACAGCAGTGTCCCACAAACAGCCATGGATTGAAGTGACCGATTTATTATTGTTTTATTTGAGAGATTATCAGGCGTGTGGAGTAAGGAAACTTGTCCAAGGTTTTGCCCTGCTGGAAATCGAACACAGGTCTCTCACTTGAAGGCGAATGCTCTAAACACTGACCTACAGCGCTCTCCCTCTCTTAAAGCTATCTTTCTGTTTGTGCTCTTTTTATCTTGACTGTATATTTTGTGGGCAAAACACAGCAGCCAATTGTGCACAGCAGTGTCCCACAAACACTTGTGGATTGAGTGACCAAGCAATTTTTTATAAGGGACTAATAATTACCCATAGAAAATGATCCGCAAATCGATTAACAACTGTGTTCCTATTTACTGCTTGGTAATAGGTGTGCGTAGGAAGGAAACTTGCCTAAGGTTTTGCCTCAACTGGGAATCAAATCTGGGTTCTCTCACTTGCGAGGCAAGTGCTTCAACCAATACAATACAGGACTCTATTTTGGGATGTCCTCTCAAAGAATATATAAGGCAGTGTATCAAATGCAAGGATTGTTTTTACACCCATTTGTCTACAAATGCACAGTCACTTCACATTAGTGTATATCCTGTGAAGCACTTTAATGTCCTCCTGACTAGAAAGGCGCATAAACATAATTATTATTTTTAAACTGGTCGTGATTTTGCCGTTCAGGAGGAAAGTGTGACCAGGTACGATCAATGCCGTGGTGAGCGAGGGGTAAACTTCACCATTCCCCTACTGTAAGAGGCAAAGGGGGCAGCAACAGTGGTTCCAACCCAATCACAGGTGAGCTAACTTTACTCTGACATTCCAATGTTGTGTCGCATTGTGGGATGTGCTTTCCTTTGGATGAGACATTGAACCAAGGTCTTGTCTGCCTGTTCAGGTTAAAGATTCTCCTCTTCAAAGTGCAAAGTGTAGCGACTGTATTTTGTAGGCGAATGAGACAGCCAATATGCACACACCCATGTCCCGCAAACAGCCGTGTAGTGAGTGACCAATTCTACCTTGAAGATTGTTGGCAATTACCTCGGGGAGAGAGAAACTCGCCTTTACTTTTCCAATATAATGCAGTGGGATCTTTAACATCCACCTGAACAGCCAGTTAGGACCTTGGTGTAATTTCTCACGTATAACTTTCCAGCAAACCTCCAGCACCAACCACAGCGTAGTGTCAAGACTGTGCGATTCCAAACCCTGATGTGGGGGATTGAACCCACAACCTTCCAACTCAAAGGCAACAATGCTGACAACTGAGTCAGACCAACACTCTCATTGCATCTGAAGCGCACGTCTCTCACCGTTTATTTTATTTAAAAAAAGGTTGTTGAAGATGTGAAAGGCGCTATATCAAATGCAAGGATTATTATCATTATTATAATCGAGTTTGTAGCCACAAACTTCAACGTTCTGCCCTTACCTGTTGAAACAACTGACCATTGCGCTCCCAGAGAGGCTGCCTGTTATGCTGGCTCCAGCCAATGCCATGGTGCTCGCAGTTTCACTCAGGTTGTCCCGAATGGCACCGATTCTGTCCATGTGGCTCCCGCTGGCACTCAGACTCCCCGTCAGACCACCCACACTCTCCTCCCCAATACTGGGGTTATGCCGCGTCTCAACCACAAACGTGGTATCTATGCACAAGACATAAAGGAACATCGTCAGCAACACTTTATCTGAACTCCGCATTGTTTTCACTAGAAAGTAGAACGCTACCAAACGTCCGTGGACCCACCCCACATAAACAGAGGAAGTTCCTCCACGGTTTCCTGCAGAAGAGTCACCACACGTCAAAGTAAATCATCATGTGAAGCACTTTAAAACCTCTTGATGTCATACAAAATAACAAAAATAACAGCAATAATCCTTGGATTTGATGTAGCACCTTATCAAGTCGCATAGACATCTCAAAGCACCACAGGATATACAGTAAAGTGAACTGACTGGATATTCCTTTGGTGGCACACGGCACACAATTATGCAGTTAAACCAACAGCCAAAGGCCTAATAAGTAGGGTGGTCTGAGCTGGACAAGCAGCGGGAAAGCTTGCCAGACAGCACTCTGAATGGTGAGCTGTGTGGTTTTAGTTGGTTAGACTCCAGCAGTTACCTCAGCAGAACCCCAAGTCTTGGCACTTGCCAACCTGCGCCTAACAGTTTCTGGAATTAAGCAAGCAGGATTTGTCCCTCCAGGGAGAGTACGCATTCCATTTCACCAATACATTGCTGAGATTTCTTTGTGTAGTTGGGGTGCCTAGAATTCTCAGCTTGGTTTGCAGATTCTTACAACATGGTGATGGGTTTCCACACGTGTCAGGACACCCAGCTGAGCAAAAACAATAAAGTAACTCTTACCCAAAGCTGTATTTCCTCCGCTGCCATTATCATTCTCATCGTCAAATTCTATCCTCACGCCTTTGCCAGTGCCTGCAGACACCCCACAGCCACCACTGCGGCAGAGGGAGATGGGAACCACTCCGTAGACGTAGGCCAACATAATGGGGACCCCGATCCCTGTACAAATCACAACACAAGGCAACGTCAACACTGAAACCAATACCACTCTGCTAATACTGGGAACAATGGCTCTCGACTGGTTTCCTTCTGTCCTGTATTACATTGATTGACTGTCTAAGTGCTCCATATGAAGGGTGCTATATAAATACAAGTTGTTGCTATTGTTGATTTATTCTCATCACAATATCTCTGGTCAAAACTAAATCAGCAGGAATGTAGCATATCTGTTAGGTAGACTAGGCCTCGGTTTATGTCTCATCCGAAGGACGGCACCTCCAACACCACACTGGAGCATCAGCCTAGATTATACAAGTTTCAAATCTTGACAGAAACCCACAACCTTCTAATTCAAGAGAGCGCTACAGTCTGAGCCAAACACAGTGAACTGGTTTGGTCTTCCCGCAAACTTTCACTACCCATGGATTTTAGGCTATTGAATCTTTGAACCCCAGTAAAAAAAACACGCAAATCCATTAAAAAAGTTAGTAAAATTCTAGCGACTAAATTTTCAAGGGAAGGAAGCAGAGACTGACATGGAATTATTGGCACAAAAGGTCAGTTGGATATTGCTCAAATTGGCCATGGTATTCTTATGAACAAAATATTAGCTGTTAGGGTTTCTAACGAGGCAGTTCTTTCCTCTGTGCCAGCTTAGTTGAAAACAACACGAAGAATCCTCTGTGCCTTTCATTGATCAGTTGTCAACAGGTTATTTACATGAGGTACATTACAAACTCTCTTCCTCAATCCCCCCAATTTGCCCCATCCTTCCTCACCTTCAGATTGCATCTGAAGACCTTTCTCTTCGACCGTGCCTCCAGTGAGCTCCCGCCCCCTCTCCCTGGGTCAGTCACTGTTAAGCGCTCAGAGAAGCTACCTCACGTGAAGGGCGCTGTGTAAATGCAGGTTGATTGCTTACCTACAGTTACTGCAGCGACCAGAGGGGAAACGATGACAGACAGTGTCACACCCCCGGTGACTGCCAGGTTACGCTTGTGCTTTGAGATATCTTTTCCTTCATAGCGATTGTGAATCTGAAAATGACAACCAGTTGATGAAGATAAACCGATCAAGTTATTGATCTTATTCACTGAGAACCACACACGGTTTTTCAAAGTATCAAGTTTCAGGTTAAGGGACAGAAGTGATTTGGAATATTGATTATCTTTGTGTACGATTTAGCACCTTATCAGGTCAAAAACATCTTGACGTGCTTCACAGAGGTTTTCTGTCTAGTAACTGTAATCATTCTACTATTAACTGTAATCCTTGCATTTGATATAGCGCCTTAGCATGTCCCTGAGATGTCTGAAAGCGGTTCACTGATTATATATGGTAAAATCTATCGATTGTATTTTTGTGGGTGAAACCAGGCAGCCAATTGCACACAGCAATGTACCACAAACAGCCATGAATTGAATAACCAAATTTTTCAAGGTGGGTGGGTGGGTGGGGAGATTATTACCCCTGGAAAGAAAGCAATCAATGATTGAACTGATCACTTGGATGTTAGAAAGATCCCAGGACAATATTTGAACTGAGAGAGAAGATTCTCAGGATACTCTCTCTGTGGGACATTACTGTGTGCACATTAGCTGCCATGTTCACCCACAAAAAGACAATCAGTACATTTTACCATATATACCATATGTAATTACTCCCGGAATGTGATCCGCCAATCGACTAACAACAGGGTTCCTATTTACTGCTAGGTAAACAGAGGCGTGTGGAGTAAGGAAACTTGCCTAAGGTTTTCCCCCACCCCAATCAGGAATCAAGCCTACATCCTTTCGCTCGTGAGGCGAGTGCCCTAATGAATACGCTACAGGATTTCACACATTTTATTGTACAGTGCCAGTGACTGTGTATAATTTGTGGGCAAAGCCACAAAGAATTTGCACACGTTGAGGTGTCCTCCCAACATGAAAGACGCTTTACCAAACGTAAGGATTATTCCTAATTGATTAATTCTTATTCAGGATTATTGCCAAATTATGAATTGTTATCAAATTATTGTTAATTATATTGGATTGTTATTCATTAATAAGAATTATTCATAGAATATTACAGCATAGTAAGAATCCATTTGGCCAACCATGCCTGTGCCTGCCCAGTTAAATTATGAATTGATATTATTCATCGTTATTAAAGATTAGAATTATTGAATTCTTCTTAATTATTATTAAGAGTTATGCTTATTGAATGCCTCCAGCATTCAGGAACGAAGAGCTTGCTGCTGCCCCATTAAACCCACTAAGACACAACCACTTCAGCCGTTGACAGGAACCATGCACAACCACTCTGTTCCAGACCAAGTAACACATGAATGAATGATGGAAGCGCTTTAAATAGCACTAATTACATCATACCTTGCGGCCCACGTAGACAGGAATGCCAATGATCATAGCCGGGATGGCAATTCCTGCGATCAGAGCGATACCCACAGGAGCACCCACCAACGTTCCCAGCTGCCACAGTATCTTCTTCTTACGGCTCCAAGGTTTCTTTCCCCAGAAAGTACATCCGGAAGGACTAGCCAGTTACAAGGGGAGAGAAAGGCGACATCATTTAAAATATTTTACATGCACAGAACGATAGACAAACCAAGGCAATTCTGTTTTGAGAGAAGGTGACCTCCAAGGGGTGTATTTGTGGAGTTCTGTAGCTCAGTGTTTAGAGCACCCGGCTCGCAAGCGAGAGGACCTGGGTTTGTTTCTGGGGCAGCGCAAAACCTTAGGCGAGTTTCCTGAATCCACATGGCTCTGTTTACTTAGCGGTATGTAGGACCCAGTTGTTAGTTAATTGTCGCTTTTCTCGGAGTAATAATGTCTTCAAATTAAATAAATAACATAATGAATAATAAAAAACACTCAATCCACAACTTTATCTGAACTGACCTTGCACAAATTATTATTATTAGCAACACATTAATAATAATCCTTGCAATTGATATAGTGCATTATCAGGTCATTGAGACTCTCAAAGCGGTTCTCAGCATTGATTGTAATTATTATTATAAATTCTAAATCAAGTTTCTAAGAATTGCTTTGGAAAATATTTTACAAGGCCACAGGAGACACACAAATACAATGAGGAAACTGTGGAATGCTTGTAAAATACATCTTTAATTAGGGACGTCGTAATGGGTTACTTAGAAGACCATAACATGATTAGACATGGCTTTACAAAGGGGAAATCATGCTTAACAAATCTTTTAGAGTTTTTTGAGGATGTAACTAGCAGGTTAGATAGGGGGGAACCCGTGGATGTACTGTATTTAGATTTTCAGACGGCATTCGACAAGGTGCCACATAAAAGAATGCTGCACAAGATTAATTAATATATTAGCATGGATCGAAGAGTGACTAATGGGAAGAAATCAGAAAGTAGGGATAAACTCACCTAAGGTTTCAACTCGTCCAGGAATCAAATCAGGGTCCCCTAACTTGTGAGGATAGCGGGCTAACCGCTAAACTAAGGGATTCCATACCAATATAAAGAGAGGGCTAGGTGGGGGAGGAGTTCTAGAGATTTGGGGGCGATGTGATATTCAGAGTACTATGGTAACGCTTAAAAAGTACAATACAAAATTACATTTGTATAGCAACTTTCACATCGGGAGGACGTCCCAAGGTGCTTGGTAGTCAGGGACTTGGACATGAGCTGGGAGTAGGGATTCTAAACTAAATGTATTCACACTGGAAACTTACCTTAAATAATGCAGATCCGAAATCTCTTTCATACAGAGCCAGCAGAACTCGCAGCCACAAACCGCACACGTCATGTGGTTGCAGCTCCCATCGTTCATCTTTATGATATAAGCGGTGCATCGCGGGCATGGCTTTATATCGTCCGCTACAGAAACAAATGGGTTGAATCAACAACAATTAGTATTTATAGAGTGCCCTTTACTGCTGGACTACACGATTCCATTATCTTGCGTCTAAGGAAAGTGTTCTAATGCGCTTTATTTAATACCCCAAATATCATAAATATTCAGCCACCAGTCTTGCAGCATTCTATTTACCAGCTTTAGGTTAGGATTCACAATTAGCTGGAAGGTGCAGTGCATGCCACAGCAACATTCAGCATAATTCACAAACCTGGCCTGCACTCACAAGGTGTTGTTGGACATATTTGTGCTTAAGAGGATATCACTTCTGCCACGTTAACAAGCAACTTTGTGCAACCGAAAGGACTTGGATTCGATTCCCGGGCAGGGCAAAGCGTTCTGCAAGTTTCCTTGCTCCAGATGCCTGCTTACCAATCAGTAATAATAATAGTAATAATCCTTGCGTTTGATATAGCGCTTTCCCGCCTATGCCTGTTCAAGTGGATATTAAAGATCCTACAGCGCTTTATGAAAAGAGAGTGTCTCTATCCAATGACTTGGCTGACAATCCTCCAGATAAACTTGATCACTCACTTTGGACACTTCTGTACACAACTGGCTTATGCATTTCACCCGTAAAATACAGTCAATACACTTTACGGTACATCCTGTGAATAATTATTTGAGACGTTTTAATGATCTAATAAGGTGCTTTGAGACATCTCAAAAATATTGATAAAGTGATGTATCAAATGAAAGGATTATTACTATTATATTAAATCAAAGAATATTAAAAAACCTTAGAGGAGAAAGAATATCAAAGAAACAAAACTTGATGTCACCGGAATTTGCATCTAAATTCCTGCAATCTCAATTTAAAGTAAAATTTACACTTTATGAACCTAGCAGACACTTAAGAGTTCAATCTCCAAATCAGCAGACGCATAAACACAATTTTAAGGTAAGTAGTGATGTAGTTGAATAAATGTGCAACTTAGGCATCAGGTTTGATCCCCAGATTCCTTTCTACCACACAATTCCCTGACCAGGGATGCTTTGTTCCACCTCCACCACACTGCCCGACTCCGACCGTACCTTATAAATGAGACAGCTGAAGGCCTCACCTATGCCTTCATTACTTCCTGGCTGGACTATTCCAAATCCCTCCTCACTGCTCTACTATACACACAATCCAATTAATTCAAAACTCTGTTGCCTGGATAATCACCCACACTGAACTCTGTACCCCCATCATACCAGTCCCTACCATGCTCCACTGGCTCCCAATCACTAAACAAATCAATTTCAAGATCCTCTCATTCATTTTCAAATCTCTTGCATGTCCTAGCATCTCCCTACCTCTCTGACTCCACCAACTGCTGCTTCCACTTGGCTGGCTCCAGCCTCCTGATTGCCCCTCATCCACCCCGCTCCACCATCGGCCACTACCCCCCGAAACTCTGGAACTCCCCCCTTCAATCCCTCAGCCTGCCTCTCCCTCCCTACCTTCAAACCCCACCGAAAGACCTTCCTTTTCAATGGTGTTTACAGTCACCTCTCCCTGGCTCGGAGTCAGACTCCCCCATTGTGAAGCGCTACCCCACAGGAAGAGCACTATATAAATGTAGGTTGTTAGAGTTGAACACAATTAGTCCTATGAGATATACGTGTGTGCAAATAACGCAAATCCTTGCATTTGATATAGCGCCTTTTCACAATCTCAAGATGCCTCAAAGTGCTTCACGGGATTTACTGTAAAGTACAGTGACTGTATTAGTAGGCGAAAACGACAAGTTGTGACCAGCATTGAACCCAAACAGGCATGAAATAGCTCTGACCAATTTTATTTGGGGCATTGTTGGCCAGTACACCGTGAGAGACAGAGAAAGGAGAGAGATTTTCCAATAGAGCCGCGGGAGCTTTAATGTCTACCTGAAGTACTGATGTCTTCCTGAAATCTGGCCAAGTCCAGCTTGGGAGGGAAAGCAAGGTCTAATTCTAAGAACAGATGAGGTTGAATGTCATACTTGGCTCTGGTCCCAAACTGTGACTGTTTGAGGGACGTTGCTGTGCGCAAATTGGCTGCTTTGCCTGCCCACGAAATTCACAGTAAATCCTGCAAAGCAGTTCGGAATGTTGATGATGTGATGAGGCATTGTATCAAATGCAAGGATGATTATTCAAAGCTGCAATAATAACGGACTGCTTGGCAAAGAGCCAGTTAAAAATGTCAGGATCTTCAGGAGTTTTACCATATAGTCTGATTGGCACGGCCATCAATGATGATGGAAAGGAGGGGACGAGAGACAATGCAGAAGTGACATGCAACATCCTTAATTCCAGGTAGCGTCTCACCATGTCGAACAATTACATATAATAATAATAATAAAATGCGCACAAAGCCCCAAAAGCACGTGCATTTCTTCGAGAAACGCAATAGTTACCTGTGGAGCGAGTTGGCAAAATCTGATTGACCAGCAGGCTGTTTATCTCAGGCAATCCCTTCCTTCCCGAAATCTCATCCTGTACATAACGGCGTAGAGTCCAGTTCTCTGTGCCCGCTGCGCCCGAGTCCTGGCTGTAGCTGATAGACGAGGAGCGAATGGTTCGGAGATGTAAACTTTGTGCTCTCTGTTGGCGGGCGGCATCGCAGGTCTGATTGGGATGCCAGATTTGTTTACAGTGGTAACAGAACTCCGTACCACATCCTTCACGGCCACAGGTCAGTTTGGGACAGCTGGCACAGCCAAACGCTATCACTGCATAGCTACAGGGGAGGGAATCAATAGGAAATTGTTAGAACGAAAGAGATGCACCCCTTCAGAACAAACACATCCATCTCAAATATGAATATGGGCGATTCCACGATAATGGGGTGTACGAGTGTGACATAGAGGTCAGAAAATCAAATTGATTGCAGAACACTCATTTTTTGTACATAAGTTCCCTAGAGACATGTATCTTGTAAGAAATAGATAACTTTTTTAACAGAATTATTTTTACACTTAAAATGCTCACACCCCATGCATTGTAACGCTGCAAAACAGCTGATTTGTCCAAATCTACCGGGTGTTTGTCCCCGTGGAGATCCCTAGAAATACCCCTGCAGTCGTTCAAAAAATCTCAATCAAAATCGGTAATAATAATATAAAAACCTTATTTGATAATTCAGCTGCAGGAAACAAATCTTCCGCCCAATTTAGTCACAATTTAACTGAATAGGTCTTGCTCATAACCGTGGCAACGTGTGTAACAGACAGGTAACTCACTCACCTAAACAATGTGTAGCAGCAATGCCGACCGCTAATGCTAAATTTGCTACTTCCGGGTTACCGAACACGAGGCTGTGCGACCATTTTTTTCTTAAAAACGTAATTCTGGGAGTTCCTAGCTGCGTTTCCATGGTAATTACGAACATAGCAATTAGAGGACAGAACGTCACGTGTGAATTTTCAAAATGTCGCAAAGGTAAGCGATATTCAACTTACCAAAATAAATCTAACCTCGAGGTAGTTACTTCATTACATTATTAATTGAGAGCAAAATAGAATTTTTTTTATTTTAACCTGAAATCTCGTCTTCAACAGTCAGAACTTTTTGGACAGATGGGGTTACGCGTGTGTAGCATTTTTTTAATGGGAAAAAGCAAATATAATCAAGCTCTTGAATGACACAAAAACTTATCAGCTTTCTGTCTTAACTATTGATTTATGGATTTAGTTATATTTAATGATAGTGAGAGTTAAAAATATGATCTGAAATTGGTTTCAAAAGCAGCCTTGTTTGCCGTGTCACGTTTTAGAGGTCTCTAGATAGGGTGGACATGATCTTTAATTTATTGTCATTTTAAAAATAAAGCTCATTTTAAGGCAAAGTTATGTTTTCTATCTCTTGAGAGTATGTTATCTATGATTTTCATGCTTTGAAAAATAAATAATCCACCCTTTCTCAGAAAATGGCATGCATATTTTGACTTGCTCATTACCGTGGAATCGCCCATATAAATAAAATATTATCAAATATCATCGAATTCCTTGTCACGTTGTTGAGACGTCTCCAGCGCCTTGGGACGTTCTGACGTAAAAGGTGCTATATACGTATAATTTTGTAGTTGTTGTCTCAAATTGCTTCACAGAATATGTGCACAATTGGTTAATGCGTTTTGCCCACACGTTATTCAGTCAATTCACTTTACAGTATATTCTAGTGAAGTGCTATGAAACGTCTCAAAGAAGTGAATAAGCACGATAGAAGATGAAAGGATTATTATTATACTCCAAGCAGGTCTCCACTCCTTACTCCCTCTCACATCTCCTACCACCGTTACTCTGGTGCTAGGAGTTTTTGCTTTCAAATAATTTTCACCCACAAAGTACACGGTCAATCCAATTTACTGTATAACCACTAAAGTGCTTTGAGACATCTCAACAAAGTCATCAGGCACTATGTCAAATGCAAGATCAACTAAATTATATTTTTTCTCTTTTGTAAGGATTATTACCTTCAGAAAAGTGATTCGCCAATCAACTAACAACTGGGTTCCTACTCACTGCTGGGAAAACAACAACAACTTGCACTTATATAGCGCCCTCCATGCTCGGTAGTGGCTCAGAACGCTTCACAGTGGCAAAGGGGGTTGCAAGGGAGGTGGTCAAGAGGAAGGTTTTCAGGTGGGACTTGAAAAGGGGGAGAGAGGGAGCAAGGCAAAAGGATTAAGTGAGAGGGTCCAGAGTTTGGGGGCATAATGGCTGAAAGCGTAACCCCCGATGGTAGGAAATCCAGAGGCCTTAGGAGTAAGTAAAGTTGCCTACAGTTTTGTCCTGCCTGGGAATCGAACCCAGATCTTCTCGCTTGTGAGTCGAGTGCTCCAAATATACCACAGGACTCCACTGAAGCTCTGAAGTATATTGACTATTTCATTGTACAGTAAAAGCCTGTTTATCCGGCACGTTTGGCGGGAGAGGTGGGGGGGGGGGGGGGGTTGACTAATTAACTGGATAATCGGGCGGCAAGTTGCTGAAAACCCAACACAAAAAATGTACTGTATATCTCCGCGTATAAGGCGCACCCCCCGTTTTTCACCTTTTCTTGGTGAAAAAAAATGAAGCATTTTCAATGATATTGCCGGCAGAAGGGAGGAGAGACAGGAGAGACAGGTAGGTAGGGAGAGAGAGAGGCAGGCACGCAGGCAGGGAGGGAGAGAGGGAGGGAGAGCGGCAGGCCGGCAGCCCGGGAGGGAGGGAGAGAGGGAGAGCGGCAGGCCGGCAGCCTGGGAGAGAGAGAGGGAGAGAGGCAGGCCGGCAGCCTGGGAGAGAGAGAGGGAGAGCGGCAGGTCGGCAGTCCGGGAGAGAGAGAGGGAGAGAGGCAGGTCGGCAGCCCGGGAGAGAGAGGGAGAGCGGCAGGTCGGCAGCCCGGGAGAGAGAGAGGGAGAGAGGCAGGTCGGCAGCACGGGAGAGAGAGGGAGAGAGGCAGGTCGGCAGCCTGGGAGAGAGAGAAGGAGAGAGAGCTGCAGGGAGGGAGGGAGGGAGGGAGAGAGAGCGGCAGGGAGGGAGGCAGGCAGACTGGGTTCAGCAGAAGGTAAGCACAGCACTGAAGTCCGCTGCTGCTGCCGCTGCCCGGGCGGCCGAGGCTGAAGCCCCGTCACCCGCTCCTCCCAACTCCCGCCGGACACTGACCAAACCCCGGCTGACAGCGCGCCGGCCGCCCCTCCTGTTTACTGTATCTCCGAGGCTCAAAATCTCTTGTACCTGTGTATAGGGCGCACCCCCTACTTTCGAGATCTTCCGACCTGAAAAAAAGTGCGCCTTATACGCGGAGATATACGGTACTTATTTTAAAACATACTATATTAATACTATACTAAATAGTAACGGAATATTGTATAGCTACTTACCAATAAAGATTTAAGTAAAAAATCGGTAAGAAAGCATTTTTTTACCGATCGGTAAAAAAAACCAAGTTCGTAAGTTTAATAAACGCGCATGTGCCAACATTGCGCGCATGCGCAAAGTGAGCATACTCGATTGCTGGAATGGGGAATTGCCCCAGGAGTGGGTCGAGCAATCTGGTTAATCGGGTCACGGATAAACAGGCTTTTACTGTATTTTCAACCATATTTTTCTTCAGATTAAAGGGAACCTAACATGTTAACCAATAACTGTGGATAAGAACATAAGAATTAGGAGCAGGAGTAGACCATTCGGCCCTTCGAGCCTGCTCCGCCATTCAATAAGATCATGGCTGATCTTCTCACCTAACTCTGATTACCTGCCCTATCCCCTTATCCCTTAATCCCTCTATTTTTCAAAAATCTATCAGTCTCAGGCCTTGAAAATGTTCAAGGACTGAGCATCTACAGCCTTCTGGGGTAGTGAATTCCATAAATTCACTACCCTCTGAGTGAAGAAATGTTTCCTCAACTCTGTTTTAAAAGGCTGACCCTTAATTTTAAGACTGTGACCCCTGGTTATAGATTCTCCTACCAGGGGAAACAGTCCTTCAGTGCCTACTTTATCTTGCCCTTTAAGAATCTTATATGTTTCAATAAGATCCCCCCTAATTCTTCTGTACTCTAGAGAATACAGCCCTAGTTTATTCAACCTATCCTCATAGGTCAGTCCCCTCATCCCAGGAACTAACCTAGTGAATCTACGCTGCACCCCCTCTAAGGCAAGTATGTCCTTTTTTAAATAAGGAGACCAAAACTACACACAATACTCTAGGTGCGGTCTCACCAGGGCCCTATACAGTTGCAGCAAGTACAGTTCAGAAATATCCTGTGGTTCCAACTCCAGCCAAGGAAAAATTCACTGGACTATTCTTACCCAAATGAACAGACCAATATGTGTGGCAAATATCATCAAAACATCAATAAGGTAAGAATTTGGTTCGTTGGCTAAAAATATTTCTAGTCAGTCAGGCGCCTGCCACAGGCAGAAACCCATCATTGTGCTTAAGAGTATCTAAACCAAGCTGAAAATTCCATGCATCCCACCTACACATGGAAACCCAGAGATAAGATTGTTGGAAAGGAATACGCACTCTCTCCCTGGAGGAACACATCCTGCTTACCTAATTCTAGAGAGAATTTGGCGTAAGTATTAGGACCCAAGGCTTCGAGAACGCTTGGGGACTATGATCAGCAGTGTTCAACAACAACCTTGATTTATATAGCGCCCTCCACTCCGGACGGCGTCTCAAGGCACTCAGTGCTCTGGAATAATGCAGACCCATCTGACTCAGGAATTTGACTAGAGATGATTCACTACCTACGAGAGTGCTTCATCTACATGTCTGAGCACACGGAAAAGCTAACCTTATTCTTACAAGTTTTTACATCTTGTGTCACCCTGACTCACCCAGTTGGTAGCATTCTTGACTCAGAGGTTGTGGGTTCAATGATAATAATAATTATAATCCTTGCATTTGATAAAGTGCTTTTCACATCTTCAAGACGTGTCAAAGCGCTTCACAGGATATACTGGAAAGTGAATTGACTGTATATTTGAGGGTGAAACGCAGCAGCAGTGTCCCACAAACAGTCGTGCATTGATAAATGATCAATTTATTATTGTTTTTGTTCCTCAAGGGATTATTGCCAGGTGCGTAGAGTAAGGAAATTTGCCCAAGTTCTCTGCCAGGAATCGAACCCAGGTTCAAAACCTACTAGTTGGTCATTGAACATCCGCCAAGAGTGGGTTTCAGGCGTAGGTGTATGGTGGGTAGGTACTTCCTGTGAGCTTGTTGGTGAGCAATACAGCTCAGCAGAAAATATGTGAGAGTATTGTCACCATTATCCTGCCCGCAGCTCAGTACACTTCCCTTCCCATTGATTTGCTAAATCAAATACTGCCTGTGGATGCAAAGGTCTTTCAGTTGCTTGGAACAAGCATCACTCAGGCCACACGTACAGTCTAGATTGTAAAACACCAACTAAACTGCCTCCTCCTGAGACTGAACTCAGGCCAATTATGGTAGCTCTCCACTGCTCATCTCTGAACACCCTCCCCCAACCCCCACCCCGCCACTGGAGAGTAGAGGAGTGGGGGTTGGTGGGCGGGCGGGAGTACAGGGGTTGGTACAGTTCTGTGAAACTGAACTAGTTCCAAGGTGACTCAGCAGCATTGTCAGAATCACGTCAATGCTCCAAGATGATCTCTAAGTCTGGTTCTTGAGCCAAACACGTCTACATTACTCCAGGGCCGGCCTGGCCAATCCACGGGACTTGGGAGGAGCAGGGATTCTTCCTACTCAGTTGCTGTTAAGCCTGTAAGCCAAAGTCTTAATAGGCGGTGTGGTCCTAGCTGGGGAAAAGCTTGTCAGGCAGTGATATCAACGGCGAGCTAAGCTGTGTTAACTGGTTAAATTCCAGTAGTTACCCCAATGCACACAATGGGGTTCCTAAGCCTTGGCTTTTGCAAATCTGGACCTATTAAAGTACTTTCTAGAATTTGGTAAGCGGACTGCACTTCTGCAGGAAGCCCTTCCATTCCAGATGGGGAACTCCCCACGTGTAAGTAACATACCCATAAGGATGTCTGGCTGGTTTGGAGACTGTTCAGCCGAGTGATGGGTTTCAGAGCCCCCCACCTTTCCCCGCCAGGATTTGCTGAGATCAGCTCTAATCCAGCAAACAAGAGGCAGGCATCAAACTTGAGACATTTCAAATTTGTAATTATATAACAGGCAGCACCTAATAACTCAGTAACTAGCAGAACAGCAGGCTGCATTTCTTAACTTTGAATCAAATAAATCAAAAGCATCTATCTGCCAAGCACTTATTTTGTCACAAAAAAAGAACAAGACATTTCACCAGTATCAAAACTCATTCAAATTGGATGAATCCCTCAAAACTGAGGCTGGCCTCTCTGACCTGCTGACTCCCTATCAATCTGTCCACTCCCTCCGTTCAGCAGGCTCTAGACTGCTCCATATCTCCTGCCCAACCCATCCTGCCATCAACGGCCAGGCATTCTGCCTTTCTGCATTTTAGAACTCCATCCCACAATCCCTTCACCTTGCTCCCTCTCTTGCCTCCTTCAAGGCCGATCTCAAGACCCTCCTCTTCAACCATGCATTCAGTCACCCTCCTACCTCTCTGCTCTCCCTCATTCCAACCCTTGACGTTCTCCCAATGTGAAATGCACTCTACAAAGGTAATTTTGTTGTTGTTGTCATCTTTAATCTCCCCATCCTTAGCTTCCACACCCAGCTACCTTGTGAAACCAGAGCTGTCCAGCAGAACGTTCTCCCAACATGAAAGGTGCTGCATAACTGTAATGGTAATTACCCAAATTATCTTTTTAAAACTATGAAGCCATGTAAATCACTGCTCACATCAGTGGTGAAACGTTAAGTTTCCTTACTACAAGCGCCTCTGTTTACCTAGCAGTAAATAGGAAGTGTTAAGTTGATTGGCAGATCGCTTTCCGGGGTTAATAATTCCTAAAAAAAAAACGGTCACTCATTCTACGACTCCGAAGGCACGCCCACCGAGATTGGGCGAAGGATTCGGAGGACATGGACCCGGTGGAGTGAGGCAACGGATGCTGGTTTGAGGAGAGAGATCAGAGAAGTAGGAATGGTGCAGAGGAGTGGAGGGATTTGAAGACAAGGGTGAGGATCTCAGCGCCTTGGGACATCCTCCTGACGTAAAAGGCACTATACAATTTGTAATTTTGTTGTTGTAATTGTCTCGATAAGGTGATAAGGAGCTATATCAACTACAAGGATTATTTATTATTTAGTTAACAGTGATATGTGGAGCAGTCCAACCATAAATCAATCCAGTGCTAATTAAACCCAAATTACCAGTAAACTAAAATAATCCCTCTCTTTTAAGAGATTCCTAATCTTCTCTTGAGGCTTTGGGAGAATTGTGGCAAGAATACTTGGCTAGGATTCAGGAATATGTGGTTTTATTTTAAAACTTTTATCACTGACGTAGAAACTGGACAGCCTCACACAGCCAGGCTTGGAGGCCAACAGTTACTTTATATAAGGGAAAAAAAAATGCAAAATACTGCAGACGCTGGAAGTCTGAAACAAAAACAGAAATCGCCAGGAATACTCAGCAGGTCCAGCAGGACCCGAAACGTTGACTCACTTTCCTTTCCCCATAGATACTGTCTATTTTACTTTATACGTGGCTTTGGTTTTTAAAAAAAACCTTTCAAATAAAAGACATCAGAAGACTCCCTACAATGGTCTGTTCTTCAAGCTGATTCATATCAAGGTTTACACTTTAAAAAGTGGGTAAAAAAAAGTAAACATTTTCAAATGTAAAGATTTTGTACAGCTTACTCAGCTGTTTATATTATTATTAATAATCCTTACATTTGATATAGGGCTTTTCATGTCTTCTGGACATCTCAAAGCACTTCACAGAATATACTGTAAAGTGAAATGACTGTCTGTATGTGGGCAACACACAGCAGCCAATTGCGCACAGCAGTGTCCCACAAACTGTCGTAGATTGAAATGACAATTTGTTTTTGAGGGATTATTATCAGGCATGTGGAATAAGGAAACTTGCCCAATGTTTTGCCCTGCCTGGAAACGAACCTAGGTCTCTCACTTTTAAGGTAACCAATGAGCTACAGGACTCCAATTGTATAATAATAAATCTTTCCCTTTTCACATCGTTGAGATATCCCAAAGAACTACACAGAATATATTGCAAAGTAGTTTAAATGAGTACCGTACATCTCCGCGTATAAGGCGCACCCGCGTATAAGGCGCACCCCCCGTTTTTGACCTTTTCTTGGTGAAAAAAAATGGAAGCATTTTCAATGATATTGCCGGTAGAAGGGAGGAGAGACAGGAAGGTTGGGAGAGAGAGAGAGAGAGGCAGGCAGCCAGGCAGCCAGGGAGGGAGAGAGGGAGGCAGGGAGAGAGAGAGGGAGAGAGGGAGAGAGAGAGGGAGAGCGGGAGAGCGGCAGGCCGGCAGCCCGGGAGGGAGGGAGGGAGGGAGGGAGGGAGAGCGGCAGGTCGGCAGCCCGGGAGAGAGAGAGTGAGAGAGGCAGGTCGGCAGCCAGGGAGAGAGAGTGGGAGAGAGGCAGGCCGGCAGACCGGGAGAGAGAGAGGGAGAGAGGCAGGCCGGCAGACCGGGGGAGAGAGAGAGGGAGAGAGGCAAGCCGGCAGCCTGGGAGAGAGAGAGGGGGACAGAGGCAGGCCGGCAGCCTGGGAGAGAGAGAGGGAGAGGCAGGCAGGCAGGCAGGCAGGGAGGGAGGGAGGGAGAGCGGCAGGCAGACTGGGTTCGGCAGAAGGTAAGCACAGCACTGAAGTCCGCTGCTGCTGCCGCTGCCCGGGCGGCCGAGGCCGAAGCCCCGTCACCCGCTCCTCCCAACCCCCGCCGGACACTGACCAAACCCCGGCTGACAGCGCGCCGGCCGCCCCTCCTGTTTACTGTATCTCCGAGGCTCAAAATTGCTTGTACCTGCGTATAGGGCGCACCCCCCACTTTCGAGATCTTCCGACCTGAAAAAAAGTGCGCCTTATACGCGGAGATATACGGTATGTATATTTTGTGGGTGAGACATGACAGCCAATTGCCCACAACAGTGTTCAACAAAAAAAAGGGATTATTACCCCCCAGAAATCAGTAATTGACTAACAGCAGGGTTCCTACTTACTGCTAGGTAAGTAGAAGCATGTGGAGTAAGGAAACTGGACTAACTTTTCACCCTGTCCGGGAATCAACCCCTGGTCCTTTCGCTTGCAGGGCAAGCGTGCTAACCACTACACTACGGCACTCCGCAGTTCGTATAATTTACATAGAGCAGATTTCACATTGTAGGGGAATACTAAAGTGCATCCCAGTGCTGACTGGGCATCTGGGGGTGGGAGCTGTAAGGGTGGGGAGGGAAAAGATGACCAAAATTCAAAAAGGTACGTTTTGAGATGGACCTTGAAGGTGGGGAGGAAGCAAGTGAAAGACAGAGTTTCAGGGAGTGGGGAGAAGATGGCTAAAAATATTTGTGCATAACACATTTCCATTCAAACTCACTTCAAGCAAATTTACAAGGCTCCCTTTACCCTCACCCACTCCTGAATGACGGAACAGAAATCTGTAAAGCAGCAGGAAAGACTGCATCAGAAATGAACGAAGGTGAGCACCAATTTCTAGTGCTCCTTTTCAAACAAGAGCAGTGCATTTGATGACATAAACACTTGAGGATACAGGAATTTCAAGAGATTGACAATGGAGTTTGTTATGGCAGAGAGCCAAACAACAAGTTCTACTCATATAGAGCTTTTCAGGTGCAGGAACACATCTCAAAATGCTTCACAGACAAGTGAACACTTGAGAAGGATACAAGATAAGGAAGGCATGAGGAAGGCAACTGGTTTTAGAAAGGTTTTTTAAAGCAGCGGGTGAAGCAAGCGATTTTGTGAGAGAGTTCCAGAGAGCAGGGAATAACTGACTCATAGCTCGCCTGCCAAAAGTGGAGGGGGGAACGGGGGAGGAGGGGAAGAGATATGAAACAGAACTAGCGTAACAGAGCGGAGGAAACAGGAGCGATGGAGGATTGCAGGAGATCATGGTGGGGAGGGAGAGGGAAGGAAATTCAAAGGCATGGAGATACAGTATTTTAAAGTGATTATGGTACAAACTCATGCGACTATGTGAGTTTTACTGTATGAAAGGTTTTATCTGTAACCACAAGAAAATATTAGTATAAAAATTAAATAATCAACGTCAGGCAAGTAAAGATTTGATAAAGCATGGCTCAACATGTTATCACACTTGACACAAAGACGAAGACTTGAATTTTTCCTCCTCTGGTGTTGCAAACCAGTGTTGCCATAACAGCTCAAGTTCTAACTAAGAATTCTCATATTGTATTTAGTATATCCACACAGATACTTGCACAATAAACATTGTGCTTCTGCCCACTTTTAAAAATCAGTTGGTGACATTATAGAAGAATTTAAAACTACAAGAAAGTAATAATAATACTGCTTGCATTTGATATAGCGCCCTATCACATCGTTGAGATGTCTCAAAGCACTTCACACAATATATTGTAAAGTGAATTAACTGTGCATTTTGTGTGTGAAACGCAGCAACCAATTGTGCACAGCAGTGTCCCACAAACAACTGTGTATTCATAGAATCATAGAATTTTACAGCACAAAAGAAGGCCATTCGGCCTATCGAGTCTATGCTGGCTCTTTGAAAAGAACTATCCAATTGCACTCCCTGGCTCTCTCCCCATAACCCCGCAAACCCATCTTCCCCAAATAAACATCTCCACAAACAGTTTTTCCTCCCGCTCTTACCCAGTTACCTGTGGGGTACCCCAGGGATCCATCCTTGGCCCCCTCCTCTTCCCCATCTATACGCTCCCTCTTGGGGATGTCATTCGCAGACATGGGGCACACTTCCACATGTACGCGGATGACACGCAACTCTATTTCTCCACTTCACTTTGCAACCCCCAGTCCCCTGATGTTCTGCCAGCCTGCTTGTCAGACATCAGGGGCTGGATGAGCGCAAATTTCTTGCAGCTGAATGTCGACAAGACGGAGGCCATAGTCCTTGGCTCTCGTCAACGTCTCCATTCACACGGCTCTCACCTCCTCCACCTTCCCGGCCTGCCCCTAAAACTCTCCGAATCTGTGCGCAAACTAGGCGTCAGATTCGACCCCCAACTGTCCTTCCTCCCCCACATCCGGTCCGTTATCAGCTCTGCCTTCTACCACCTCCAACGGATCGCCCGTCTCCAGCAATACCTCACCGCAAAAGCCGCTGAAACCTTCATCCATGCTTTTGTCACCTCTTGGCAACGCCCTCCTCTCCGGTATCCCCTCCACCAGAATCCACAATATCCAACTAATCCAAAACTCTGCCGCCCGCATACTCACCCGCTCCAAGCTTCGCTCCCCCATTACCCCAGTCCTTGCCAGACTTTACTGGCTCCCTATCCCAGAGAGGATCGACTTCAAGATCCTCACCTGTTTTCAAATCCCTGCACTCCACTGCACCCCTATCTCTCAGATCTCCCCTATCTCTCTGATCGCTCCACTGGGTCTGGCCTCCTCCATGTCCCCCGAATCCTCCGCTCCACCCTCGGCAGCCGTGCCTTCAGCCACTAGGCCCCGAAGCTCTGGAACTCCCTTCCTCACTCCCTTCAGCTCGCCCCCTCTCTTTCCAGTTTCAGGTCACAGCTGAAGACCTTTCTCTTCGACCGCGCTTTTGGTCACCTTCCTGCCCCTCCCATTGGCTCGGTCCCGGGATCCGCTATTGTGAAGCGCTCTGAGACGCCGTCCGGCGTGGAGGGCGCTATATAAATTGAAGTTGTTGTTGTTAAACATCCACCTCTCTTTTAAAAGTTGTTATCAAATCGGCCAATTGATTGACTGTATTGATTGACCAATTGCTTTTAAACAGTGATTATTACCCCCCAGGAAAGCAATCTGCTAATCAACTAATAATCAGACACCTATTTACTATTAGGTAAACAGAACCGTGTGAAGTAAGGAAACTTGCTTAAGGTTTATACCTCCCGGGAAGTAAGTGATCAAAGTACACGGTTTCTAATCCCCACACTATTGATGGCTCTACCCAGATACAGAAGTCCCACCTTACCCACAGTCCGGCGCAGGACACCATCGACAGTCGGGATCCGCCACCAACCACCGGCGCAACATAAACTCCTCATACTTTTCCATCAACAAATCGTCACCTAAAATCATGCGAATGTCGTGGGGATTAAAACGCTCGGAGCACTCAGGGCAGCTGATGTTGACCCTGCTCTCAGAGATCTCAATCCTCAGGTACTGTCGCAAGCAGTCCGCACATGAGCGATGATGGCAAGTCATGATGGCGGGGAACTTGTCCCTAGGGTGACGCAAAAGGCACAGAGGGCATTCAAGCGAGTCTCCGCTCGGCTTGTCAGTGGACGTATTGCCACTTTCGGAGGAGCCACAGGTTGAGAAGATGGAGTTCTTATCATTGTACAGCTCAGAGTGAATGCTTTCGATACTCGCAATCCCATCCACTCCTCCATTTAGTTCTCTGGATTTGCGTTTCGACTCTTTCCTCCTGCGAAACAGAGACCCCAGGGACAGACGACGTTTCTTTGGTGCCTTTTTGACTGAAGGTAAACTGATGGAGGAGGCAGACGACTGCAGGTCCCTGTCAGAGCCCGGGCCCAGTTGTTGATTGCGATGTAAACTCATTTCTCTTCACAGCTGTCTGCCAGACGTCCTCAGTTCACATTTATACAGGCTGAGAAATCTTCTGTTAATTCCTAATCCATGTTTTGCAGTTCTCTGGCTCACTAAGGCCAAACTCACTCTGCAGTTCCTGGAAAATTTAGTCTTTTAAAGCATTGCTGGAATTTCTGCCAAAACAGGAAACCAATAAATGTTATCATACTCTTGCAACAAAAGGCACTAGACATTTTGTACACCAATATAAGCCAACGCTGCTAACAGCTGGCTCAGACATTTCTTCCTTGCAAAAGAACATTTCAAATGTATACATCTTCACAATTTGTGTTACGAAGCTGGAAGCACATTCGTGCTTTGAATGTTACAAAATTAACAGAACAAGCTTTATCCAAATAAATTCCCACTCTAAGTTAGCTTTCCCCAAAGTGTTAGAATGTAAGCAGTACTGGGTCTGCTTACATTGCACAGAAGCAACAGCTTTTCTCAGAAACAGAAATAAATGCTACCTGTAACAAGAAAAATCCCAGTGGGGAATGTAGAGAGCAAACATGGATTGCCTTCGTAACGAGAAAGTAGGAGCTTCCTGTACACACTCTGTAAAAGTTATAAACCTCAGTCACATTTGCTTGGGGGAGGAACCCAGATGAAACCCAGCCCTCTCTTCCCTGAAGGAAGAGAAAAACATGCAACAAAAATCACTGACGGCTGCTTTTGTACATTTATCACCTGGCTCACAGAAGCACGATAAAGACATTAAATCGACCAACAAGTGACTATATTCCTTGAGTGGGTGGAGGGGGGGTGAGCTGGGGGGGGGAAAAGAGATGTCTCTCCTCGGAGCTGAGACAAGGTTCCTGTGACCCAATTACCTTTCTGCTCCCTCAACTCACAATACATCCTCCTGTTTCACTCTCCTCCCCTCACTCCACCCCACAACGATAGGTGTGTGTTCAGCTATTCGTGCCTCCGCAACAACAACTTGGATTTATACCTCCACGACAGACGGTGTCTCAGAGCGCTTCACAAAGCGGAGCCCAGGGTCGAGCCAGGGAGAGCGGGAAAAAGGTGACCAAAAGTTTTCGGCAGCTTTAGGGGTGAGATATTGGCAAAGTCAGGCAATGTGGCGGAGATGGAAGAAAGCGGTGCTGGTGAGGGACAGGATGTGGGGGAGGCGTCCAGGAGAGAGAGAAGGCAGGGGGGACGGTGGGAGTAGCCGATTCTAATAAACAGAATAAACCAGTCACAGTGGGCAGAAAATCCCACCACTCAGCTCCATTAACTCTTAAGCCGAAACCCAAATAGAGGGTGGTCTTAGCTGCACTAGGAGAGGAAAAGCCATACAGTGCTCTCAATGACAAGCTATGTGGTTTTAGCTGGTTAGACTCCAACAGTTACCCCAATGCACAAAGTCGCCAAGCATTGGTTACTGCCAACCTGTACCTAATAAAGGACTTAGATAAGCAGGATGCATCCCTCCAGGGAGAGAATGCACGGTCAATTCTAATAAATATTTCTGGAATTTCCATGTTTGGGTGGGTTGGAAACTTTCTTTTAAAAATGGAGGCTGGATGACACTTTGCTGGCCACTGGCTTTTCGTGTTGTTACTGGCATCAGCAAAGCCAAGATGCTGTCAGAGCAAAACATATACATGGCCCTCTGCCCCCAGTAGGGAAATGAGTTTATACATTCCGTGTTAAACAAATCAGGGCTGTAAAAAGGTACATTAGTTTCACCCCAAAAATATCCAGTCACTATACTTTACAGTATATCCTGTCAAGCACTTTGAGGCATCTTGATGATGTGATAAGTTTTTTTTATTATTTTTTATTATTATTACAGGGCAGCATTGTAAAATCCCATAATTTCTAATGAGCCTTTTTTTTAAAAAAAAGCAAGTCATGTAGTTTTCATTACACTACTCCTCTGAGAATTTTGTCTAGTTTAAATTTGAAACCTTCATTGTATTCTTACAATACACAATTGCCCCACCTCATTTCCTAGAACAAGATAAAAAAGAATTTGCATATTCCCTTGTCAAGACAAGAAACGTAATAATCCGGAAAGCAGTCCTGGACACATTGAAGAAAAAAACTTTTTGTAGCTGACATTGCAATAGCAACATGTTTTTTATGTAGCCCCTTTCACATAGGGCAGACTCTCAGAGTATTTCCAATAATTGGAGTCCCGTAGCCTAGTGGTCAGAGCACTCATCTCGCAAGCACGTGGACCTAGGTTTGATTACCGGGCAGGGCGAAACGTCAGGAAAACTTCATTATTGCCCACAAAATACAGTCAATCCACTTTACAGTATATTCCATGAAGCGCTTTGAGGCATCCCAACAATGTGATAAGGCAGTGTATCAAATGCAAGCATTATTATTGTTAAGGATGGGGTTGGATTCTGAGCTAGGGAGTGAGTGATGCAACCATAGGCATGTTAAAGAGATGAGTTCTGAGGAGGGTCTTGGATAGAAAGAAAGGATTATTAATGTTATTATCAGAAACCTCCCATGTCCACCCAGTTCTGTTGGGAATTCACTTCTCATTTCTGGTGATTTCAAACTCCACTTCCTTATTCCCTGCACCATTTCTGTCGGTCTTTTTGATCCTCCTCTCTCCTTCCTCAATCTCACCTTTCACATAAACTCCAACACCCATCCAGATCCAATGGCCACCCTATCTAACCCTACCCCTGACCTTGTCAATATCCAAGGCATCTCAATACCATACATTTCCATATCTGACAAAGCCATTTAAGCCTTTTGTTTCCATTACCTTCCTAGTCCGCACCAAACTACACATGCCCATCACTCCAGTCTTCACCAGTCTCCAGTGACTCCATGTCTCCCAACAGATTATTTTACAGGTCTTCACCTACAAATACATCTTCCACCCAACATCAAATATATCTTCGACCCAACTCCTCCATTCGCCCTCTTGCCAAGCTAGTTTGGGTTTGCCACACACCCATATCCTATAGGAATTGCTCCCTCAACTCTCCCTTACACCCACTTTCTGCCTCTACATCCCACCTGCTACTTTAAACATGCCTATAAGTACCTTACCCTTGCTAGCATTTAACCCCATCCCTGTAAAACACTCAGACATGACCTTACATGAAGGGTGGCATCTAAATGCAAGTTATTGAATCTGCCACCCCTTCTCTCCCCTCTGAATCTGACCTTCTCTCCCTTCCACTCTTTTCTGACTTGTACCCCCATCCCCTATCTACACCCTTCTTTCTAAGTCTGCCCCTCTTCTCTCCCCCTGAATCTTGTCTGCCTCTCCCGCGCCCCTCTGAATCTGCCCCCTCCCTTTCTGTCCCCCCTCCATCCCTTCTCCGTCTGAAGCACTCCATATACCCTCCAAAGCTATTCCTCTCTTTCTTCTCCCCCACTTTCTCTCTCCTAACCTTCTCTGAAGCTTCTCCCTGTCTCTCTGACTTTTGAGAGGAGAGAAAATACCTATAAAATGCTTTCTCTCACCCATTCATAAGATCTTGTTACACAAAGCCATAAGAGGTTGAAAACTGTCCCAGTGTAATTGTACCCTATGTGAAATCCATGACTACTAATCACAGTCGCACTGACTGAGAACTAACTAAAGATGAGAAATGGTACAGTATTGGTAAGCTATGAGGTTACTTGCTACAGCATGACTTCTCAGAAACTGTGTGGCTTGGTTGGATCCCGGCCAAACATTAGACATTACACAAGCACTGAAATGTATCTCGACATCAGTGAAAGAACTGTAACTCCTCCAATGACTAAACTGTGGACCTAGTAAATACAGTAAAACCCACACAAATCGTTATCAGTTGGGACCATAACATGCATATAACTTACATTAAGTATGAGTTGCAGGCAAACTGTACAAATCATTTTTTAAAAATCTAATTAATAATCTACACGCCGCATACAGTGTGAATTGTTGATTAATGCACTAAATAATTGAATGTCTCCGGCGAGTAATAATCGGTCAAGACTACATTTCCTGCGAATCAATGCGTCGTCATATGCACAATTACCAGCAAACGTTGGAATCCCACTGAATCGCGGAAGATTAAGTTATTCTGCACATGCGTTTCCCGCGATTCAATGCAGCGGTAAGCGCAGGAGTAATGGAGGGTAGGGGAGCAGCGTTACGAGTTAGCAGGTGATTAATGACCACCTACAAAGGAAGTGCAAAGGAACCTAAATGGTTTTGATAGGAAACTGAATGGGACTTGGGTGAACTCATGACTTTTACAGCAATTATATGAGTGATAGATAAACCTGTGTGAGTTTTACTGTACTGCTGTGTCTGGATATTTGCACAAATTAAGTTAATAGGGTTATCTGTCCATATCATTCTCACCGTACTTTATCCCCTCTCCATCCTATCTCAACAACAAACCTGGCTCAAAACAACCTTTTGGAACCTATCAACAATTGTTCACGATAAGGTATATTCACTTGTGCTTTTAAGTGGGATAATGCTTAAAATGGTCAGTTCAAACATATTTTTGCACAGCTAGGCCACTAAAGCTTCCTTTGTCCCAAGGTCCTTATTTTCATTCATTACAAAGATTCTGACTGAAGAGCAAGACATCAAATTGGTTAAGAAAAAAATCTGGTCAAATCCCAGATCAAATTCAACTAGGGAGGCAAGAAAGGTGAGCATGCCCTACCTAGAGCGATAGCGCTCTCATCTTGGAGTCAGACTGTTGTGAGTTCAAACCCCACCTTGGGAATCTGAGCTCAGCCTGACACTCCATCGAGTGCTGGGGGAGCACTGCAATGTGGGAATTGCCGTCCTTAGGATGAGACACTAAATCACGTCTGCCTGTTTAGGTGGGTGTTAAAGATCCCACAGCACTGTTGGAAAAGATAGGGGAGTTTCTCTCTCCCAGCATCCTGGCCAACGATCCCCCAAATCCAAAAACAAAATTACACTTGTATAACACCTTTCACATCGGGAGGACGTCCCAAAGCGCTTGCCAGTCAGTGTTTCAGATCCAAGCTGTGATCCGGATCGGGGAGGATGGAGGGAAAGGAGGGAAGGGATCATTCCATGGCTGTTTGTGAGACATTACTGAGTGAAAACTGGCAGTTGTGTTCAGCCACAAGCATTGAGTTTTTAAAAAAGACCATTAATCTGAGTCTTCACCTAAAAGCATTGCTTCTCCAGTATATATGAAAAAAAACAGAACTGTGCAGTGTTATCGAGTCTTCTGTTAAAAGTTCAAGTGAACATAGTACAAAAAGAACATAGGAACAAAGAAGGGTAGGTCATTCAGCCCCTCGGTTCCACCCTTCTATAATAATAATAGACCTTGTAGTTGATTTACAGTAAAACCTTGATAATCCAGCACGGTTCGGCCCATGCACTCCCAGATTTCAGAGTTTGCTGGTACTTAGAAACCTTCCTAGAGATGGCTGAGGATGCTCCGTTGCATACACCATTTGTGCTGTAAACACAGCACTGAAGCCGAGCTCCACCCACTGCACTGGACAACAGAACAGCGATGCCGTGAACAACAAGCAGCTGTTCTGAACTTTGAGAGATTTGCTGGATTAAAATCTAATATTTTGAGATCTTGTTGGTTTTAGGGAATTGCAAGCTTTCGGAATATCGGATTATTGAGGTTTTACTGTAGCTCATTATCACATCATTGAGACGTCTCAAAGCGCTTCACAGAATATACTGTAAAATGGACTGACTGTGTATTTTGTGGGTGAAATAGGGTAGCCAATTGCGCACAGCAGTGTCCCACAAACAGTCTATAAGTTCATGACTGATCAAAAAGGGGTCATAAATGTCCAAAGTACATTGTAATTTAAGTGACCGGTCAATTTTACTTCCGCTACTTGATAATATTCTTGATCATTTAGCATTTATCCTCCTCGAGAGAAATGATACTGATCACAATTACTCAGACTGGGTAATGCAGATGGATTCTTCCTTGCAAAACCTTACGGTAACATGAATCAGCAAACAATACAAAGGGAACATTGCAGATACTGGCTAAAACAGAGATCACACCCAACCAGAACAAGGAGGAACTGTTTCACACATGGTACCGAGAATGTGGAACTTGCTGACAGAAGCTGTGGTTAAAGCTAAACGCATCAATGTGTTTTAGCGGAAACTTGATGTGGACATGAGGAAGAAGTGGGTTGGTGGTGGTGGGGGAAGGGATAGGGGCAGGGGTAGGGGCCAATGCAGAGAATAAACACTGGCACGGAGGAGTTCAGCCAGATGGTCGGTTTACATGCCGAATGATCTAAAGTCAATAACCTTTGGAGCAGGGAGAAAACTGGACAAATGCCTTTTTCTAAACAAACGATTAGCTGTGTATAAAAGTTTTGTCAAGGCTATTGGTTCTTTCTTTCACTGAGGTGAAATGCCCAGATCTTCTGAATGCCTAGGGCGAGGTTGGTAACAAGTGATGCCTTAAGGCAGGGTGGTCCAACCTTTTCCCTGCTGAGGACAGGATGCCCTATTTGAAAAACATGTGCAGGCCACATAAGCAATATTTTTTGTTTTGTTTCCAGAAACACACATAATATTTATGGGTTATGGATAGAGTGGGTGTGCCAGATGAAATTTGAGGTAAGGGAGAGCGGTGGAGGTGCAGGCATGTGATGAAATTGGCCTTTAGTCCATAGGTTGGACCACCCTGCCTTAAGGGAAAATAAATATAGTTAATAGTCTTAACATGTTCATACATGAAGGAGAAAGGGGAAAAAAAGGGAGTAAGAGGTGGGACTCACCTGGAGCTTAGACTCTACTAGCACAGACTAGTCTGGGTGGCCTGTTTCCATGATTGATGACTAGCTACTATATACTGTTAGGTTGTATAAACTAGATCACTCTTCCCTTGAGTTTAGACGGTTGAAGGGTGATCTGATTGAGGGGTTTAAAATAATAAAGGGGTTTGATAGGCTAGATACAGAGAAACTATTTCCTCTGGTTAGGGAATCCAGAACAAGGGGTCATAGTCTTAGGCTAATTTACGAATGAAATTAGGAGGCAGTTTTTCCACCTAAATGGGTGGGGGGGTGATGGAAATCTGGAACTCTCTCCCCCAAAAGGCTATGAATGCTGGATCCATTCTCAATGTCAAGACTGAGATGGATAGATATTCGTTAGGTCAGAATATTAAGGGATATGGAACACAGTTAGATAATTGGATTTGAGGTGCAGATCAGCCATAACCTTATAGAATGGACTTGAGGGGCTGAATGGCCTACTCTTGTTTCAACTTTGGAGTAGGGAGCGCCTTGTGATGTCCCCCACTTGTAGGGTGCTATATAAATGTAAATTTGTATTATATTGCATCTATGACACAAATCTAGATTAAGCAAACTATTCCTCTTCCTTCTCCAATCCAATTCAAACTGAAAAAAAATCTAACTGCCCTCAATACCACCAGACCTGTGAACTTTAAATATATTCATCCTTTATTACAACAATTCCCAATACTCTTGGGCACTGTTAAGAAGCAGAAACTTTTCCTGAACCGTAACCCTGATAATGAGACCAACTTGTATTACAACAGCTGAAGTCAAATGCAAACAATAAGAAGCCAAACAAACAAACATTTTCAAACACTATTGTGGCCCACTATAATGCTTCTCACATTACAATCACAGATAATAATCCTTGCATTTGATATAGCATGTCATTGAGAATATACCGTAAAATGTAGTGTCTCGTGTATTTTGTGGGAGAAACATGGAAGCCAATATCGCAAGGTAATGTCCCACAAACATTGAGTAACCAATTAGTATTTTTTAGAGGGAATATTACCCCTTGAATGTGATCTTCAATTCGACTAACAACTGAGTTCCTAGCTGGTAGGTATAGAGTTGTGTGTGTGGAGTTAGAAACTTGCCTAGGTTTCCCCCTGCCCAGGACTCAAACCCAGGTCCTCTGGCTTGCGAGGCAAGCAGTCCAACCCCTGCACTACATGACACCTTGGGCTTAAATTGTAAATGTAGATAGACAACAACAAATAACTACAAAATTACATTTGTAGAGTGCCTTACACATCAAGAGATTGTCCCAAAGCACTGAACACTCAGGAGTCAGAACCCGAGCATGGGTGGGGGGGTGGCAGGGTTGGGATGAGGGAGGGCAGAGAGGTAGGAGGGCGGCTGAAGGCACGGTTGAAAATGAGGATTTTGAGTTGGGCGTTGGAGGAGGCAAGTGAGGGCAGTAAGTATATGCTCCCTGCTTCATCATATCACCAAGATTTTTCAAAGAGTTTCACTATGAAGTGTAGTGACTGTATTTTTACAGGCAAACACATTGCACTTTTCCTCCACTCTTAGGGTTATGGTTTTATCTGGTTAAACTCCAGCAGTACTGCCAACTCTCCAAGCTTCCAAGCTTGGCTCTTGCCAACCTGTGTCTAATAATCTCTGGAATTAGATAAACAGTGCATTCCTATGGTTGGGTTGTTGGGGGGAGGTTGTTGAGAGAGATAGAGTGTCTATTCCATTCCAGAGACGAGAATTTCCATGTGTACATGGTGGAACTCTGTCTGGTTTGGATACTGTGAAGCATTGTGATG
The DNA here is from genome assembly GCA_035084275.1 of Hydrolagus colliei. NCBI lineage: Eukaryota > Metazoa > Chordata > Chondrichthyes > Chimaeriformes > Chimaeridae > Hydrolagus > Hydrolagus colliei. The sequence goes on along the minus strand of CM068743.1, from coordinate 34,075,258 downwards.
GGTTTCCACATACGTCAGTCACTTGGCTCAGCAAAAACAAGACATTATGGTAACAGCTAGCAATGATTAAAAAGTGCATATTCTGTATTTCTCACTTTGTTGCCACTATCAACAAGTCGCCAGAATGTAAAATTTAAATTGCGTGCTTTCAAAGCCATCATTGGTTTGCTAAAGGAACAGATGATTCCAGCAAAATGCAACAACAAGAATGACTGAGACAAGATTTCTCTAAAAGGAGAAGAGAAACAATCAGACAGGCAACACAAATTGCGAAAGTATTCTCTCTTTTTTCGCTTCCCTTCCCATCCACCACCCCAGTCCCCCACCACACCCAAACAGTATTTTTTTTTACCAAAAATGTTTCAGTGATATTCCTTAACTGACTCCTTGCAGAAAAAACTCTCATCTGTTTCTACTTTCATGATGAAAATCAAAGGCATCAAAGAGGGAGGGGTCATGGGAGGAACAGAGAAAAACACTGTACTGGCAAGATGTGGGGGGAAACTGTGCCCGAGAGATGCTCCAGGATTGTGTTAAAAGGGGCAGCTCCCCAGTACATTTCCGAGAAGGGGTGCTAGATACATCTCTCCCTCAAGTGTTGGTACTGGGTGCAACTATCTAAATCTATCCAGTTACCCACCTCTGGCAACAACAAAGTGAAAGAGGATATGAAGAATCTGGAGGGCGAATGGTATGGGGGGGTGGGGGGGGGGGGGGGGGGGGAGAGGCACATGCAGTGGGCAATATATACGGTATGTGTGAACAATGGTATATGCGGGGAAGGTATATATTGGGTGTATGTACGATATATATGTGGAGGGTGGTATGGAGTGGAATATATAGGGTTAGAGGAAGGGTATATATGGAATGTACAAATATGTATAGGGGGAGCAAAGTATATATGGGGAGGGGCTACATATATTTTTTAGACATGTAATATATATATACATAGAACGCCCCTTACCATACATATAGCCCATTTGGGGAGTAGGGTATGCATGTATAGAGAAGGACGCACGCATTCATCACATCTAGGCTCAACTATGCCAACTCATGTTGGCCTCCCTAACTCCTCCCTCCACATGCTGCAGATCATCCATAACTGCAGACTGTGTCCTCACCCACACTGGGCACTGTGATCCTATCATCCCCACCCTCTCCCACATCCAGTGCCTTCCCATCACATAGGATAAAGTTCAAGATCCTGATCCTCACCTTCAAAGCCCTCTATGGCCGTGTTCCCCCCCCCCCCCCCACCTCTGCAACCTCCTAACCACCTACCATCTCACCCGCTCCCTCCACTCAACAGGCTTCAGCCTCGCTTCCCCCGCCTCTCCATTGGAAGGCGGGCCTTCAGCCACTCGGCCTCCACCCTCTGGAAATTCATCCTGCAGTCCCTCCACCTCAACCACCCCCTCCCTTACTTTCTTTTAAGACCTATCTCAAGACCGTTTTTTTCAAACGTGCCCTCGGTCACCCTCCTACGCCTGCCCCTCCTGGTCCCAACCACCAGCTCGGGTGCAGATTACTGACTATCCTGACAGTGCCTTGGAACGTTCTCCTGAAAGGGGCTATACAAATGTCATTTGTTGTTGTACATATAAATGGGGAGGTATTATATACGTGTGGGGAGGAGGGTATATATGGGGTGTATATATCAGAGTCTTGGGACTTCCTCCTGAAGTGAAAGGCACATTATAAATAACATTTTGTTTTTGTAAATATATATATATGAACATATGGGGAGGGGTTATATATCTATATATATATTATAAAATATATGTGTGTGCGTGGGGTGGGGGGTATATATGGGGTATATATATTGGGAGGGAGTATGTATATCTGTATATGGAGAGTTATACATAGGGTGTATATGAGATACATATATATATGGGGATGGGGGTATATATAACAATAAAATTACACTTGTATAGTGCCTTTCACATCAGGACATCCCAAGGCACTGGACAGTCACTGTTTCAGACCTGAGCTGGGGATAGGGGGGGGGAGGGAAGGGGGGATTAGTTGTTGCCGATGGGACCATCGAAGAGAAGAGTCTTGAGGCAGAACTTGAAGGAGGCCAGGGAGGGGGCAAGGCAAAGGGACTGTGGGATGAAATTCCAGAGGTTGCGGGAAGAGTGGCTAAAGGCTCGCCCACCAATGGTGGGGAGGATGGGTCGGGGAACATGGAGAAGAGCCTGCTGAGGAGAGGGGGTGGGCAGGTTGGTAGGTTATAAGGTCAAGGATGTAGAGTGGGGCGAGATTGTGGAGGGCTTTAAATGTGAGGACCAGGATCTTGAGTTGGATCCTCTGGATGATGGGAGCCAATGGAGTCGGGTGAAGATATAGTGCATATGTGGGGCGCAGGTATATATATAGGGTGTACTATATATATTTGGTGTTGTGTAGCTCAGTGGTTAGAGCACTCGCTTTACAAGTGGGAGACCTGGGTTAAATTCCAGGCAGGGTGAAAAAGTTTCCTTACTCCACACGCCTAATAATGATCCCTCAAAAATAATTGGTCATTTCAATCCACAAACTGTTTGTGGGACATTATTGTGCGTAATTGGTTGCCGCGTTTCGCCTACCAATATACAGTCAATTCACTTTACAGTATACAATATATGCTTATGTATATCTCCGCGTATAAGGCGCACTTTTTTGCACGTCAGAAGATCTCGAAAGTTGGGGGTGTGCCCTATACACAGGAACAAGTAATTTTGAGCCTCGGAAATACAATAAACAGGAGGGGCGGGCGGCGCGCTGTCAGCCGGGGTTTGGTCAGTGTCCGGCGGGGGTTGGGAGGAGCGGGTGACGGGGATTCGGCCTCGGCCGCCCGGGCAGCGGCAGCAGCAGCGGACTTCAGTGCTGTGCCTGCTGCCTGCCTTCTGCCAAACCCAGTCTGCCTGCCTCACTCCCTGCCGCTCTCTCTCCCTGCCTGCCTGCCTCTCCCTCCCTCCCTGCCTGCCTGCCTGCCTGCCTCCTTGCCTGCCTCCCTCCCTGCCTGCGTCTCTCTCTCCCTCTCTGTCTCCCTCCCTGCCTGCCTGCCTCTCTCCCTCTCTCTCTCCCTGGCTGCCTGCCTGCCTCTCTCCCTCTCTCTCTCCCTCCCTGCCTGCCTCTCTCCCTCCCTCCCTGCCTGCCTCTCTCCCTCTCTCTCTCCCTGGCTGCCTGCCTGCCTCTCTCCCTCTCCCTCCCTGCCTGCCTCTCTCCCTCCCTCCCTCTCTCCCTCGCTGCCTGCCTGCCTCTCTCTCTCCCTGGCTGCCTGCCTGCCTCTCTCCCTCTCTCTCTCCCTGGCTGCCTGCTTCCCTCCCTCCCTCCCTGGCTGCCTGCCTGCCTGCCTGCCTCCCTCCCTCTCTCTTTCTCTCCCTCCCTGCCTGCCTCTCTCCCTCCCTGGCTGCCTGGCTGCCTGCCTCCCTCCCTGCCTCCCTGCCTCCCTCCCTACCTGCCTGCCTCTCTCTCTCTCTCCCTACCTACCTGTCTCTCCTCCCTTCTGCCGGCAAAATGCTTCCGTTTTTTTTTCACCAAGAAAAGGTCAAAAGTGGGGGGTGCGCCTTATACGCGGGTGCGCGTTATACGCGGAGATATACGGTACACCCCCGCCCCACATCTACATATATATATTGTGTATATATGGGGTGGGGTGTATGTATAGGGTGTTTGTATGGGAAAGGGGTGTGTATATATAATATATATTGTGTGTATATATGGGGAGGGGGTGTATATATGGGGTGTGTATATTTGGGGGGAGTATATATATAGTGTATATATGTGGAGGAAGTGTTCATAGGGTGTGTATATGGGAAGGGGGTATATATAAGGTGTATATATGGAGGTGTATATATGGAGGTATATATAGGGTATATATGGGAGGGGGTATGTATGGGGAGCGTGTATGCATGGGGTGTATATATGGAAAGGGGGTGGTGTGTGTAGGGAGTATATATGGGAAGGAGGTATACATAGGATGTATACATTGGAAGGGGGTATGTAGACTGTATATATGGGAGGTGGTATGTATAGAGAGTATATAAGAGGGGTGTATATAAGGTATGTGGGGAGAGGTATATACATGGGGAGGGAGTATGTATAGGGTGTATATGTGGGCAGGAGGTATGTATAGAGTGTATATACAGGAGGGGTATGTATAGGGTGTATATATGGGAGAGGTATATATAAGGTGTGCATATATATGGGGAGGGGTGTAATAGGGTGTATATATGGGGAGGGGTATATATTGGGAGGGGGTATATGTAAGGAGTACATGTGGTGAGGGGTATATATAGGTTGCATATATGGGGAGGGGGTGTATACGGAGTGTATATATGGTGAGGGGGGTATGTATTGGGTGTATATGCAGGGAGGGGTATATATGGGGAGAAGTTTATATAGGGAGCGGGTGTAAAGAGTGTATATAGGGGGAGGGGGTGTATATATATAGGGTGTATATTGAAGACGCTATATGCCGGTCCGGGGTTGGGAGCTGGAGGAGCGCGAGGCCTGCTCCCGGCGTGATTTACTCCAGGCCTCGGGCTCTCCGCCAGCGACTGTGCCAACCCAACAGCCCCGGGGCCTGGCCTGGCCTCTCCTCTCCCCCAGCCAGCCAGCCAGCCATTCACTCACACACTCACCGCCAGCACTCAGGTCCGGCCTCCCTCCATGGCGCTGCGTATCACCAGCCCGCGGCTCAGCTCGCCTCTGCCGCGGCCTCCGCGACACACACACACACAAACCAGCCGCCGCCTCAACTACACGTCCTCCGCTGGAGCTCCCGCCCAGGAGGAGGGAGGGAGGGAGGCGCGGTGTCGTAGAGCACAGCCAGCGGTTGCACGCACGTATGTCGCGGTGACGTAGCACACCACAGCGGTGCATTCTCGCCACTCCCAGGAGCCGCAGATTCTGAAGACGTCAACACCGCCCCCACTCCGCCACTCACTGACGTCACTGCTCCTGGGCCGCGCCTTCTCCCACCTCAGCTGCTCCGTTGGTTGCCAAGCAACGGGTCAGGCTACACCCTTCACAACAACAACACCCTCCACAACAACAACAACAACAACAACAACACCCTCCACAACAACAACAACAACAACAACACCCTCCACAACAACAACAACAACACACTCCACAACAACAACAACAACAACAACACCCTCCACAACAACAACAACAACACACTCCACAACAACAACAACAACAACACCCTCCACAACAACAACAACACCCTCCACAACAACAACAACAACACACTCCACAACAACAACAACAACAACACCCTCCACAACAACAACACCCTCCACAACAACAACACCCTCCACAACAACAACAACAACAACAACACCCTCCACAACAACAACACCCTCCACAACAACAACACCCTCCACAACAACAACAACAACAACAACAACAACACCCTCCACAACAACAACAACAACACCCTCCACAACAACAACACCCTCCACAACAACAACACCCTCCACAACAACAACACCCTCCACAACAACAACACCCTCCACAACAACAACACCCTCCACAACAACAACAACAACAACAACAACAACAACACCCTCCACAACAACAACACCCTCCACAACAACAACACCCTCCACAACAACAACAACAACAACAACAACAACAACACCCTCCACAACAACAACAACAACAACAACACCCTCAACAACAACAACAACAACACCCTCCACAACAACAACAACAACACCCTTCACAACAACAACAACACCCTCCACAACAACAACAACAACAACACCCTCCACAACAACAACAACAACAACAACACACTCCACAACAACACCCCCCACAACAACAACAACACCCTCCACAACAACAACAACTTAAACTTATAAAGCACCTTTCACGTCGGGAGGACGTCCCAAGGCGCTGCACAGGAGGCATGTGACCCGAGCTGGGAGGGGAGTGTTCGGGAAGGGGTGAAACACGTAGGGGAGGTCGAAAAGTTCGGGGGGGAACACAAGGCACGGTCGAAGAGGAAAGTCTACAAACCGGCCTTGAAAGAGGAAAGGGAAGAAACGAGACGGAGGGATTGGGGGATGGAATTCCACAGGGTGGGAGCGGAGAAACTGAAGGCCCGGCCTCCGATGGTGGGGCGGTTCGGGCGGGGGGCTTGGAGCAGGCCAAGTCCTGCTGAACGGAGGGTCCGGCTTGTAGTGGGAGAGTAAATTGGTTAAATAGGGCGGGGCAAGGCCGTGTAAGGCCTTGAAGGTGAGGACGAGGATCTTGAACTCGATCCTCTGGAGGATGGGGAGCCAGTGGAGACGGGCGAGGGTGGGGGTTATGTGGTCACGGAGGCAGGTGCGGGATAGTACACGGGCTGCAGAGTTTTGGATGGTCTGCAGCCTATGAATGGAGGAACTGGGGAGGCCGACTAGGAGAGAGTTTCCGTAGTCCAGCCGTGAGGTGATGTACGCATGCACGAGTGTTTCGGCAGCGCGGGGGGTGAGGTAGTTGCGGAGCCTGGCAATGTTGTGCAGGCGGAAGTAAGCGGTGCCGGTCAAGGCACGGATGTGGGGGTGGAAGGAGATTTTGTGGTCGAACGTGATGCCAAGGTTCCTGACTGGCTTTGTGAACACCCTTCACAACAACAACAGCAACAACACCCTCCACAACAACAACAACAACAACAACACCCTCCACAACAACAACAACAACAACAACATCCTCAACAACAACAGCAACAACAACAACACCCTCAACAACAACAACAACAACAACAACACCCTCCACAACAACAACACCCTCAACAACAACAACAACACCCTCAACAACAACAATGACAACAACAACAACAACCTCCACCACAACAATCATCAATAAATAATAATCCTTGGATTTGATATAGTGCTTTCCGCATCTTCTTGATGTCTCAAAGCGCTTCACACAATATACTGTAAAGTGAATTGATTATATTTGTGGAGCGAAATGCAGCAGCCAATTGCACACAGCAGCGTCCCACAAACAGCTGTGGATTGAAATTACCAATTTATTATAGTTTTTTGGGGGGACTGATTATTATCAGGCATATGTTTGGAGTAAGGAAACTTGCCCAATGTTTTGCCCTGATCTGTCTGGATTCGAACACAGGTCTCACTCTTGTAAGGCAAGTGCTCTAACCACTGAGCTACAGGACTCCACCCTTATCATCAACAACCCTCATCGACAACAATGACACCTTCAACAACGATGACAACAACAATAACACTCAATAATAACAACACCCTCAACAACAACAGCACCCTCATCAACTACAACAACAAAATTGCATTTATATGGCGCCTTTTACGTCGGGAGGACGTCCCAAAGTGCTGAACAGTCTGGTCAGGACCCGAGCAGGGGGGGGTAGATGGTGGTGGGGGAGAGGGTCGGGGTAGTGGAAAGCGGAAGGAGAATGGGAGAGGGGGAAGAGTTAGTGGAGCAGCCGAAGGCATGATCAAAGAGGAAGGTCTTGAGACTGGCCTTGAAGGAGGAAAGGGAGGAAGCAAGGTGGAGGGGCTGTGCGATGGAGTTCCACAGTATGGGAGCAAAGAGGCCAAAAGCCCAGCCGCCAATGGCATGATTGATTATGTTGAATGCAGCGGAGAGGTCCAGAAGAAAAAAGGAGACAGAGGGAACACTGGTCACAGATAGAGAGGACATCCTTTGTGACTTTCACAAGTGTAATCTCTGTACAGTGGGCAGGGCGGAAGTTGGACTGGAGAGGTTCAAATAGGGTGTGGAGGGAGAGGTGTGCATGGAATTGATATGCAATAACAACATCCACAACAACAACAATACCCACAACAACAACACCCTCAACACCTTCAGCAACAACCACACCCTCAACAACAATAACAAAATGAAGGTTGTATAGTGCCTATCATGTTAGGAGGACGGCCCAAGAACTGGACCAGTCATTGTTTCAGACCCGAGTTGCAGTCAGTGGTGGGAAGGGTGGAGGGAAAGGGGGGGGATTTGGGGTGATTGATGGGACCGTCGAAGGGGAGCATCTTGAGGTGGGACTTGAAGGAGGCCAGGGAGCGGGTGATACGGAGGGACTGCAGGATGGAGTTTCGGTGGTTGGGGGCAGAGTGGCTGAAGGCTCGTCCACTGATAGTGGGGCAGGTGGGTCAGGGGACATGGAGCAGGTTGGAACCTGCTAAGTGGAGGGGGCAGGCAGGTTGATAGGGAGTTAGGAGGTCGCAGGTGTAGTATGTGGTGAGGCCGTGGAGGGCTTTGAATGTCAGGACCAAGATCTTGAATTGGATCCTTGAATTGGGGAGTCAATGGAGTCGGGCAAGCATGGGGGAGATGAGGTAACAAGCTTGTGAGTGGTAGAGGACACAGGCCGCTGAGTTCTGGATTATCTGCAACCTGTGGAGGGAGGAATTGGGAAGGCTGAGAAGCAAGGAGTTTGCATAATTAAGCCGGGATGTGATGAAGGCATGAACGAAGGTTTCAGCGGCCTTGGGGGTGAGGTAATGGCGGTCGGGAAATATTGCGGAGGTGAGGAAAGGCAGAGCAAGTCATCTCTTGGATGTGGGGTAGGAAAGACAATTGTGGATCGAACCACAGTTCCCTCAACAACAACACCCTCAACAATAGCACCTTCAACAACAACAACACCCTCAACATCAGCAGCACTTTCAACATCAACAAACAGTAACACCCTCAAAAATAACAACAAAATTACACTTATATAGCTCCTTTCACATCAGGAGGACCTTCAACAATAAACAACATCAACACCCTCAACAACAACAAGTATGACAACAACACCCTCAACAAGACCACCACCAAACAAAACCCCCTGGGAACACTCAACAGGGCAGGCAGCATCTATGCAGAAAGGAAAGTGAGTCAACTTTTCAGGTACATGATTGTTCGTCAGAACTGAGACATGTTGGGAGGGAGAGGCTTTTAAGGACCAACAGAAGGGGTGGGGTAAGGATGCTTAGACAATGAAGAAAACATGGTAGAGGACAGGAGATGATGGGTTTAAAGGAGTTTTAATGGTGCAAAACAAAGTGGTTATTGCAACAATACAGGAGAGAAAAGGTGTTAATAATACAAAACATAGATATGGGGAATTGCAACAGGCAGACCAGATGGTCATAGAAGAGGGGGAGGAGATGGAAGGTGGGCTGTTATGGCCTGAAATTATTGAAATCAATAATGAGGCCAGACAGCTGTAAGGTCCATAGCAGATAGATGAGATGTTGTTCCTCAAGCTTGCTGCCATGGTGAAGTAGCCAGGGGGAAGGAGAGCAACTGTTAGTGCTGATGGAGGAATGAACCAGGGAGTCATGGAGGGAACAGTCCCTTCGGAATGCTGATTCCAAGGGAAATATATGTTTTGTGGTTGGGTCACGCTGGAGGTGCCTGCAATGGTGGATAATTATACATTAGATATTGGGGTTGGTGGGATGGAAGGTGAGGACCAGGGGGACCCTATCATGGTTCTGGGAAGAGAGGGAAGGGGTGAGGGCAGAGGTGCGTGAAATAGGGTGGTTACAGTCAAGGGCCCACAGTGGATGGTCGAGGAAAAAGGAAGAAGGTTAAGTAGCTCTGGCATGAAAAAATTGATTAGTCAGAGCAGATGTAACGGAGGTGGAGGAACTGGGAGAAGGGAATGTGGGGTGGGAGGAGCTGTAGTCCAGATAGCTGTGGGAATTGGTGGGCTTGTAAAAGATATCTGTGAAGAACAACGCCGTGAGTTTGTCACCTCCCGCTTGGATTACTCCAACACACTCCTTGCCGGTTTCCCTAGTTCCACCATCTAAAAGACCAGCTTATTCACAACTCTGCCATCCGCATACTGACCCAGACTAAACACCATACCCACATCTCACCAGTTCCAGCCAGGTTCCACTGGCTCCCCATCAAGGAATAGATCGACTTCATGATCCTCACACTTGGGATCATACCTCTCCTCACTCCCCAATCCACCACCTCTGTTCAATTGGCACATGTCTGGTACTTGTCCCTCACACCCTCCGCCCCACTATCGGAGGTCGCACTTTCAGCCACTGCACCCCAAAACTCTGGAACACTCTCCCTCAATCCCTCCATCTTGTCCATTCTCTCCCCCTTTTCAAGTCCCGCCTAAAAACCTTCCTCTTCAACTGTGCTTCTGGCACTTACCCCCACCAGCTCAGAGTCAGGCTTTGCCGCTGTTAAGTGCTCTGAGGCACTAACCTGCGTGGAGGGAGCTGTATAAGTGCAAGTTGTTGTTGTACATACATTCATACTATGGGTACACCCTTCTCTGTTTGATTTGAATACTTTTGAGCACAGAGATGTGTTTCTGCATGTGTCAAACAAAAATACCACATAGAGGAACTGAGAGTAGCTCATAACCACATTAAGAGGAACTGTTTTGAGCTCATTTGCTTCTCAGCCGAGGGCAATAAGTGAAAAGGTTTATGTAAGATTTATTGTATTATGTTGCAACTTGCAATTACTGAGAAATAATTTGATCAGAAATTCTTTGGCGCAACACTTAGTTCCTGCTACTGTGGTTGTAACTCCTGGTGAGATTTCACAAAATAAGTCAGAATTTGTGAGATTTAAATCTGCAACAAATAAGTTTCATTTCAACAATCATTTTCTAAGAGGTTGCTTTAAACAACTTGGATTTATATAGCGCCCTTCGCACCAGACGGCATCTCAGAGCGCTTCACAATGCGGATCCTGGGGCCAAGCCAGGGGAAGGGGGAAAAAGGTGACCAAATGCTCGGTCGAAAAGAAGTCTTCAGGCACAACCTGAAAATAGGAGAGGGGACGAGGTGAAGTGAGTGAGTTCCAGAACCTCAGGGCGTAGTGGCTGAAGGCACGGCCACCGATGGTGGAACGGAGGATTTAGGGGACAAGGAGGAGGCCCGACCCGGTAGAGTGAAGGTAACGGGTGCTGTTGTGAGGAGAGAGGTCAGAGAGGTAGGGGGGTGCAGAGGAGTGGAGGGATTTGAACATAGGAGTGAGGATCTTGAAATCGATCCACTCCGAGACAGGGTGACAGTAAACAAAGCTGTACAATTAAAAAGTCTGAAAACTCTGCTCAGGTTTAAGGAGCAGACTTGATGGTCTTGCATTATCAAAATAAAATTAGTGATCCTTGCATTTTATAATAATAATAATCCATGCATTTGATTCAGTGCTTTTCATATCTTTTAGACGTCTCAAAGCGCTTCACAGAATATACTGTAAAGTGAATTGGCCATTCAATTGGTGGGTGAAACGCGGCAGCCAATTGTGTGTAGCAGTGTCCGAAAACTTGCAATCATATATTTTACGCAGCACCTATGACTTAGTCAAGATGTTTCCAAAGGGGTTCACAAAATTTACTGTAAAGTGTAGTGACTGTGTTTTGTGGGTGACCGCAGCGTGCAATTTGTGCACAGCAAAATTCCACAAACAGTCATAGAGCGAGTGAACAACTTTATCTGGGGGCTTGTCAAGTAGGACACCGGGAAGACAGAAAAGAGAAACTCCCTTCTCTTTTACTATAGCGTCGCAGGATCTTTAATGTCCACCTGATCAGGCAGGAAACTCAATTTAAACAGAAGAGAATATCTCAATTTAATATTGAGCTATTAAAAAACTTTCTTTACCTCCACATCTTGCACTGTTAATCCTTGTTACTAACCTATTATTCCTCCACAATAACTTGTATTGCTTATCTTCACAATCAAGCCTCTGGTCTAACCGGGAATAAAAACCCAGCATTTGATACAATGCCTTATTACATTGTTGAGACGTCTCAAAGCACTTCATATAATATACTGTAGTGTATTTTGTGGGCAAAACACTGGCAGCCAATTGTGCACAGCAGTGTCCCATAAACAGTCATAGATTGAGTAACCAAATTTAGTTTTTATGGAAAAACCCGGTTTTTCCAGGTTACTCCTGGAAAGTGACCCGTCAATCACCTAACTGGGTGTCTGCTTACTATGCTAGGTAAACAAGAGGTGTGTCGTGGAAACTTGCCTAAGATTTTGTCCCATCCGGGAATCGAACCTGGATCCTCTTGCTTGCGAGGTGAGCGCTCTAACCACACTATGATCCTTATGGTCTGTTCTGAATCAATTACTCACGGTTCATAGAATCATAGAATTTTGCAGCACAAAAGGAGGTCATTCGGGCCATCATGTCTGTGCTAGCTCTTTGAAAAGAGCTATTCAAAGTCAATCCCACTCTCCGCTCTTTCCCCATAAACCCGCAAACCTGTCCTCCCAAATAAACAACCACCTCTTTTAAAAGTTGTTATCGAATTGGCCTCCAACACCCTTTCAAGTAACGCAATCCAGATTCAAACTTGTGGCGTAAAAAAAATTCTCACCTCCCCTCTTCTTTTAGAAACTATTCTAAATCTGTGACCTTGGGTCTGATACACCCACCATCGGAATCAGTTTTTCCCTGTTTACCCTATCGAATCCCCTCATAATTTTGATAACCTCCAATAGGTCTCCTTGTAGCCTTATCTGCTCCAAAGAGAATAATCCTAGCCTTTCCTCATAACCAAAGTCCCTCATTTCTGGTACCATGCTGGTAAATCTCCTCTGCTCCCCTTTCTAAGCCTTAGCATCATTCCTAAAGTGGTACCAAAGGAAATACAAGAGGACAACAGCGTCACCAAAGGTTTTCTTTTTATTACCTGCAGCCTAGAGAGAGATTCTCACTTTACTTTTTCAGGTAACGTATTAAAACTACCGGTTGTTGTATTGAAATGCGGTTCCTAATATATTAACCAAAGTTGAAAATCATCATCCCAACCTCAAATTAATGGGTGATTTAGCTTAGAGGTGTGATTTCCTTACCGTCTGAGGATCGTCACTGTCGATCAGGGCTGGATTGTAACGGACACAGAAAATGAAGCAATTTCCTTTGCTAGCTTTCTGTTTGTGTTATTTTTTTTTATTAAAAAAAAACCCAGTGTCACAAAAGACAGCAGCTACGTTGCTGACTGGGAATACGGCACGTTTGCCTGTCTCTGGTTCCCAGCGGTCAATTACACAGAAAAAAACCAACAGTCAAGTCTTCGCCCAGACAGGAGCCTAATGTTATGGCGTTTTTCTTTTGTTTTGTCATTTGTACTGAACGGAAATCATACATCCATCGAGCCCTACACCCCACCTCCCCCCCAACACCCCCTGCCCCTCAGCGGGCTGGGGGTCCCGGCAGCTCCTGTGGGAGGGTTGTGGAGGAAGGGCGGTGGGCTTCGGTGATTAGGCAGCTGGACAGTCCTGAAGGTCAAGGCTGTGCCCCGGTCACGATGGCAATGGGCGGCCCAAGGGGGCTGGGGGAGATGACTGGAGATCCGGCAAGTGGCCCCAGCGGCTGCGAGATGGGCAGTGAGGTTATACCTGTGGAGAGAGAGAGAGAGAGAAACACAGCCAGTTTAGGCCGAGACACAGCAGAACATCCCTTATCTGCATAGCAGTGTCAGCATTTCCACGTGTAGGTGGGATGCAAAGAATTCGCAGTTTGGTTTGAAGACTCTTAAGCAACGGTAATGGGTTTCCACGTTTGTGTCAAGACACTCAGCTGGTCATAAATAAAAATTGAGGGCTATGAGCGCTCCCGAGATGCTGCCCCACATGAAGGGCACACTATAAATACAAGCTGTGGGTGTCTCAAAGCAGCCGTTCTCAGAGGAAGGTGGGGGATGGGGAATGAACGTGTGGTCCTCTTCTTTGCAGTAAGGGCACCCTCCAGTGGGCCAGATATGTAATAGCTTTGCCTCCAACTGTGCCGCCATGCAAAAAACAGGAGGTGGAGCTGGGAGGTAGGGAGAGGTACCTACAGAAATACGGGTGCTCCATGGCCTCTCTGGCTGTGAGCCTCAGCTGGTGATCGTAACGTAGCAATTTGTCCAGGAAGTCCAAGGCCTCTGAACTGACCAGGTGCTGGTTCTCACTGTGTACAAAGCGCTCCCACCTCTTGCGAGAATGCCTGTGGAGACAACAGACAGCGTTTAGATTAGCGATTGCGGGAAGCCTTCATAATACAGTAAAAGCCCGTTTATCCGGCACCCTCGGGTCCTGGCCAATGCCGGTTAAAGCGCGTGCCGGATATTCAGCCGAAAGCACACAAAAAACAAAAAAATATATATCGTGCCGGATAAATTCCGCTTAATCGAATGGAGACCTTGTTTTTACAGTGCCGGTTATACGGAAGTTGTGGTTGATCGGGTCACGGATAAACGGGCTTTTACTGTAATAATAATCCGGGCATTTGATACAACATGCATTTATAACCTTCACCCGAGGCAGCGTCTCGCAGCACTTAACAGGATTATCACGTCGCCCAGATGGCTCAAAGCGATTCACAGGATTTACTGTAAAATGTAGTCATAGTGTGTCTTGTGAGCAAAACATGACAGGCAATTTGTACACAGTAATGTCGACCAAAGTGCCATGGAGTGAGTGACCAATATCATTTTTTTTGGGGGAAAATATGTTTCAAATTGCAAACATTTTCATAAAATCTTATAACCTTACAGCACATTGGGCCCACTCCTCTGTGCTTATTCTATAGCCCTGCAAATTTTATATTTTTCAATGACGTATCCACTTCCCTTGTGAAAGTTACAATAAGAATACACCTTGCATTTGATATAGCACTTCATCACGTTGTTGAGACATTTCTAGGATATGCTGTGAAGTGCAGTGACTGTATTTTGTGGGTGAAACGCGGCAGCCAATCGCACAATGCAGTGTCCCGCAAACTATCATGGATTGAATGACCAATTTATTATTCTTTTTGGGAAGTTATTATTGAATCTTAGGAAATGTTCAGCAGTCCTGCTCACCTGCCCAAGATATCATTAAAGCGTGGATCCAGCTCGATGTTGTATTTGTCAATGTAATCGTACAGATCTTCTGTGCCCAGCACCTTGGCAATCCTCACCAGCTGTCAATACAGGCAGGGCTCAGCCAGCAGCACAACAACTCGCATTTATATAGCGGCAACAACAGCAAATTATATTTACACACTGTTTTTATGCCGTCCCAAAGTGTTTGGGAGGGTGGCCAAAATGCGATCAAGAGGGTCTTGAGATGTGACTTCAAGGAGGCAAGAGATGTATCCGTTCAATAATAGTGTGCCTGGCAAGCACTGGGACGATGAGGGTGTGGAGTTTAAAAGATATAAGAGAGGGGCATAGAGCTTGGGGAGGACTGGTACGATGAGAGTACGTAGTTTAGTGTGTGTGATAAGAGCGCCAATGCAGCCTGGCAAGGACTGGGGTGAAGGGGTCCGGAGTTGAAGGATGTACCATCAGACAGAGAGCTCTCACCTGATCGTAGTTATCGTGACCGTGGAAGAACGGTTCCTTCCTGAAGATCATGCTGGCCAGCATGCAGCCCAGACTCCACATGTCCAGACTGTAGTCATACATCTGGGGAAACAACCAAACCTTCGTTACCCCCTCCACCACCATGTCACACACCCACCCATCTCCCCCCACCCCCCAAAAAAACCCTCCGGTCCACAGGAAACACTGTGAAATGTTTTGATGTTATAATAATAATCCTCATGAAGTAGATTTGGCTGCAAATTTGTGGGCGAAACGCGGCAGCCAATTGTGTACAGCAAATTGCGTACAGTGCCCC
This sequence comes from Hydrolagus colliei, assembly GCA_035084275.1. Lineage (NCBI taxonomy): Eukaryota > Metazoa > Chordata > Chondrichthyes > Chimaeriformes > Chimaeridae > Hydrolagus > Hydrolagus colliei. Next base: position 34,059,641 of record CM068743.1, on the reverse strand, counting down.
ACAAACAGTCGTGGATTGAATGCTCAATTTTAAAAAATTCTGAGGGATTATTAGGAATAGGCTTGAGGGGCTGAATTGCTTACTTCTGTTTCTATATTACTATAATGTGTCTTTATGTATTATATTCTAGATTAGGTAAACATAGGTATGTGGAGTAAGGAAACCGGCCTAAGGTATCGCCTTCCCAGGAATCTAACCCGGATCCTCTCGCTTGCGAGGCGAGCGTTCTAACGACCGCGCTACGGGACAAACTCTATCCTAGGATTATATGTGTAAAGTGCCTGGTCCGTGCTGCTGTGGCTAGAGGGCTTGCTTACCTACCTGGTAATCTACCAACAGCTCAGGGCCCTTGAAGTATCTGGAGGCCACCCGTACGTTATATTCCTGACCTGGGTGGTAGAATTCTGCCAGCCCCCAGTCTATCAGTCGGAGCTAGAGACCAGAAAATATACCATCAGGCCAGGCAGCAAGGCGGGGACACCTCTCAGCAAGCACCATCAGGACACAATAGCAACAACAATAACAAGTTGCATGTACATGTCAGGAGGATGCTGGACAGTCAGGGAATTGAACCCGAGCTGGGGATTGGGATCAGGAGGGGAGGAGGGCAGGGAGGGAAGGGTTAGGAGGGTGGCCGAATACACGTCAAGGAGGAAGATCATGAGACATGCTTTGAAGGAGGCAAAGGAGTGAGTGCGGTGAATGTACTGTAGGTTAGAGTTCCAGAGGGTGGGGGCGGAGAAGCTGACACAACAACTTTCATTTATATAGCGCCTTTCACGCAGGGAGCATTTGGAGATGAGAGCAGAGCAGAGGAATAAACAATCCTTGCATTGGATATAGAACCTTATCAACGTTGTCTGAAAGCGCTTCGCAGGATATACTGAAAGCTACGCAGATTCCTGAGGGATAGGTTTTCTGGTTCTGTCTCTAGGCTGGAGCTGAATGTGTAAAGCTTCCCGAGCATCAATCAACAGTGGGATCAGTTCAGCAGATACTGTCTTTAGGGCAGTGTCTGGGGGCACCGTACCTTTCTGTGTTCATGGTCGATCATGACATTGTGTGGTTTGACGTCTCTGTGCATGATGCCCATACTGTGACAGTAATCCAGAGCCTGCCAGAGATGCACGGATTAATGTGAAACAGGAGAGAGAGACAGAGAGATATAGAGAGATAGAGGGGGAAGAGGGTAATATACTAATATCATACCTCCACACACACAACCTCCCAACCACACATACACACACATAAACTCACAGCCCTCCCCAAACAAACACACACACAGTGCACCCACCCCCCATACTCATAGACTGACAATAGCCCCCACCCACCACTCCCCACACACACACACACACACACACAGACTGACGAGCCCCACACACACACGCTGACACATACAGACTGACAGGATTTCCACCCACCCCCCCAATGATAGGTGGACCAGGAGAATTCTCACCTTTAAAATTTCATACATGTAGGATCGAATGTCATAGTCAGATAACGTCTGATATAATTGCTGTCAAAATGGAGAGAGTTTGATTATCTGTCCGATCGCCAGGTTCTTGCCTGCTTCTCGAAATACAGAATAGTGCAATTCCCCGCACTCCCCCACCCAGCCCCCCACCACATACACACACATTCAAATATAAAGGGCGACCACAAAGTTGAGTTTGCGAGTTTTTTGTATTTTTTTTCTATATGCATTGACCGACAACTGAAACATGTGGAAGAATGATACTAATTGTATTTAGAAGCAGTTATTGTATTCAGTAGAAATGTTTAACTAAACACACAGCCACTACATTTTACAATATATTCAGGGAGGGAGGGAGGGAGGGAGGGAGAGGGCCATCATTTTCATGGCAGATAATGATCTGTCACCATGTTCAGTGCCATATCGTCCGTAACATGGATGGAGTGAATGAGGAGGCAAAATGCATTTCTTGCGATGACTAGTTTCATATCCTCCATAGTCTCATATCCCTGATTTGTAACAGGGCTTTGTGGGCACCCTGTACATACACAGACACGCACCCTCAGTGTTATCAACCACACAGCTTGAGTCATTCTTACCTTAAAATCTGTGTTGTTTACGTGTTCAAACACCAGCGCAGGCGTCCGAGACTGAGGGATGGAGAGAAAGGTGAGGTTTAGTGCTGCATATGTTTGATACAGCGCCTTATTACCTTGTCGAGATGTCTCAAAGCGTTTTGCAGAATATACTGTAGTAATAATAATAATCCTTGCGTTGATACAGCGCTTTTCACATCTTCTAGACGTCTCAAAGAGTTTCACAGAACCGTAAAGTGAATTGGTTGTATATTTGTGGGCGAAACATAGTGCAGTAACTGGAGTTTTTGTGGGCAGCCAGTTTGCACACAACGGTGTCCCACAAGCAGTCATGGAGTGAGTGAACAATATTTTATTGAGGGGGTGGGGGTGGGAGAGAGGATTTGTTGGCGAGAACACAGGGAGAAACTGCCATCAGGTGGATTTTAAAGATCCCTCGGCACTATAAGAAAAGGGAGGCGAGTTTCTCCTTCCCAATGTCCTGGCCGACAATCACTCAGATAAAAATTTTGGTCTCTCATTCCATGATTTTGTGAGACGTTGCTGTGTGCAAACTGGCTGCCGTATTTAACCACTGTACTTCCCCACCTCTCTTCCTCAATCGCCTCCACTCAGTTGGCTCTATCCCTCGCACCCTCTGTTCCATCATAGGCAGCTGTACTTCACCCCAAAGGTCTAGAGCACTCCTCCTCATTGCCTCCATGTTACACACCTTTGTTCACACTAGAAGACCTTCGTCTTCAGCCTTGTTTAGTCTCCGCCTCCCCATCACCACCCTCGCCCGCCTCAGTGTCCGGCTCCACCACTGTAAAGCGCTCCGAGACGCTGCCCCGTGAGAGGGATGCTATATAAATGGCACTTGGTGTTACTCACAACAGGATCTTTCACGATGTCGAGCAGATTGATAATGTTGGGGCCTCCGCGCAGATTCTCTAAGATCTTTATCTCTCGTTTTATTTTCTTCTTTTTTACCGGCTGTGGAAACAAAGAGATAACACTCAGAGCCAACGCAGTGAGGAAAGGAGGGGAGGAGGGCAGGGAATGCTGAGAGAGTACAGAAAGTGTTGGGGAAGGAAGGTAATAATCAGGCACAGCCCAGCCTGGCTCATCAGCAGGACCTGGAAGGGCAGACCTGTCATTGGGGAGGGGTAGGGTATCAGCTCCCACTCAACTCCTGTTAATCCTGCAAGCCAAAGCCCTTAAGGGTAGGGTTGTCCTAGTTGGACAAGCAACAGGAAAGCTCGTCCGAGTGATCTTAATGGCCAAGTATGCTGTTTTAGCTGGTTAGACTCTGGCAGTTACCCCCAACACACACTCTGGGCTCTCCCCTAAGCCTTGACTCTTGTCAACCTACGCCTAATACTGGAATTAGGTAAACAGGCTGGGTCCCTCCAGGGAGAGAGAGAGAGCATTCCATTCCAACAATCTATCTCTGGGATTTCCATGTGAGGGTTGGATGCATGGAATTCTCAGCTTGGTTTGGAGACTCTTAAGCATGATGATGAGTGTCAGACACCTGGCTGACCAGAATTGTTTTTAGCAAACAAAACAAATTCTTGCCCTACTGATGCTTTTATGATATTTGCTGCAAGTATTGAGAGCCGTCTCGTCACACCCACCTTGAGGATTTTGACCACGACTTTCTCGTTGTTTGTGATATTAATTGCTTCAAAGACTTCACTGTATTTCCCACGGCCTAGTTTCCGAACTAACTGATAATCATCTTGATTTCTGTCAGAAACAGTGAAAGCAGAGTCAGTCTGGGCAAGAGAACAGGAATATCATAAAGTGTTTATAATGTGGATAGACATATTCTCCCTCCCCATGGTGTCTGTGCTGATACTCGCTCCCCCACTGGAGCTCTCTATTGTAACCCCATTGTTCAATTACTCACCCTTCACTATGAGCAATGATGGGGATGCAAAGTAAAACTTTATAAAAATGATCTCACGCATTGGTTTACTTGCAATGTAGAGACATAAGTAAGAGTTAGCAGCTGTGTCTGAGGGACAGAGAGAACTGGAGCAAGGGAAAAAAGAATTTTGTGTGACAGCTTGGCACAGCAGTAGCCCTCTTACCTCGGAGTCTGAAGGCAGTGGGTTCAAGCCCCACATCAAGACTATCTATGAGACACACATAGTCTAAGTTGACTCGCATTGTGAGAAGTGCTGCCCTTCAGATGAGACTTTAAACCCAGGTCCCGTCTGCCTTTTCAGAGGGGTTGTTAAAAGATTCCACAGTGATATTTGAAGACAGAAGGGAGTTCCTCTCTCCCAGTGTCCTGGCCAACAATCCGTAAAATAAATTGAATCAGAAAGGAGCACAGCAGTCAGTGTCTCGATAAAAGGTGAGAGAGAAAACGTGGCACTCACCCCCACTCAACCACGTGCGACTCGTAATCCCAGTACTCGCGTGGTCTCTGTGTGTTAACATCAGCGTACACTCTGGCTCTGCTGGGTACCGGCCCGGACATGATTCAGGAGAGGAGGTGAAATGGTTGCTTCTAATATTCCCTGAAAGCAATAAGCCAAAGGGTTGATCTTTGTGTTAAGCAGCAGCTGCAGGTCAGTCAATGACTCAAAACCTGCTTCCTCCATCCACTGGGTCAGGCAGTTAGATTTATTAATAATAATCCTTGCATTCGATATAGCGCCTTATCACGTCATTGAGACATGTTAAAGAGCTTCACAGAATATACTATAAAGTGGCATTGACTGTCTAAAATGTGGCAACCAATTTTTTTTCATGTTTGGAAAACAGTTTGAAAATTCAATTAATCTTTTTAAAGAGATTATTAACTCTGGAAAACGATCCACTTGTTAGTCGATTGGCAGATCATTTTCTGGGTGTAATAATCCCTTCAGAAGATAATAATAATAATAATAAAGGCACTGAATCGTGGAATATGAAGGTCACGCAATCCATGGCTGTTTGTGAGGCACTGCTGTGCGCAACTGCCATATTTCACCCACAAAAGTCACTACACTTTACAATACAGTGTGGGGTGGTGGGGTGGGGGTGGGGGAGTCAAATCGAGATTGATTAACAGCAGACGCCGGCCATTCACGAGCGACTGTGGGCTATCAATCAGTGGGGGGAGGGGGACAGGGAAGGAACAAGGGAGGGGATGGGAGGAGTCAAATCGAGATTGATTGGCATCTGGAGCCAGTTGTGAATGGATGGAGATCCAGGCTGTCAACAACCACCGAGCCCCCACTAATCGGTCCCCCTTCCTGTCTAACAGATACAGCAAGGGGAGGGAGGAGGCGACACTGGGTGGGAAGAACTTTGGTTTCCGGTGTACGTCAGTTACACCGGACAAAACTCCACTGTATATTCACGAGTTTCATCCACAAAATACAGTCACTACACTTTACAGTATATACTTTGAACTGCTTTGAGGCTTCTCGTAGACGTGACAAAATGCTACATAAAAAATAATATAACAGTGTAATACTGTGTTATAATAATCCTTGCAGTTGATATTGTGTCTTATCACATCTTTGAGACATCTCAAACTGTTTCACAGGATATCCTGTAAAAAGAAATGACCATATATTTCGTGGGCAAAACATGGCTGCAATTGCTCACAGCGGTGCCCTACAAACAGTTGTGGATTGACTGATCAAACGCAAGGATTACTATTATTATTGAGATGGTCTCAAATGCTTCACATTGGTGGCTGTGAAGTGATTATTTGTATGCGAAGACAACAGTCATTTTGCACAGAGCAACGACCCACAGAACAAGGTGAACAACTAATTACCCGGGGATGTTAAAAGATCCTGCCCCGCGACGCGATTGGAAACAAGAAGTGTTTTTCTGTCTTGTCTGTCCTGGCCAACAATTCCCCAGACTCATCACATATTCACCTCATGGCTGTTTGTGGGATTTTGCTGTGTGCAAATTGGTCGCTGAGTTTTCTTACAAAAACTGTCGATACAAGGAACAGTAGTTGCTGCAAAGCTTTTTTTGACAGGTTTCGCTGTATAACAACACTGGAGAAATACAGAATTTTTTTTAACAAAAGGATACTACAGCGATTGAGAGGTTACAGAGGAGGGAAACCAGATTGAGGGGATGATAAACTGGACTACGAGGAGCGACTAGATGAACTGGGCATGTCCATAGAGAAGGTTGAGGGCAATATGATTAGTCTTTAAAGTTCTAAACTGACTAAATAATGTAGACCATGATCAACTGTTTTATCTGGTACTGAACAGTAGAACCAGAGGACACGGCCTGCGATTGAAGGTGGGTAAATTCAGAACAAGTCTGTGGAAGCACTACTTCAATGAGCGAGTAGTAAACTTATGGAAGCAGAAAATATTGATTCTTTCAGGAGCAAATTAGATTTCTGCTAGAAAATAACATCTGGGAATAATAATAATAATACTCCATGCATTTGATTATAGCGCTTTTCACATCTTCTAGACCTCTCAAAACAATTCACAGAGTATGCTGTAAAGTGAATTGACTGTATATATTTATGGGAAAAACGCAGCAGCTAATTGCGCAAAGCAGTGTACCACAAACAGTCGTGGATTGAAATGACCAATTTGTTATTGGGATTTTATTTCCCTCCTGAGGGATTATTATCCATAAATTCACTACCCTCTGAATGAAGAAATGCTTCCTCAACTCTGTTCGAAAAGGCTGACCCTTAATCTTGAGAGTAACGACCCCTAGTTTTAGATTCCCCAACCAGGGGAAACAGTCTCACACTGTGTAATCTGTCAACCCCCTTAAGAATCTTATAGGTTTCTATAAGATCACCTCTAATACTTCTATATTCTAGAGAATATAGGCCTAGTTTTCTCAACTGATCCTCATAGGTCTCCCTCATCCCAGGAATCAACCTAGTGAATCTGCGTACCCCTCTAAGGGCGTATGTCCTTTCTGAAATAAGGAGACCAAAACTGCACAAAACATTCTAGGTGCGGTCGAACCAAGGCCCTATACAATAGCCGCAAGACTTCCCTACTCTTGTACTCTAACCCGATTCTTACATTCTTATGAGATCATAAGAACATAAGAATTAGGAGCAGGAGTAGGCCATTCGGCCCTTCGAGCCTGCTCTGCCATTCAATAAGATCATGGCTGATCTTCTCACCTAACTTTGATTACCTGCCCTATCCCCATATCCCCTAATCCCTCTATTTTTCAAAAATCAGTTGCAACAAGACTTCCCTACTCTTATACTCTAAACCTTTTGAAATGAACGCTAGCATGCCATTCGTCTTTTTAGTTGCTTGCTGCACCTGCAAACTAACCTGTTTTGGGACAGGTGTACAAGGACACCCAAATCCCTTTGAATACTAACACTATCTAACTTCTCCCCCTCTAGAAAATAATCTATTCTTTTATTCTTGCTACCTAGGTGAATCATTTCACACTTGCTAACATTGAATTCCATCTGCCACCTACTTGCCCACTCCCCTAGCCTATCTAGAACTTGTTGCAATCTTTTTGCATCATCCTCAGAGCTCACTCTGCTACTTAGTTTAGTGTCATCCGCAAATTTAGACACGTTACATTCAATGTTCTCATCTAGATCATTCATGTAAATAGTAAATAGCTGAGGCCCAAGCACTGATCCTTGTGGCACTCCACTAGTTACATCCTGCCAATTCGAGAATGATCCGTTTATCGCTACTCTCTGCTTTCTACCCGATAGCCACTCTTCTATCCATGTTAACATTTTCCCATTAATCCCATGGGCCTTAATCTTGAGTAACAGCCTTTTGTGTGGCACCTTGTCAAATGCCTTCCTAAAATCCAAATATACCACATCTACTGGTTCCCCCTTATCCAACCTGCTGGATACATCCTCAAAAAATTCCAAAAGATTAGTCAAGCATGACTTCCCTTTTGTAAAGCCATGTTGACTCTGCCTAATCTTTTTATGGTCTTCAAGGTATCCCATAACTACGTCTTTTATTAAGGACTCAAGAATTTTCCCTACAACTGATGTCAGACTAACTGGTCTATAGTTTCCCATATTTTCTCTCCCACCCTTCTTAAATAGTGGAGTTACGTTTGCAATCTTCCAATCAATGGGGACTTTTACAGTATCCACAGAATTTTGGAAGATTATAGACATGTCATCCACTATCTCAGTAGCCACCTCCTTTAAAACTCTAGGATGCAGGCCATCCGGTCCAGGGGATTTATCAGTTTTAAGACCTGACAATTTACCTAGAACCATCTCTTTACTAATATTAATCTCCCTAAATTGCTTGCTAGCATTGATCATGGTTTCCCTCCTGCTCTCTCACTCAATGCGCACATTTTGAAAGGACTGAGAGCTGAGACACTGGCCAGTGCCTGGAGTTGGAGAAAAAGCAACCACATACCATGTCGGAAGCTCATGGCTGAGCCATTAAAACTCATCCAGGAATAATAATAATAAAATTATTAACAGAGAATTACTCTGCCCATTACTCTGTCCGATCAGCCTGGCTCATCAACAGCACTTGGAGGGACAGACAGGAATTCTTCCTACTCAGCTCCTGTTAATCCTTAAAACCAAAGTTCTAATGGGTAGGGTGGTTTTAGCTGGACAACCACAGGGAAAGCTTTCCGGACTGCAATATCAACAGCAAACTATGTAGTTTCAGCTTGTTAAACTGTAGCAGTTACCCCAACACACACTTTGGGTCTCCAGACCTTGGCTTTTGCCAACCTGTGCCTAATAATCTCCAGATTAGGTAAACACAGCACATCCCTCCGGGGAGAGAGTGCACATTCCATTCCATGCACAGGAAAAGTGTAGGTAACAATGTACGCATATGTTGAACTGTGTTAGGTTGGATACCCTTAAGCTTGGTGATAAATCAGATCCCTAATGTCCACCTGAAGATGCACCAATGATGTCCTCAGTTTAACGTCTCACCTGAAGGACGTCGCCCCTGACAATGCAGCGCTCTCTCTCTCTCTCACAGACCTGTGGTGGAGCGTCAGCCTAGACCGTGAGCTCAGAGATCCCGATGCTCTGGCAAAACAACTAAAATTCACTATTTGTGACTTCTGAACTGATGAAATCAACAACACAAACAGTAATGGACTGCATCCTCCAACATCAAATCTGTTTCTCTCTCCACTTACCCAGTGAGATGAACACAGTCTCCTGTACCAGGTTTCTGGGCAACAATCCCCTAAATTAACTGTACGCTCACCTTGTGTGTTTGTGTCCAGCACCTTGGGACGTCCTCCTGACGTGAAAGGCGCAATACAAGTGTAATTTTTTTTGGGTTGTTGTTATTATGTGTGAATGTGTGTGTGTAACTGAGTCTGAGAGAGAGAAACCTTGCTGTGCACAAATTGGGTGCCAAACATGCCCTCAAGAAGGCACTACAATCGATAGAGCATTTGAGCAATGCTCCAATACAGTGCTGGGGGGGGGGGGGGGGGGGGGAGGGGGAGTGGGTTGGGTGGGGAGGTGTATTGTCAGAGATGATGTCCTTCGGGATGCGCTGTTAAACCGAAGCCCCCTATGTACCTGCTCAGCTGGACGTTAAAGGTCCCGCGGTGCCATTCCAAAAGAGAACAGTTTTTCTCTCCCGGTGTCCAAGCCATTCCCACAGATAATATTGGTCGCTCATTCCAAGGGTTTGTGGGATTTTGCTGGGTGCAATCAGGCCGCAGCATTTTGCCCACAAAATACACAGTCACTACACTTTACAGTATATCCACTGAAGCGCTAAAATAGTTCATCATTCGGGCCCCTTCCCCTCTCTTCCCACCCCCATTTTTATTTTTTCCCCTTTCAAATATTTTATCCTATTTCCATTTAACGTCAAATACAGATTGGGTTTTTACCCAGCATTTCGTTAGTTGTTCCACATATTAAACTCTGTGTATAAAAACTATCCTAACCTCCGTTGGTCTTGGTCATGATCATCATGAGAAATAATAATAATAATAATAATAGCAGTCATTACAGCATCTTTCGCTTTTGGAACTTGTCTCCACAAGCACCAGTCGGGGTTTCCTGTAAAGTGTAGTGACTGTGTGTTCTGTAGGCCTACATAGCAACCAATGTGTGGGCAGCGGCATCCCACAAACATTATGGCGTGAGTGACCGATTCTATCTGGGGGATTGTTGGGCAGGACACTCGGGGAAAGAGGCTCTCTTCTCTGTTCCAATAGTGCATTCTAAAATTGTCACCCTATTTGCCTACAAGTCACCACATCAGCCTGTGAAGCATGTTTAAGAACATTTCAAATTGACATTGGATCAAATGCACATCCTTTCCTTCAAAATCCATGTCTCGGTGAGAAACAAGTGCTTCAGAGATTGCTTCAAATTCTGGCTCCTTCTGCCATGGGCTGCACTGCAGCTTTACAGCTGATCAAAACCAAAATGGAGTCCGGCATCTTAGTGGTTAGCGCGCTCACCTCACAAGCGAGAGGACACGGGTTTGATCCCCAGCCAGGGCAAAATGTTGGGCAAGTTTCCTTACTCCACACGCCTCGGTTTACTCAGCAGTAAGTGTGACCCTGGTTGTTAGTCAATTGCTGGAGGGTAATAATTCTCCTTTAATAATCCTCCTCCAATGGGCAGCGGGGGTGGGGGGGGGAAGAGAGAAGGCGGTGCGGGGGGGCAAGAACAAAAACAACAAAATTACATTTATAAAGCACCTTTCACGTCGAGAGGACGTCCCAAGGTGCCGAACAGTCAGGTCGGGACCCAAGCCATGGTGGGGGTGGGCAGGGTTAGAGGGGGGAGAGAGAGTTGGGAAGGCAGCAGAAGGCACGATCGAAGAGGAGTGTCCGGAGACCGGCTGAAAGCCGTCCACCAATGGTATTGAGGGTCGGGCGGGAGATATGGAGCAGACCAGGGGCAAGAGGGGGGGCAAGAGGGAGGAAGGTGGGGCGAGAGGGAGGGAGGGGGGGGGGGCGAGAGGGAGGGAGGGGGGGTCGCGAGAGGGAGGGAGGGGGGGTCGCGAGAGGGAGGGAGGGGGGTCGCGAGAGGGAGGGAGGGGGGTCGCGAGAGGGAGGGAGGGGGGGTCGCGAGAGGGAGGGAGGGGGGTCGCGAGAGGGAGGGGGGTCGCGAGAGGGAGGGAGGGGGGTCGCGAGAGGGAGGGAGGGGGGGGGGGTCGCGAGAGGGAGGGAGGGAGGGGGGGCGCGAGAGGGAGGGAGGGAGGGGGGGCGCGAGAGGGAGGGAGGGAGGGGGGGCGCGAGAGGGAGGGAGGGAGGGGGGGCGCGAGAGGGAGGGAGGGAGGGGGGGGCGCGAGAGGGAGGGAGGGAGGGGGGGCGCGAGAGGGAGGGAGGGAGGGAGGGGGGGCGCGAGAGGGAGGGAGGGAGGGAGGGGGGGCGCGAGAGGGAGGGAGGGAGGGAGGGGGGGGCGCGAGAGGGAGGGAGGGAGGGAGGGGGGGCGCGAGAGGGAGGGAGGGAGGGAGGGAGGGGGGGCGCGAGAGGGAGGGAGGGAGGGAGGGAGGGGGGGCGCGAGAGGGAGGGAGGGAGGGAGGGAGGGGGGGCGCGAGAGGGAGGGAGGGAGGGAGGGGGGGCGCGAGAGGGAGGGAGGGAGGGAGGGGGGGCGCGAGAGGGAGGGAGGGAGGGAGGGGGGGCGCGAGAGGGAGGGAGGGAGGGAGGGGGGGCGCGAGAGGGAGGGAGGGAGGGAGGGGGGGCGCGAGAGGGAGGGAGGGAGGGAGGGGGGGCGCGAGAGGGAGGGAGGGAGGGAGGGGGGGCGCGAGAGGGAGGGAGGGAGGGAGGGGGGGCGCGAGAGGGAGGGAGGGAGGGAGGGGGGGGCGCGAGAGGGAGGGAGGGAGGGAGGGGGGGGCGCGAGAGGGAGGGAGGGAGGGAGGGGGGGCGCGAGAGGGAGGGAGGGAGGGAGGGGGGGCGCGAGAGGGAGGGAGGGAGGGAGGGGGGGCGCGAGAGGGAGGGAGGGAGGGAGGGGGGGCGCGAGAGGGAGGGAGGGAGGGAGGGGGGGCGCGAGAGGGAGGGAGGGAGGGAGGGGGGGCGCGAGAGGGAGGGAGGGAGGGAGGGGGGGCGCGAGAGGGAGGGAGGGAGGGAGGGGGGGCGCGAGAGGGAGGGAGGGAGGGAGGGGGGGCGCGAGAGGGAGGGAGGGAGGGAGGGGGGGCGCGAGAGGGAGGGAGGGAGGGAGGGGGGGCGCGAGAGGGAGGGAGGGAGGGAGGGGGGGGCGCGAGAGGGAGGGAGGGAGGGGGGGGCGCGAGAGGGAGGGAGGGAGGGGGGGGGCGCGAGAGGGAGGGAGGGAGGGGGGGGCGCGAGAGGGAGGGAGGGAGGGGGGGCGCGAGAGGGAGGGCGCGAGAGGGAGGGCGCGAGAGGGAGGGCGCGAGAGGGAGGGCGCGAGAGGGAGGGAGGGGGGGCGCGAGAGGGAGGGAGGGGGGGGCGCGAGAGGGAGGGAGGGGGGGCGCGAGAGGGAGGGCGCGAGAGGGAGGGCGCGAGAGGGAGGGCGCGAGAGGGAGGGCGCGAGAGGGAGGGCGCGAGAGGGAGGGCGCGAGAGGGAGGGAGGGGGGGCGCGAGAGGGAGGGAGGGGGGGCGCGAGAGGGAGGGAGGGGGGGGGCGCGAGAGGGAGGGAGGTGGGGGCGCGAGAGGGAGGGAGGTGGGGGCGCGAGAGGGAGGGAGGGGGGGGGCGCGAGAGGGAGGGAGGGGGGGGGCGCGAGAGGGAGGGAGGGGGGGGCGCGAGAGGGAGGGAGGGGGGGGGCGCGAGAGGGAGGGAGGTGGGGGCGCGAGAGGGAGGGAGGGGGGGGGCGCGAGAGGGAGGGAGGGGGGGGCGCGAGAGGGAGGGAGGGGGGGGCGCGAGAGGGAGGGAGGGGGGGGGCGCGAGAGGGAGGGAGGGGGGGGCGCGAGAGGGAGGGAGGGGGGGGGCGCGAGAGGGAGGGAGGGGGGGGCGCGAGAGGGAGGGAGGGGGGGGCGCGAGAGGGAGGGAGGGGGGGGGCGCGAGAGGGAGGGAGGGGGGGGGCGCGAGAGGGAGGGAGGGGGGGGCGCGAGAGGGAGGGAGGGGGGGGCGCGAGAGGGAGGGAGGGGGGGGCGCGAGAGGGAGGGAGGGGGGGCGCGAGAGGGAGGGAGGGGGGGGCGCGAGAGGGAGGGAGGGGGGGGGCGCGAGAGAGAGGGAGGGAGGGGGGGGCGCGAGAGGGAGGGAGGGGGGGGCGCGAGAGGGAGGGAGGGGGGGGGCGCGAGAGGGAGGGAGGGGGGGGCGCGAGAGGGAGGGAGGGGGGGGGCGCGAGAGGGAGGGAGGGGGGGGCGCGAGAGGGAGGGAGGGGGGGGCGCGAGAGGGAGGGAGGGGGGGGGCGCGAGAGGGAGGGAGGGGGGGCGCGAGAGGGAGGGAGGGGGGGCGCGAGAGGGAGGGAGGGGGGGCGCGAGAGGGAGGGAGGGGGGGGGGCGAGAGGGAGGGAGGGGGGGCGCGAGAGGGAGGGAGGGGGGGCGCGAGAGGGAGGGAGGGGGGGGCGCGAGAGGGAGGGAGGGGGGGCGCGAGAGGGAGGGAGGGGGGGCGCGAGAGGGAGGGAGGGGAGGGGGCGAGAGGGAGGGAGGGAGGGGGCGAGAGGGAGGGAGGGAGGGGGCGAGAGGGAGGGAGGGAGGGGGCGAGAGGGAGGGAGGGAGGGGGCGAGAGGGAGGGAGGGAGGGGGCGAGAGAGAGGGAGGGAGGGGGCGAGAGAGGGAGGGAGGGGGGGCGCGAGAGAGAGGGAGGGAGGGGGGGCGCGAGAGAGAGGGAGGGAGGGGGGGCGCGAGAGAGAGGGAGGGAGGGGGGGCGCGAGAGAGAGGGAGGGAGGGGGGGCGCGAGAGGGAGGGAGGGAGGGGGGGCGGGGCAAGAGGGCGTGAGGGTTGGGAGCAAGAGGGAGGGAGGCAAGAGGGCGGGAGGGAGGAGGGCAAGAGGGCGGGAGGGAGGAGGGCAAGCGGGAGGGAGGGGGCGGCAAGCGGGAGGGAGGGGGCGGCAAGCGGGAGGGAGGGAGGGAGGGGGGGCAAGCGGGAGGGAGGGAGGGAGGGGGGGCAAGCGGGAGGGAGGGAGGGGAGGGCAAGCGGGAGGGAGGGAGGGGAGGGCAAGCGGGACGGAGGGAGGCGGGCAAGCGGAGGGAGGGAGGGAGGGGGGCAAGCGGGAGGGAGGGAGGGAGGGGGGCAAGCGGGAGGGAGCAAGTGGAGCAAGAGGGAGGGAGGGAGTGGGGCGAGGGAGGGAGGGAGTGGGGCAAGAGGTAGGGAGGGAGGGAGGGCAAGCGGGAGGGAGGGAGGCGGGCAAGCCGGAGGGAGGGGGGCAAGCGGGAGGGAGCGAGTGGAGCAAGAGGGAGGGAGGGAGTGGGGCAAGAGGGAGCGAGGGAGGGAGTGGGGCAAGAGGGAGCGAGGGAGGGAGTGGGGCAAGAGGGAGCGAGGGAGTGGGGCAAGAGGGAGCGAGGGAGTGGGGCAAGAGGGAGCGAGGGAGTGGGGCAAGAGGGAGCGAGGGAGTGGGGCAAGAGGGAGCGAGGGAATGGGGCAAGAGGGAGCGAGGGAGTGGGGCAAGAGGGAGGGAGGGAGGGGGGGAGGGGGCGGGAGGGAGGGAGTGGGGCAAGAGGGAGGGAGGGAGTGGGGCAAGAGGGAGCGAGGGAGTGGGGCAAGAGGGAGCGAGGGAATGGGGCAAGAGGGAGCGAGGGATTGGGGCAAGAGGGAGCGAGGGAGTGGGGCAAGAGGGAGGAGGGGGCGGGAGGGAGGGAGTGGGGCAAGAGGGAGCGAGGGAGTGGGGCAAGAGGGAGTGAGGGGGCGGGAGGGAGGGAGGGAGTGGGGCAAGAGGGAGGGAGTGGGGCAAGAGGGAGGGAGGGAGTGGGGCAAGAGGGAGCGAGGGAGTGGGGCAAGAGGGAGCGAGGGAATGGGGCAAGAGGGAGCGAGGGATTGGGGCAAGAGGGAGCGAGGGATTGGGGCAAGAGGGAGTGAGGGAGTGGAGCAAGAGGGAGGGAGGTATGGAGGGGGCGGGAGGGAGGGAGGGGGATAGGAGGGAGGGAGGGTGGCAGGAGGGAGGGTGGCAGGGGGGCAAGAGGGCGGGAGTGGGGCAAGAGGGAATGAGGGAGGCAGTGGGGCAAGAGGGAGGGAGGGAGGGAGGCGGGCAAGCGGGAGGGAGCGAGTGGAGCAAGAGGGAGGGAGGGAGGGCAGGAGGGAGGGAGGGCAGGAGGGGGGGAGGGAAGGAGTGGGGGCAGGAGGGAGGGAGGGCAGGAGGGAGGGAGGGAAGGAGGGGGGGGCAGGAGGGAGGGAGGGAAGGAGGGGGGGGCAGGAGGGAGGGAGGGGGGGGCAGGAGGGAGGGAGGGGGGGGCAGGAGGGAGGGAGGGGGGGGCAGGAAGGAGGGAGGGAGGGAGGGAGGGAGGGGAGGGAGGGGGGGGGGGAAGGAGGGGGGGGCAGGAGGGGGGGGCAGGAGGGGGGGGCAGGAGGGTGGTAGGGAGGGGGGAAGAGTGCGGGAGGGAGGGGAGGGCAAGAGGGAGGGGAGCAAGAGGGAGGGAGGGGGCAAGAGGAAGGGGGAAGGTGGGAGGAAGGAGCAAGCAGGAGGGAGGGGGGGGCAATCGGGAGGGGGGAAGTGGAGGGAGGGAGAAGAGGAAGGGGAGAGGGATGGAGTGGGGGAGGGAGGGATGAGAGGGGAGGGGGGAAGAGGGAGAAGAAGGAGGGGGGAGAGGGAGGGGGAGAGGGATGAGGGGCGGAATGGGGGGGGAATAGGGATGGAGGCCTACGGCCTGTGGTGGTGCGGAGCCTGGGGCTGGAGTAATTACGGGGCCGCTCACCTGGTACCTGAGGCCTTTTCCCCGCTTTTCTCTCTCCTCCTTTCTCTCCTCCTCCTCCTCCTCCTCCGGCTCCTCCCCGCGGGCAACGGCCGCCTCACCTCCCAGGCTACCCCGCGCTTCCACCCTCCCAGCCTGCCCCGAGCTGCCACCCAACCTCCGCCTCACCTCCCAGGCTACCCCGCGCTTCCACCCTCCCAGCCTGCCCCGAGCTGCCACCCAACCTCCGCCTCACCTCCCAGGCTACCCCGCGCTTCCACCCTCCCAGCCTGCCCCGTTCTCCCACCCAAACTCCGCCTCACCTCCCAGTCTGCCCCTCGCCCCCCCCCCCCCACCCCTCTGCCTCTCCTCCCAGCCTGCCACGCGCCATCGCCACCCCGCCCACACTGAACTAAAAAAAGAACTGGAATGCTCATCTCTATACACAATGCACAGACCGAGGTGTCGCCGTCAAGCCGCCATATTACGTAGTCCTCGAATACAATATACAGTATACAAGGGGTAGGGGGTGGAGGGGAGAGAGGGAATGTGATAATATACAGTATATATGATGGATGGATGGATGGGGATGTGAGAGAGGAGAGACACAGACAGAGAGAGAGATGGAGAGAGTGAGTGTGAGAGACACACAGAGATATTTACCTCCTGAGGAGATAGGCAAACACCTGAGCCAGATCCACATCCCTCTCTCTCCCCTGTCCCTCTCTCCCCTGTCACACACTCTCTCTCTCTCCCCTTTCTCCCGTCACACTCTCCCCTGTCCTTCTCTCTCTCCTCTCTCACCTGTCACACTCTCTCTCCCCTGTCCCTCTCTCCCGTCACACTCTCTCTCTCCCCTCTCTCCCGTCACACTCTTCCCTGTCCTTCTCTCTCCCCTCTCACCTGTCACACTCTCTCGGTCCCTCTCTCCCCTGTCACACTCTCTCCCCTCTCTCTGTCTCTCTCTGCCCTGTCCCTCTCTCCCGCCACACACACTCTCGCCGCATCGAGGACCAATCAAAATGGCGACCTCGGAAAATCGGTGGCGACACTTTGCGGGGGAGATGAGCATTCCAGTTCTTTTTTTAGTTCAGTGCGCAGGCCGTTTCACCTCCGTCTTCTGATCAAACGTCACTGCGCACGCCGTCTCTCCCCTCCGCCTTGTTATCAAACGTCACCGTGCACGCCGCCTCCTGCACCTTATTGTCATAAAGTCATCGCGCTTTCATTACGTCCCAACTTGACCACCACTGTACCTCCATTGGCAGTCGGGCAATCAGCATCTGGACACCTGGTTTCAGGAATGCTAAAGGGCTTCCTTACCGACTTTATGATCCCGAGGGCCGCTCCATGTGGGTTTTTTGCTGTGAGTGGCCAAGAGGCTTCATGGCACTGATTACTGTGACAATGGGTCCACAGCGATTAACTGTAACAGTATCCAATTCCATCTTTTCCCAAACCACCTTAGCAAAACTACAATCAATCAATAAAAAATCAATCCAGGAAGAAAGAGGTGGTCAGTGGTCTCCTCATCTCTGCAGCTGGCTCGAGGGCAGCGTGTTGACTAGCACAGCAACAAAATTACATTTATAGAGCGCCTTTAACGTCGGGAGGACATCCCAAGGCTCTGAACAATTAAGTCAGGACCTGAGCAAGGGGGTGTCGGGGTAGGAGAGTGGTGGGGGGACAGTTAGGAGGGGAGCAGAAGGCACGGTCGAAGAGGAAGGTCTTGAAACCAGCCTTCAAAGAGGAAAGGACGAAAGCGAATCGAAGGGATTGCGGGACGGAGTTCCAGAGTGTGGGGGCAGAGAGACTGAAATCCCAGCCACCGATGGCAGGGGACGTAGAGCAGGCCAGAGCCCACTGAACGGCGGGGACGAGGAGGCTGATAGGGAGACAGCAGGTCGGACAGGTCGGACAGATAGGCGGGGGCAGGGCCGTGAATGGCCTTGAAAGTGAGGACGAGGATCTTGAATTCGATCCTCTGCGGGATGGGGAGCCAGTGGAGATGGGCGAGGGTGGGAGTGATGTGATCACGGAGCCTAGCGCGGGAGAGGACATGAGCTGCAGAATTCTGAATAATCTGCATCTTGTGAAGGGAGGAGCTGGGAAGGCCGACGAGGAGAGAGTTCCCGTAGTCGAGCCTAGATGTGATGAATGCGTGGATTAGTGTTTCAGCACTAAGCAAGGGGTAAGGTAATGGCAGAGTCTGGCAATGTTGCGGAGATGGTGGAAGGCTATACAGATTTGGGGGAGGAAGGACAGTTCAGAGTCGAACTTCTATCGTGCATGACCCCTAAGGGGGAGGGTTCATTTAATCACCAGCTAGCGCATTTCCTGATGTTTGCTGGTCAGGGCCGGTGACTAGGCATTTGACGTAGCTTGCGGTCGTCATCCCAGGTTACCTTCCAATCGGGTCTGCCCTCCCCATTGAAAACTATTTTAACTATCTGTCATGTGGATCACTTGGTGATTGTGCAGGGTTCTGGGACGGTGGTTTTCAGGAAGCTCTCTATGTAGGCGCTCCAATCATGTGGAACATTTCTCTGCACTTCTACCAGACCCACTCTTCTTAGTAGCGGGTACAGGTAGAAACCAGGGGCCATATTCATGAAACCTTACTAAGCCTAGTTGGTTACTAAAAAGGCCTGTAGTTGCTTACTAAGCCGAGTTGGTAACTAATTGGTATTCATGAAACATTACTAGCGTTAGTTACATTCTAAGTTTCTTACTAAAGTTAGTGTTGACCCAGGGTAACTCTTAGTCACTAGTTAGCAACTATACCATTTTATCACTGTCCACCGACATGACAACATGGCCAGAAGAATCATGGAATTGGTAGAACTTCGTCGTGCTATGCAAAGAGAACGCATATTCCAAGACAGGAGGAACCCAATAGACATATTTAGTGATGCACAGTTGCAAAAGCGATACAGATTTTCCCGGGAAGGGATAATGCAAATCACAAACTTAGTTGCGCCCGATATTGAACATTCCACAAGGAGGAGCTCCGCCCTTCTACCGTATCAACAAGTCCTAATTGCACTACAATATTATGCATCGGGAACTTTCCATATGCTCGTAGGGGATCCACTCCAAGTATCCCAACCCACAGCTTGCCGAGCCATTCATCGAGTTACCAATGCGCTGTGTAGAAAAATTAACGACTTTGTGAAATTCCCGGACGAAAACAGCTCAGCTGAAATTAAGGATAGCTTCTTTGATATGAGGGGCTTTCCAGGAGTAATTGGATGTGTTGATGGAACACACATATGGAAAGTAGCTCCTCACGAGAATGAAGTAGACTATGTTAAGAGAAAAGGATACCCCTCTATTAATGTCCAAGTTATCTGTGATCATAGAAGGAAATTTATAAACATAGTGGCACAATGGCCTGGATCAGCACATGACAGTAGAATTATTAGGAACAGCCAAGTATGGGACATTATGGAAGGTGGAATGGTTCACGGCTGTATCCTAGGTGACAGCGGATATCCGTGCCGCAATTGGTTGATTCCAATTCCAGTTACTCAAGTATGCAACTAAATTCTCCTAGTATGTAACTAGTTAGCAAGGTTCTTAGTAAGGTTTCATGAATTACAATTTAGTTGTCAACTCCATAGTTGGCTACTAGGCATTTTAGTATCCTACTAAGGCCTAGTTGGCTGCTAAGTTAGTAAGGTTTCATGAATATGGCCCCAGGGCTGTAGGACTCGAGTCCTGGACTCGGACTCGAGACCAGTCTTGAGTCCTCATTTCAAGGACTCGGACTCGGCTGTGCAGGACTCGGACTCAACACCAGGGACTCGAGGACTCGGGCTTCGAGACCGCCGCGAGTCCCGCAATTTTTCCGAATTATGCAGTCGGCGCATGGCTAAAAGTTAAAGAGTGAAGTTACAAACTGCCCAAATTTTAATAAATAAAAAAATATATACCACAAACTGAAATGAAAACAGTCATGTTACATGTGATTAGAGGCTATCTACCGTGATTTCCCATGCATTTTTCATACCTGTTTGATGAAATTGTCAGCAATATTTTCACATTAAATGCACGCCATGCATTGCAAGAGTTATTTTCTACACAACACTGTCTGTGTAAAATTACTTTGGGATTAGCGCGTATGGAATTAAGCTGGAGCACAACGTAAATTTAGAGAACCCTATCAAATTTCACCTCAAATTCGACATTTTTCTTAGAATTTTGATTGAATAAAATACTATTATAATTAAAAAATTATATATTTGGTATAATTATATAGTCGGTATAATTATTTACGCAGTGGATTTTTGTCTTCTAAGTATTTATAATGGAGGTAATTTTTACATTGGCAGTGTAACTGTTTTCTCTAAATTGACGGTGTTCACTAGTGCACAGTTTCTCCGTCGAAGTGCACCCTCCGATCCTCAGAGATATAAGCATACTACGCTTATATCACATGCTACGCGCCAGAACCTCCCTAATTCTTACAGTATCCTGCCTGCCCAGAGAAAGACTTCAGCACGCATTTAGGTATGAGATATAAGATATGTAGATATGAGGTAGAGCAGAGAAAATATATTAAAAATTAAAAATAGCGAGTGAAGACACTAATTGTCATCTATGTACTAGTGTAGTTATTGTGATTTATTGTCAATTTATTGTCAGTTTTACCTTTTCTTGTAACTAGCTAAGTTTTTGTGCTCAGATCAGTGCAATGGCTTTATCAGACAAGTGACTGACGACGTAAGAAATTAATATTCCTTGTACTTCAGGGACTAAAAATTGAATTTTAATTTGCTCTTGAACCAAACCATTAAGCACTTGAACTTCGAGATAATGAGTCAATTTATTGCATAAAGCCATGAAGAACCCAACCCTTGTAAACACAGCGTAGCAAGCAATATACATCAAAAAAAGGTATAAGACTGAAATTCTAGTGTGTATAAGTTGGTGATGGGCGTGAATTTTTACATGGAGGACTCGGACATTAAAAAGTGGCAGGGACTCGGACACCAGGGACTCGGATGAGGAGGACTCGACTACAGCCCTGCCTGTCACTTGTGACAGATATAATGAAATCTTCCTGGAAGCCTTTTTACTTAAGGGAATCGAGATCAGAATTATGCAATGCATGAGCTGGAACTAGCAGCAACAAAATATAAGTTCAATTGAAAGTTGCAATGCTGAACTTTTTTCAAAGAGCAGTTGTAGTTTTGCAGGGATTAATGTATTTCTAATGTACTCCAAATGATCCTCTGAAAGAAACCAATTGAAGAAGAGGAGCCGGAATGAACTCAGCTCTAGTTTCCAAGCAGTAAAGCTCAAGAGATTAGAAGTTGCTCATACGTTTATCTTTCACAAAAATCTCAATGTCTTCAGTGGGGATTTTGTTATCCTTTAGGCTAGAAATGGCACAAAATTGTACAACTGGTTATCTTTCGTAGCAACGGCTAAACTTGCTGCATGATCTAAAGGGAAGTGGCTGCTCTTCACACGGTTGCTAAACAGTGATTCTGGCGGTGAATACAAGAGGGGCAGACAATGATTGAATGGTCCCATTATAGCAGGATTGATACCAAGTAATGGCAACTTCTCCAGCGCTGTCCAGAGGAGATAGAAACCCACTCACAACCGCCGGCTGCATGTGGCTGTGGGTATTCACGATATTGTCATTGTCAGAATCTGAAGGTGACTGGGGGAAGGCAGGCATGTGACAGCTTTTGTGGGTGGTCATTCTATAAATACATAGTTGGCAGGAGGCTAGGGCTAGAAGGGGCTCAGCCTCTCCCCACCCACCCAGTTTATCTTCAGCTCACCTCTGATCGGCTGTCGGTCAACACAAAGATTCACTTAAGTTAAAAAGGACTGACATTTTAACTGAGTTTTACTCAACCCTCCCCCCACACCCCCAACCCCCTGCCCAAGAATATTGTCATCCATCACCTATGAATAAAGCTGATGGAAATTTCTGATTCTCAAGTCCAATCCTTTGCCATTTCTTGACCTCCACTGCCCCAACCCCATCGCGGATCAGTGGATAGACTAATGATTTTGTTGTTGTTGTCTACCGGTACATTATACTTTTGTTTCCTCCGAGGAAAATCAACCCATGTTTTATTGTGCAACATATGCCTTGCCAGACATCCTCCTCAAATTCTTCAAATAGCAAAAGATAAATTCACCTGCCTTTTTAATGAGACTGAGAAACGTGGGGTGGGGTGGGGGAAGGGGGTGGGTGGGGTGGGAATCACAGAGGGAGAATGCTCATGATGGGGCATATAAATGAAGACGTGCCAGACTTGATGAGCTCCTGATCCTCATTCAGGCAGTTTAATGAGGTGTTTTTTTTATGCCTTTCAATTTCAGTGATGGATGATGCCGTGGAATCACTTATTGAAATCTTAGCCTTACCAGATCTCCTTTACAGCTCAATTTTCTTCCAGTGACTGCAGCAGGTAAGTAGCTCCACTTGTTGTTATCTAATTTTCAATCAACCTGCAAATTCATTGGGACGTTTGGGATTGTCTAAGGTCAAATAGGCGTTATATTCAATTCTAACTTGCAAAACGTCCTCTGAACATTAACACCACAAGATTAGCACTGCTGTTTCACCAAAGCTATCTTTCTCTTACAGCTGCTGATCAAGCACTTTCTCGTTTTGGTTTCAGATTTCCAGAATCACTTTTTTTTTCCTCTTTATCTCAGAGCACTTTTCAGTAAATTGGAAACAACAACAAAAGTTGCTGGGGAAACTCAGCAGGTCAAACAGCATCCATGGAGAAAGGAAAAAGAATAAACATTTCGGGTCTACAACCCTTCGTCAGGACTGCCTTGGGATGTCCTCAATGTCTTGGGACGTCCTCCCAGCGTGAAAGGCGCTCTGTGAATGTAATTTTGTTGTTGTTGTATTAAGTGGTGTGGAGCCAATATTTTAATTGTGGAAAAAGCAAAGATTTTCTGCAAACAAACATCAAACCCAAACATTGTAAATAGAGGGAACCATACACAAACAAACCAGGTCACTCCTAGTGCCCTTTACAGCAGAGACTGGACATGGTGCTGCAGGAGAAAGCTATGAATCTTAAGAGAGGTTCAGATTATTATTATACAATATTATTATTATTAAGTTAGACCATTTGATCTCAACCTTCTAGAATACCCCTTTTGCCAACTGCCTTTCACAGCATCTTTTGTCTTTTGAACTAGTCTCAACTACCCTTCCTGTGTCAGTCCTGACTGTGCCCTTTGCGACTCTAGACCTACCTCTCGATGTGAAAGGCATTCTATAAATGTAATTTTGTTGTTGTATTTTGTTGTTGTTATATCCTCTTGTTCTACTGTCTCAGCGAATCTGACAGTTTTGTTTGGGTTTACTTTCTCAATCCTATTTAAAATCTAATAAAGTCTCCTATGAGACTTTCAGGACAAAGAGTCTACTTGTTGCTCGTAGCTCATTCCTCTAAATACTGGGGATCTCCTCTCCAGTGCCTGTAGGAGCTGGGCAACCCCCTTGAAGGTGTGGTGACCACAACTGTTTGCAATGCAGTGTTTGAGGTGTGGTCTGAGGAAACCACCATATAGCTTGAGTATGTCTCGCCCAGAATTCTGCCAACTTTACCATACGTTTTCCAACGATGTGTTTATTTTCAACATTTCTGCAAAACTTTTAGCCGCTTCATCTAAATAGTTTTGTGTCAATCTAGAAGAAAAACAAAATCCGAGTTTGTCATCATTCCTTGTGCAATTCCCTCCCTCCCCTCCCTGTGTTTCTCTCACTCTATCTCCCTCCCGCCTTCCATCCGTCCCTCCATCCAGATATGGAATAAAATTTCTGAGCCCTCTCACACAAACAATTTGTGTTGAAGAGAAGACTTTAAACATTTTTTAAAAATGTATAATGTGAGAAAAAAAATCAAACTTGAGTCTTTGATTACTGATCACATAAAGTTCATGCGGGGATTGGAAAAAAAAATCACACTACAGTTACTTTATCCTGTGCTGTATATTTAACGCTACTATAACTCGCATTATAATATGCATTTTACTCACGCAATATTCCAGGCAATGCTCCATATCTGTGTAGTGGGCGATTAGGGTGAGTGTATATATTTAAACCGTGCACTGATCACATTTTCTGCAATACAGCCATGCCCACATTTTCTTCATAAATAGAATATTTAAATCAAAAACATGTGTGTGTGCTCCTTATCAGTATTGTACAGTTCATTCTTGCAGGCTGAACATTTTTGTTACTACAGAAGAAAAAATAACCTGCACTTTTATTGAGCTTAATCACATTGAAATGTCTCAAACAGCTTCATGGGTGAGTACAGTACTGTCAAATGTAGTGACTATTTGTGTAGTGGGGTAGCTAATTTATGTGCAGTAGGAAACTAAGAATAAGGAGCAGGAGTAGGATATTCGGACCCTCGAGCCTGGCTGATCTTATTGAATGATAAAGGTCCTACAAACATCCATGCAGTGAATGGACACACTTTCTGTAAGATTGTTGTCCAGGACTTCCCTATCTTTTCAAATTGCACCTGAGGATCTTTAACAGCCACCCCAATAACAAGCAGATAGGATGATTTCACGTCACATTTAAAGTATAGCACCACCACTATATTTACAGTACAGGAGAATATTGCAGTAAACAAAATTTATCTCCTGTAAATATATTAGTTCTGACTTTACAGACATTTTTCTTCCCAGTATTGTTATTATGGTGAATTCTCTTTACAATATATTCTGTGAAGCACTTTGATATGTCTAGAGGATGTAAAAAGCCCTATATCAAATGCAAGAATTACTATTATTATGGTGATGTTTCAAAGCAGCTCGGTGGGTAAGATCATATAGAACATAGTGGAGTCCTGTAGCATATTGGTTAGACCCAGGTTCAATTCCTACATAGGGTGAAACCTTAGGCAAAGTTTCTTACGACACACGCCTCTGTTTATCTAGCAGTATGTAGGAATCCGGTTAGTCGATTGGCAGATCGCTTTTCCAGGTGTAATAATCCCTTTCAAAAAATTTGAATAGTTTGGTCACTCAATCCATGACTTTTTGTGTGCAATTGGCTGCCATGTTTGACCCACAAAAATACACAGCCAATTCATTTTTACAGTATATTCTGTGAAGCGTTTTGAGACATCTCTATCAAATGCAATGATTATTATCCTACAGATGTTTGCTGAGTGCCCCAAGTGATCCTCATTGCCTACCAGAATATCTTCAGGGCGTTGTTACTGCGGAGTGCAGTGGCTAAGTGTTTCCCACCTTCTGGTGAGATCTGATTTGCTGCGAGGCTGAGGAGATATGAAAAGAATTGATAAGATTTGTCTTCATTGCCATGATTTCACCCCCAAACTATAATTTAACCCACATTACACTTCCAGACAAGAGGGGGAAAAAATCGATCTCAAAGTTGAGTTTGTTACTGACAGGCAGGATAAGCTGCCGGGGCGGATCAATAGAAATGATAAAGTAAGAATATAACCATCTCACCACAATACGCTCTGCTTTTCTGAGAATGAATGATTTTCTGTACATTGCTAACAATCTCACTTTTATTCGCACAAAATGTGATCTGCAGAATCAATACTTTAATGATGGGCAACAATAAGATTCACATTTGATTAAATGTGACTAAAAGTCATTTAATATCATATCCAATCAACAAAGAGTTGACCATTTCACTTTTGTCTCTTTCTCTCTCGGGTCCCAACGAGACTTGAATAATTATCAGAGAGTGAAACGGAGGAATGCTGATTGTCCACACCGGTGTTGTGAATATGTGTCCCTCAAATCCCAAAGGTGACATTAATTATCTGCTGCCTCAACCTCATTTATCAATAATGTAATATTACAAATAGAGGCTGCAATTTTCACTCCATCCTTTCAGCGGTGCTCAACCATCAGTCTAGTTCCAGTATTCACTTCCTTCTATTTGCATTTAGTTCTATTCATCTAATTCCCTGAATATCTGCTAAATCTCCAACTTGATTTGCTGCCTGATTAGCTCTTTGAGTCATTTCAATGTGATTAAGCTCAATAAAATTCCAGGTTACTTTTTCTTCTGTAGTTGAGGAAGATGGCTATGAGCAGCAAGGACTGTGTATCAGATTCAATTTGATTCAGTTCGAAAATGAATTCAATCTTTTCTGTAAATAGGACTTCATTCTGGGACTGATCAAAGGCATTAAGGCAAGGGAGAGGAATGCCTCGAAAACACTCAAATGAGTGATGTACAAACCACAACAACAACAACAAAATTACATTTATAGAGCGCCTTTCACATCAGGAGGACGTCCCAAGGCGCTGAACAGTTAGGTCGTGACCCGAGCAGTGGGGTAGAGGTTGGGGTAGGGGGAAGGAGATTAGGAGAGGGGGGAGAGTTCAGAAGTGAGCAGAAGGCACGGTCGAAGAGGAAGATCTTGAGACCGGCCTTGAAGGAGGAAAGGGAGGAAGCGAGGCAAAGGGATTGCGGGATGGAGTTCCAAAGTGCGGGGACAAAAAGGCTGAAAGCCCGGCCACCTATGGTAGGGCAGTTCGGACGAGGGACATGGAACAGGCCAGAGCTCGCTGAATGGAGGGGATGGGCAGGCTGATGGGTAGACAGCAGGTCAGAGAAATAGGTGGGGCAAGGCTGTGAATGGCCTTGAAAGTGACACTTTCACAAAGAACACAAAGGAGACACGTAAGGTGACATGTGGTGACATACATTTACTCCACTCAGTAGAACTCAACAGTAGTTGACATGGGACAGATTGTAACTCTGAACTGAAGTAAAATGCACTTTAGAGAAATTAGGGTATTGCTGGACGAGGACAAAGCTAAATTCCAAGTCATATGGAGATCTAATATTTAAAGGTGAACATGGCAGCTAATTTGTGTAATATCCTACAAACAGTCACAAAGTGAATAACCAATTTTATCTGGAGGGTTGGCCAGGACACTGGGAGAAACGCTATTCTCTTTTTACCATGAGATCTTTAACATGAGCCTAAAGGGCAGCAGACCCTGAGTTTAATGCCACATCGGAAGAATGGCACCCCTGACAATGTAGCATACCAGTGGAGCTCCTGTAGCTCAATGGTTAGAGCACTCGCCTTACAAGTGTGAGACCTGTGTTCGAATCCAGGCAGATCAGGGTGAAACCTTGGGCAAGTTTCCTTACTCCACATGCCCAATAATAATCCCTCTAAAAAATTTTTTTTAAAAAATTGGTCATTTCAATCCACGACAGTTTCTGGGACACTGCTGTGCGCAATTGGCTGCTGCGTTTCGCCCACAAATATACAGGCAATTCACTTTACAGTATATTCTGTGAAGTGCTTTAAGACGTTGATAAGATGTGAAAAGCGCTGTATCAAAATGCAAGGATTATTATACCGTGGCACTGCATTTGAGTGTCAGTTTGGACTAATACAAGTTGAAAGTCTCAATGTGGACTCTATATATTCCGGACTTCTGCACCAATGGCGTTTCAATTCAACTTGAGCTAGCAGTGCTGCTATTGAGTTGGGAGAGAGGAACGTCAACATCAATCAGACACTTGTGGTTTGGACTTTCATGTTTTTCGCTGACAGACTGGGGGAGGGGAGAGAGACGGCAGGGGGGGTTGGGGGGGAGAGAGAGAGAGACGGCAGAGGGGTGGGGGGGAGAGAGAGACGGCAGGGGGCGGGGGGGGGAGAGACGGGGGGATGTGATAATATACTGACAGACAGACAGAGATGGGGGGGTGGGGGGGGTGAGAGAGGAGAGAGACACAGAGACACAGACAGAGAGACACAGAGATGGAGAGAGTGAGTGTGAGAGACACAGAGAGAGAGATATTTACCTCCTGAGATAGGCCCCGAATGCGCGCGCACCTTGCGCCGCGCCCGCATGCGCAGTACGAAAAACCCAGAAATATCGATATATCTCGATATGAGCCCGTTGATATATCTAAATCGGAAAATTTCCATATCGACGGACCCTAGTTGGAAGTTGATATAGGATTATTCCAGCCATCCTATGAGATGGAATGGTCTTGACCAAGGAGCAGAGAATCAAAATGGACAGGCACTCTGGGCCATTCTTGTACAGTAATGTATATATACTGCTTTCTGGTTATACAGCGTGTTTGGAAAGGCTCAGGAGTGAATCAAACATCGCTCTCCTTTCTTAGGGATATCGATTTTTTTTTAGCAGCCAAGCAAAGGAAGCAGTGAATGAAACATTTTGTCCTAAACAAAAATAGGGTAAACAATAGGGTAAACTGATGGGAAAAATTGTGACTGAGCCACTACACCACTTTTGAAAGGCGTAACTGACTGTGCACAGCAGTTGAGAGAAACTATTTATTTATAACTAGTTAGAAGTTATGAGATGACCACACCAGATGGCCAGGTGGACTCAGAATAATAATAATAATCAGCAATAATCCTAATCACCAAAATCACCATAATCATCATAATAATCATAATCCTTGCATTTGATATAGCACTTTTCATGACTTCTAGACGTCTCAAAGCG
This sequence comes from Hydrolagus colliei, assembly GCA_035084275.1. Taxonomy (NCBI): domain Eukaryota; kingdom Metazoa; phylum Chordata; class Chondrichthyes; order Chimaeriformes; family Chimaeridae; genus Hydrolagus; species Hydrolagus colliei. The sequence goes on along the minus strand of CM068743.1, from coordinate 34,031,401 downwards.
CTTCATAGAATATACCATAAATTGAATTGACTGTAGAGTTTGTGGGCTAAATGCGGCGGCCAATTGCGCACAACAATGTCCCACAAACAGTCGTGGATTGAAATGACCAATTATTGATTTTTTTTTAGGGATTATTATTAGGTGTGTGGAGTATGGAAACTTGCCCAAAGCTTCACTCTGCCTGGAATCGAACACAGGTCTCACGCTTGTAAAGTGAGTGCGCTAACCACTGAGCTATGGGACTCCAGAATGATGTCAATAAGATGAAAAATTAAAGAATCATGTAATCCTTGCATTTGGTGTGGCACCTTTCACATTGAGAGGACATCTTAAAGTGTTTCATAGGATTTACTATAAGGTTTGTTTTTGTGAATAACTCACGCAATGTAACTAATGATTTTAATCAGCAAGTTGGTCCTGAAAGAGTCGGGTTGCAATCTCACTAGACCAGTGCAAAAATAGGAACCATTCACATCGGGGAAGGAGTCCTATAGCTCAGTAGTTAGAGCACACGCCTCGCAAGCGAGAGATCTCGGTTTGATTCCCAGCAGGGCGAAACCTTGAGCATTTCTATTTACCTAGCATTAAGTAGGAATCCAGTTGTTTGTCGATTGGTAGATCTCTTTTCCGAGGGTAATAATTCCTTTAAAAAAAAATGATAATAATAAATTGGTCACCCAATCCACAATTGTTCGTGGACACTGCTGTGCGCAATTGGCTGCCGTGTTTCGCCCACAAAATATAACAACAACAACAACAATTTACATTTATAGAGCGCCTTTCACGTCGGGAGGACGTCCCAAGGCGCTGAACAAGTGGTGTGTGACCCGAGCTGGGAGGGGAGTGTTTGGGAAGGGGTGAAACACGAAGGGGAGGTAAAAGAGTTCGGGGTGGAACAAAAGGCACGATCGAAGAGGAAAGTCTTCAAATCGGCCTTGAAAGAGGAAAGGGAAGAGGCGAAACGGAGGGATTGAGGGATGGCATTCCATAAGGTGGGAGCGGAGAAACTGAAGGCCCGGCCTCCGATGGTGGGGCGGTTCGGGCGGGGGGCTTAGAGCAGGCCAAGTCCTGTTGAACGGAGGGTCCGGGTGGGCGTGTAGGGGGAGAGTAGATCGGTTAGGTAGGATGGGGCAAGGCCGTGTAAGGCCTTGTAGGTGAGGACGATTGCGGAGCCTAAATATACAATTAATTCACTTTACAATATATTCTGTGAAGCACTCTAAGACGCCTTAAAGGTGTGATAAGGCATTATATCAAATGCAAGATTATTATTATGTACCGTAGAACTGCTCCTTTAGGAGTGGGGGCTATTTGGGAGCTGTGTGCAATGCGCATTCGTTTACCTCAGATTCTTCAGACTTTGCTGAAGTCTTCTGCAAAGCAAGGCTTCTGCAAAGGCTTTAGCACCCCAGTCTCTATCTGATTACCCCACAACCTGTCAAGTGTGAAAACAAATTGTATTCAGCAATTGAAGCTCCAGAGTGAGATGCAATATATGCAATATCTCAATTGTGGATTGAGATGATCGATACAGTGACCGGCACAAGCATAGCTCTAATACTGGATGCTCATTTGGAAGATCTTGCTTCAGAATGCCTGACAACAACAACAAAATTACATTTGTTTAGCACCTTTCATATTGGGAGGACATTCCAAGCCGCGGGGCAATCAGTGTTTCAGACCCGAGCTGGGGCTCGGGATAATAATAATAAGAAGAATAACCCTTGCATTTAATATAGCGCTTTTCATGTCTTTTAGACATCTCAAAGCATTTCACAGAATACACTGTAAAGTGAATTGACTGTATATTTGTGGGCTAAACGCAGCAGCCAATTGCCCAAGGTTTCACCCTGCCTGGATTCAAACACAGGCCTCACACTTGAAAGGCGGGTAGTCTAACCACTGAGCTACAGGATTCCACGTTGGGGAGGATGGAGGACAGTGGGTAAACAGCAAGGAGAAGGAACGAGAAAGCTCATAAAGTCAACAGGTAATGATCATAAAAAGTGTATCCAGTGGCATTGATAACAGCCATGTATGGACAAGTCTTTCTTGTCCATACATGGACATACATTGTCCATACATTGTTGGCCCTGGTGTCAGGGCCAACAATGTCCTAAATAAAATCGGTCACTCACTCCATGGTTGTTTGTGGAACATTGTTGTGTATAAACAGGCTGCAATAATTGTCCGAAAAACATAGTCAGACTGCTTTACATTGTATCCTGTGAAGCACTTTGAGATGCCTCAACAATGTAATATAAGAATAATCCTTGGAACTTTTTCATGTCTTCTAGATGTCTCAAAGAGCTTCACAGAATATACTGTAAAGTGAATTGTCTGTATATTTTGTGGGTGAAACGCAGCAGCGGATTGTGTCCCACAAAGCAGTATCTCACAAACAGTTGATGTGACCAATTTATTATTGTTTATTTATTTTTGTGGGATTATTTCCAGACCTTAGCAGTGAGGAAACTTGCCCAGGGTTTTGCTCTGCCGAGAATCTAAATCGAGTGTCTCACTTACGAGGCGAGTGCTCTAACCACTGAGGTACAGGACTCCAATCTAGGGATTGTTATAACAACATATTCAATCTAAATTAAAATCCTAGACAGCAAGACCCCTTGTATTGTCAAATGCCACATTGATAACCACAACAGTGGAAATTATTTTGGAATATATTTTGAGGCTTGTGCATCCATCTACTCACCCAACGTCTTCTATGGTTTTGCTATTCTGGGTTGCTTTTGCTAGGTGTGCGCCCCTCATGGATGATCATGTTGGCTCCCAGCCTGAATACACATAGCAAATGTGGTTAAGATCCTGTTACTCCTTGACCATTGCTGTAAAACACCTTGAGATGTAAATTGAAATGAAATAGAGTGTGACTAAGTGGTACAGAAGTAAATTACCTCAAGAAAACGAGACTGGCACAGCCTTCAATCAGCTGAGCAATGGCCCTGGCACCAACATCACTTAAATGATTTTTGTAAAGGCTAAAAGGAAGCAAGCACAGTCAGATAGATAAGTAATCAAAAACAAACTCAGTCTTAAACAAACAATCAGCACTAGTGTTAATGGTGTGCTATTTTGAAAATCAATTTGATTTAGTTCCGTTGATGGGTTGCACTCATAGGACTATTTGGACATAATAATTCGGTAATTTGTGGAGCACTGTAGCTCAGTGGTTAGAGCACTCACCTTATGAGGGAGCGACCCAGGTTCGATTCCAGGCTGGTGAAGGTGAAACTCTGGGCAAGTTTCCTTACTCCACATGACCAATAATAATCCCCATCTTGATTCTTCAAAAACGACCCAGCAACAAACGGACAAATTATGCAATGTCAGTAGCTCAAGAGTTACAGATCCACATTCTGCTCTCTGAACATCATGAATTTGGCTGCTGCGTTTCGCCCACAAGTATACAGTTGGCTTTCCTGCTCTCCTTCCCCCTACCCTGACCCTTGCCATCTTTCCCCCCTGGCTCCACTTCCATGACTGTTTGTGGGACACTGCTGTGCGCAGTTTGGCTGCCGCGTTTCTCCCACAAATATACAGTCAATTTTCCCCTCTCTTCATCCTGCCCCGACCCCTCCCCCCCTGCTCTCATCCCTACCTAACTGTACAGCGCTTGGGACGTCCTCTCGACGTGAAAGGCGCTATATAAATTAAGTTTTGATTGATTGATTCATTGATCCCAGCGAGCACCAGCCTCAATCCTTCCCTCCCTTCAATCGAGACTTGTCTCAAGATGCAGTTTGACCGATCGCACTTGTGTTCATCTTTCCACTCCTGGATCCCTTTTAGCTCCTCCCGTGAGCCAGCTTTGAGGTATCATCTCAACAGGAAAGGTCCTACAGTAATATCAATTGTGTTCTATCTACCTGGATGAATTCTGCAACATACACACACACAATGCCAACATCTGTTGCACATTCTCTATTATGATCAGAAAATAACTTGTTGCCCAATGCTGACTTGGAAGACAGCAGCTCTCCATTCCCCAACTTAACACAATTCATGGCGCTTCCAACAACAACAACAACTTAAACTTATAAAGCGCCTTTCACGTCGGGAGGACGTCCCAAGGCGCTGCACAGGAGGCGTGTGACCCGCGCTGGGAGGGGAGTGTTCGGGAAGGGGTGAAACACATGAGGGAGATCGAAACGTTCGGGGGGGAACAAAAGGCATGGTCGAAGAGGAAAGTCTTCAAACCGCCTTGAAAGAGGAAAGGGAGGAAACAAGGCGGAGGGATTGGGGGATGGAATTCCACAAAGTGGGAACGGAGAAACTGAAGGCCTGGCCTCCGATGGTGGGGCGGTTCTGGCGGGGGGCTTGGAGCAGGCCAAGTCCTGCTGAACGGCGGGTCCGGGTGGGCTTATAGGGGGAGAGTAAATCGGTTAAATAGGGCGGGGCAAGGCCATGTAAGGCCTTGAAGGTGAGGACGAGGATCTTGAACTCAATCCTCTGGAGGATGGGGAGCCAGTGGAGACGGGCGAGGGTGGGGGTTATGTGGTCGCGGAGGCGGGTGCGGGACAGCACCCGGGTACACGGGCTGCAGAGTTTTGGATGACCTGCAGCCTGTGAATGGAGGAGCTGGGGAGGCCGACGAGGAGAGTTTCCGTAGTCCAGCCATGAGGTGATGTGCGCGTGCACGAGTGTTTCAGCAGCGTGGGGCGTGAGATAGGTGCGGAGCCTGGCAATGCTGCGAAGGTGGAAATAAGTGGTGCCGGTCAAGGCACGGATGTGGGGGAGGAAGGAGAGTTTACGGTCGAACGTGATGCCGAGGTTCCTGACTGGCTTTGTGAGGTGGAGAGTGCAGCCTTGGATGTTGAGGCTGGCAGCGCACAATGTGCGGAGGCGCTGGCTTGAGCCGATCAGGAGGGCCTCGGTCTTGCTCACGTTCAATTGGAGGAAGTTGTCCCTCGTCCAGCACTCAATGTCGGATAGACATGCTGTCAGAACATCGATGGTCTGGGGGTTGAGGGATGAGGCTGAGAGGTACAGCTGGGTGTCATCCGCATACATGTGGAAATTTACCCCATGTTTGCGGATGACATCGCCCAGAGGGAGCGTGTAAATGGTGAAAAGGAGGGGGCCGAGGACAGAGCCCTGAGGGATGCCGTGAGAAACTGTCGGGGTTTGAGGAGAAACTGTTAGAAGATACAAAATGTAGGCAGTGGGTCAGGTAGGAATGGAACCAGTCAAGGACTGTGCCTTGAAGGTTGAGGTGGGAGGAAAGACGTTGGAGGATGGTGTGATCGACTGTGATGAACGCAGCAGACAGGTCAAGGAGGATGAGGAGGCAGAGGGAGCCCTGGTCGCAGGGGGTTAGGGTGTCGTTTGTAACCTTGACCAGGGCAGTTTCCGTGCTGTGAGCAGGGCGGAAACCTAATTGGAGGGGTTCAAGGAGTGAGTTGAAAGGAAGGAGTGGAGCTGGGAGGCAACCACTCCCAGCTCCAAGGACCTTAGAAAGGAACAGGAGGTTGGAGATGGGTCGGTAGCTTGATGGCTGTGACGCATCAAGGGAGGGTTTTTTCAGGATAGGGGTGATGGTGGCTGTTTTAAGGGAGGTAGGGACGGTGCCTGAGGAGAGGGAAAGGTTGATGGTGTCAGAGATGAGTGGGGCAAAAGGTAGAGCTGGGTGCGGAGGAGTGGGGTGTGGATGGGGTTCAGTGAACATGTGGTGGGTTTCATGGAAGTGATTATTTTTGTGACTGAAGACAGGGAGGTGGGGATGAAAGTATGAAAGGGTGGGGGTTGGAATAGCGGATGGAGGGGCGGAGGTGGAGGAGAGGTGGGGGGAGGAAACCACAGAGCGGATTCTCTCGATTTTGGACTCGAGGAAGCCCAACATCTTCTCGCAGTGTGCGTTTAATAATCTTTCCATTTGATATAGTGTCTGATTGAATCTGCGAGACATCACAAAGTGCTTTGCAGAATGTACTGTACAATGACTGTACATTTTGCAACCAATTGCGCATAGCAGTGTCCCACAAAAAATCATGAATTGAGTGACCAAATTATTATTTGTTTTTAAAAGGATTATTATCCCTGGAAATGATTCGCCGATCAAATAACAACCAGGTTCCTACTTGCTGCTGGTAAACAGAGGCGTGTAGAGTAAGGAAACTTGCCCAAGGTTTCGCCCTACCTGGAATTGAACCCAGGTCGTCTGGATTGCCAGGCAAGTGCTCTGATCACTATGCTACAGGAATCCAAGTGTGAAATTGGATTCCCTCCTTGAAGATAAATCCTGGCCACAGCTGCCTGACATCAGTACCTTCAGTAAATTAGTACCGACTCGATCAAGTGAGAACGTTTTATTTCAAATTGCATACAAGATACAACAGTGAAGAGAGACACCCGTGGACAGCAACAAAAAATCACAGGTTGATAGTCAATGAAAATATACAAAGATCTATTGATTTGTTTTTAAACTTTCTTTTACTTCTGTTTTGTTCCCTTCAGCCTTCGCTGGTGAGTGAGAGTGCTGCTCGCAGGTCCTAGCAGCCGTCCCACAGGGGCTGTTCACTACTGCAATCAAAGCAAAGAGATTATAGAATATTACAGCCTATTCTGCCCATTGTGCCTATGCTGCCTCTTTGGAAGAACTACCCAATCAGTTCCACTCCCTCCTCTTGCCCATATGCTTGCAATTTTTTTCTTTTTAAGTACCCTCTTGAAGGTAGGTTGTTATTGAATTTGCTTCCATCACCCTTTCAGGCAGAGCATTCCACAACTCTCTGTGGAAAACAATTATATTGAATCTGTGTCCCCTGTCAGTGGAAACAGTTCCTCCCTGAACTATTTTATCAAAACCCCTCATTAATAATAAGTTGGACACAATACTCCAGCTGAGGCATCACCAGTGACATAAAAATTTCGCATAACTTCCTTGTATTTGTACTCTGTGCCTTTATTTATAAGATGTGGTTCGCTCCACGCTGAGACTCACTTCTCACTATAACAATAAACAACAAAATCACATTTGTAGAGCACCTTTCATGCTGGGAAGACGTCCCAAGGAGCTGATATTACACATTAGCCAGCAAGACATTTCCTCCCACCTCCACCTCTGCTCTCTGGAACTCCTCCCCAGAATCCCTCCACTCTGCAACCTCTCTCCGTGTCTTTCGTTTCCCCCCCCCCCTAGTTTAAGGCCCATTCACCTATTCTTGGTTTAATGTCCTAACTGAGAGACAGCACCTGCAACGTTCCCCCAGCACTGCACCGGAGTGTCAGCTTAGTGGATATGAGCTCCAAGTCTCAACATATGTATCTTGATCGAACAGCATTTTTAACCTCCGCAGCTCTGAGCAATGCAACGCTAGTTAACCCAGGCTCTCAGCCTTGCTGATCCACCAGCTCTTGATGCAGTACTGAACATGGTGGTGGGAAGCCATCCACGCTCCCTGCTGGCCGGTGCACAGCCCAGCACACAGCCCGACACAGTCCTAAACACAACACACAGCCCTATACATAACATAACATACAGCTTGCCACACAGCCCTAAACACAGCAAACGTACACAGCCCAATACACAACATACAGCCTGGCACACAGCCCTGGAGGCAGCACACAGCCTTACCTTAGACTTATTCTGGACTGGTAAGTACAGCTTAAATTCTGCCGGCAGCTCGTCCTCAGAGTACAGTCTGTCTGAGAAGTAAACTCTCCGAATCCGGCAATTGGCGTGAATCTGAGGCAAATGGCATCAATGCTTTAATGGCAAACATTTTACAAACTAACATTGCCGATTCCCTTAACTATTTCCTGGTCAATGACTGAGGCCAAGGCACTGAGAAGCCACCGTTGGATCAATTCTTGAAAGAAAACAATGTTACAAGGCAACAGAAATTACAACGCAGAGCCTCCAGAGTGGGAGTGAGCACCAGCATCGACAAGATGGGGAGAGAGCAGGGAATGGAATTAGAGTGGAGAGAGTTTTTAATCTAATGGCTCCTGACTGGGCGCTAAGGGGAGGAGGAGGGGTTGGTGCCTGCACTGACCTGGACCCTCAGGGTCTCGATGTAGTTGGTGCCATACGCCCGCCGGGTGAAGTCCGACAGGTTGAACTGGATTTGGTTCCAGCCGTCATCGAGCCTCATGGGCATTGTGCAGATAAAGGGCTTTACTCGCGTTGTGCTCTGGTAGTTACTTGCTCGGAAACGCCGCCGTACATTCTTATCATCCAACACCTATGGAAGCGGCGGGGAGAGGAGAGAGAGAGATGGTTGGAGGAGAGAGGAGGTAGAGCGGGGAGAAAGGGGAGAGAGAGGAGAATGGAGAGAGTAGGGAGAAAGGGCAGAGTGAGTTGGGGGAGAGAAGGGTGGGGGGAAGAGAGAGGGAGAAAGTGGGGAGAAGATGGGATAGAGAGGTAGAGAAAGGTTAGAGAGAGAAAACAAAGGGAATTGAAAAAATTCAAAGAGAGTAGGTGGAATGGCAATAGGGAATGATGGAGAAGGAAAGCAAGTGGGGAGAAGGGGACATTCTGTCCCTATACTTTCTAGTAAAAATAATAAACCTTGCATTTGAGGTAACGCCTTATCATGTCTTTGAGATGTCTCACAGTCAAAGAGGAGAATCTTCATATTCAAACACAATAAAATGAGCTGATTCACTCTTTCTTACCTGAACCTCAAAGGTAAAATATTTCTTTAGGTTCTTGATGATCATGACAAGGAAAGGCAACTTGATCCCGAGGGTTTTCTTGGGATCTGCCGGGCATGTGATGTAGGTGGTGCTGTGGGGAGAGAAGGCAGGGGGGAAACGTAATAGTAAAGAGACGTGACACCCAGAAATAGCAACTTGTGACTTTCTCCTGACAGCAAACGCGCTGTATATCTGTAAGTCGGGATTCTAACTGGGTTGATCTGTAGAAGGTGAACATCAGGAGGCCCGTAACTTAGTGGTTAGAGCGTTTGCAAGCAACAGGACCTGGGTTCAATTCGTGGGCAATACAAAACTGCAAGGATGTTTCCTTACTCTACATGCCTCTGCTTAGCGGCAAAATAAAATTAATAATTTTAATAAAATTTAATTTGTACAGTGCCTTTCATGTCAGAACGTGAACAAAATTACATTTATAGAGTGCCTTTCATGGTGGGAGGTCATCCGAAGGCGCTGAACAGTCAAGGGTCAGGACCTGAGCACGGGAGAGGGGCAGCCTGAGGGGTGAGGCAGAATCTGGCAATGTTATGGAGGTGGTGGAAGGCAGTGCTGGTCAAGGAGTGCTTGTGGGGGAGGAAGGACAGTTCATGGTCAAACAAGACACCAAGGTTCCTGACTGGTTTCGTGCAATGAAGTGTGCAGCCGTGGATGCTGATGCTGCCAGCATCTGAGGTGTGGAGGGTGGGCGGGGGAGGGGGTGGAAAGAGTATATTGAGAAATAAAGACCTTGCAGCCATTAATTACAAACACTCACCTGACATTGGTTCCCTCAACCTCCAGCACCAGAGATTGGATGTCATTATCTGTGATCCTCTTTATGTGTCCATTTCTCACCTGAACACAAACAGATTGAACTCAATCCACAACTGTTTGTGGGACACTCCTGTGTCCAATTGGTTGCAGCGTTTCTCCCACAAAATATACAGTCAATTCCTTTTATAGTATATTCTGCAAAGCGCTTTGAGATGTCTTGAAGACGCTGTCAATTGCAAGGATTATTATTATCTTATCAATAGACCCGAGAGGAGACCTGATAAGAGATCTTCAAATTGGCAAGAGGTTTTCAGAAGGTGAAGAGAGAGAAACTCTTTATACCCACTGGTCAGTGAGTCGGTATCCGGAGTGGATCAATTTAATAACCTCACCAAAACAAGACAACAAGGTTTAAATTTTACCAATGCAAACACATGGTTGGTTAGAATACCAGCCCAACCACCATAACAATTTATCCTTAAATAAATTAATAATATTAATCTTTGTATTTTATATAGCACTTTTCATCTCTTCCAGACATCTCTGTCCTGTCCCTTACAATAATATGAATGTGGAAATGTATGAAAGTAATAATAATAATCCTTGCATTTGATACAGCACCTTAACATATCTTCTAGACATCTTAAAGTGCTTCACAGGATATACCGTAACATGAATTAACTGCATGTTTTATAGACAAAAGTGTCTCCAAGTAGCAATTGCTGTCAAGTTCAGTGATCTGACAGTATCGTTAGTGACTCTAATACTTGAAGGCAGACTCCAATTTACACCCAGCAACGTCCCATCGATAGCCAGAAAATGCCAAGAAAAATAACAACTACACAGCACCCTTCACACAGGACAGCATGTCAATGCACTGGAATTAGACTGTACATCAAGCAAGGCGCAATCCAAAAAGGTAAGTCTTCAAAAAAAATTGCAGGTCACCCAAGTGTTTGACACATACCCATCATTGTGCTTAAGAGACTCCAAACTAAACTGAAAATTTATGCATCCCACCTACACATGGAAATCCCAGTGATAGATTGTTGGAATGGAAAGCACACTCTCTCTCCCTGGAGGGACACATCCTGCTTACCTAAATCTGGAGAGTATCAGGTGCAGGTTGGCAAAAGCCAAGATTTGGGGATCTGAGAGTGTGCGTTGGGGTAACTGTTGGGAGTCTAACCAGTTAAATCAACATAGCTTGGCACTGTGAGCACTGTCTAGCAAGCTCTCCCGCTGCTTCCCCAGCTAGGATCACCATTAGGGCTTTGGCTTGCAGCATTAAACATGCTGAGTGAGATGATTCCCTGTCCCTCGTGACTGGTCCGCCATTCCAGGTCCTGCCAATGAGCCAGCCTGGCTGTGCTGTCATCAGCAGTGTTTTGAAATACTGCAGACCCGCCTGGCTCAGCAACAGGACTAGAGACCATCACAGCTCAATTCTGACATTCCTTTGTGACATGTTGGACAATTCAGCTCCAAGGAGCCAGCGAATACCTTCCCCACTGCCACGCTAATACACCCTAATACAGTGCAGTGGGGAGCGCTCATTGTTGTATGTGGCATCTTTCAGATGTCCGTCATAATAATGCAAGAATTACTATGATAATAGTAATTCTCTATAGGACTTTATAGGACTTTGGTGAGGCCTCAGCTGGAATACTGTGTTCAATTCTGGTCACCACACTACAGAAAGGATGTGAAGGCATTGGAAAGGGTGCAGCGAAGATTTACTAGGATGGTGCCAGGATTGAGGGACTTCAGCTATGAGGAGAGGCTAGCTAGATAGGCTAGGGTTATTCTCTCTGGAGCAGAGAAGATTGAGGGGAGACCTAATAGAGGTTTATAAGATCATGAGGGGTTTCGACAGGGCAAATAGAGAAAAACTATTTCCACTCGTGGGTGAATCTGTGACTCGTGGTCACAGATTTAAAATAGTTTCAAGGCGAAGTAGAGGGGAGCTGAGGAGAAATTTTTTCACTCAGCGAGTTGTTCGAATCTGGAATGCATTGCCTGAAAAGGTGGTGGAGGCTGATTCGATAACAACTTTTAAAAGGGAATTAGATCTTTATTTAGGGAGAACAGGTCTATTAGGCTATGGGGAGCGGGCAGGGCAGTGAGATTGAATCGCTCTTTTCAAAGAGCCGGCACAGACTAGATGGGCCGAATGGCCTCCTTTTGTGTCGTAAAATTCAATTAAAAATAATAATAATAATAAAATAATAAGGATCCTTGCATTTGATATAGCGCTTTTTACGTCTTCAGGACGTCTCAAAGTGCTTCACAGGATATATTATAAAAGTGAGTTGACTATATATTTTAGGGCGACTGGGCGAAATGCGGCAGCCAATTGCGCACAGCTGTGTCCCACAAACAATCATGGATTGAAAAGACCAATTTGTTATTGTTTTGTTTCTTGAGGGATTATTATCAGGCGTGTGGAGTAGGGAAACTTGCCCAAGGTTTCACTCTGACCTGGAATCAAACCCAGGTCTCTTGCTTGTAAGGCGAGTACTCTTACCTACTGAGCTACATGACTCCTCAACAAACAGCCCTTTCAGAGAGCCATAAGACAGGATCCAGTATAACATACAAAATCATTTATCATCCTTACGGAGGACGTCTCAATGCTCTTCACAGGAATTACTGTAAGATGCAGTGTCTGGGTATTTTGTGGGCAAAAGAGGGAGCCAGTTTACGCACAGCAATGTATCACAAATAAGCATAAAAGTGGGTGACCAATTTCATCTGGGGTATTGTCGGCCAGATGTTAGGAGAGAGAAACTCCCTTCTCGTTTCTAACAGTGCGGCGGAATCTATGACATCCACCTAAACAGGTACAGACAGTTCTCATCTGAAGGATGGAGTATCTGACAATGCAGCTCTCTCTTCAACACCTCCAGTGTTGGAGGTGAAGCGTCGATGGGCTTTTGTGGGTTTCGCCCAGAAATAACACAGTCACTGTACTTTATACAGTATCTCAGAGCAGTGAAGCGCTTTGAGACGTCTAAATAATCCCTCCAAAAACAATAATAAAATTGGTCATTTCAACCCATGACTGTTTGTGGGGACGCTGCTGTGCGCAATTGGCTGCTGCGTTTCACCCACAAATATACAGTCAATTCACTTTACAGTATATTCTGTTAAGCGCTTTGAGACGTCGATAAGACGTGAAAAGCACTATATCAAAGGCAAGCATTATTATAATCATTGTGATAAGGCACTGTATTAAATGCAAGGATTATTACTGTATATATTTGTTGTGTGGGCAGAGAGACAGAGAGGACAGGCCTGGGGAGGGGGAAATCTTAAGCATTTATGAAACTTTTCTAACATGTTATTTTGTCCCCCAAATCTGCCTGATTTACACACAGCACATGCCCTCCATCACTCCCACTCGCCGGGGCCCGGGTCTAGGCTGCCCTCTCTCCCCGGGTTCGGGTCCCCGCTCCCACCCCACCACCTCCCGGGGCCTGGGCTCCCCGCTCTCCCCGCTCCGGGGCCTGGGCTCCCCGCTCTCCCCTCCCCGGGGCCTGGGCTCCCCGCTCTGGGCCTGGGCTCCCCGCTCTCCCCTCCCCGGGGCCTGGGCTCCCCGCTCTCCCCTCCCCGGGGCCTGGGCTCCCCGCTCTCCCCGCCCCGGGCCTGGGCTCCCCGCTCTCCCCGCCCCGGGCTCACCGCTCTGCCATGGCCGGGGCCAGGGCTCCCCGCTTTCCCCTCCCCGGGCCTGGGCTCCCCGCTCTCCCCGCCCCGGGCCTGGGCTCCCCGCTCTCCCCGCCCCGGGGCCTGGGCTCCCCGCTCTGCCATGGCCGGGGCCTGGGCTCCCCGCTCTCCCCGCCCCGGGGCCTGGGCTCCCCGCTCTCCCCGCCCCGGGCCTGGGCTCCCCGCTCTGCCATGGCCGGGGCCTGGGCTCCCCGCTCTCCCCGCCCCGGGCCTGGGCTCCCCGCTCTCCCCGCCCCGGGCCTGGGCTCCCCGCTCTGCCATGGCCGGGGCCTGGGCTCCCCGCTCTCCCCGCCCCGGGCCTGGGCTCCCCGCTCTCCCCGCCCCGGGGCCTGGGCTCCCCGCTCTCCCCGCCCCGGGCCTGGGCTCCCCGCTCTGCCATGGCCGGGGCCTGGGCTCCCCGCTCTCACCGCCCCGGGCCTGGGCTCCCCGCTCTGCCATGGCCGGGGCCTGGGCTCCCCGCTCTCCCCGCCCCGGGCCTGGGCTCCCCGCTCTGCCATGGCCGGGGCCTGGGCTCCCCGCTCTCACCGCCCCGGGCCTGGGCTCCCCGCTCTGCCATGGCCGGGGCCTGGGCTCCCCGCTCTCCTCGCCCCGGGGCCTGGGCTCCCCGCTCTCCCCGCCCCGGGCCTGGGCTCCCCGCTCTGCCATGGCCGGGGCTCCGTGCTATCGCATCCCCGGAGCTTGGGCTCTCCCCTCCCCGGGCCTGGGCTCCCCGCTCTCCCCTCGCAGGGGCCTGGGCCTAGGCTGCCCGCTCTCCCTGGGCTCGGGTACCTTCTTGTCCCATATCTGGAGCGGCTTGCTGCCGATGCTGTACAGGATGGAGAGGAAGCCGCTCTGGAAGGTGTTCTTGAACATGTCGCCGCCGCTCAGGGCTCCACGGCCGCTGCTCCCAGCGCCGGCCGGTTGCTGGGCTGGTTGCGAGGGCGGTTACCATGGCGCTGCTGTGGGGTGTTGCTAAGCGCGTTGCCATGGCATTTGCCCGCACTCCTCCTCCACCGAAACACACGCTCTGTTTGTTGGATAGGCCGCCATACCTGGCCTATCCCCTGATTGCCAGGTCACTGTACATCACAAACAGGCCATTTGGCTCAACTGGTCTGTGCCAGCGTTTATGCTCCACATGGGCCTTCCTCAACTAAGCCTACAAGCAAAAGCTTCTATTCCTTTCTCTCTCCCCTTCAATACATGGTTATTAGTCAATTGCTTTTTATAAATGTAAGTTTTGATTTGATTTTTGATTGCTTTTCCTTCCCCCCAAAAAGTTATGATTTGGTCACTCAATCTACGACTGTTTGTGGGACACTGCTGAGCGCGATTGGCCGCTGGGTTTTGCCCACAGAGTACATCATCAATTCACTTTATAATATATTTTGTGAAGCGCTTTGAAACATCTCAAATATGTGATAAGGCGCTGTATCAAATGCAAGGTATGGTAAATGATAATTACTATTATCAAATTACTCTATATCGAGTACTCTATACTCTACAAATTACTCTATATAGACCCGGCAAATCACGGTGATGGGATTCCATGCGTCAGGCTCCAGCTTGATCGTGGTGCTGGATTTCCGTGTGTCAGACACCTGGTGGATCATCATGATGGGTGTGTCAGCCTCCAGATGATCATGGGGATCACCATGTGTGTCAGATACCCGGCTGATTATGGTGCTGTATTTCCATGCGTGTCAAACACCTGTCTGATTGCAGAGATACGTTTCTATGTGAGTCAGACACCCAGCTGGTCATGGTGATGGGTTTCCACTTGGTCATAAGAAACCGCAAAATAGTTCGAAAGCTGGAAATCTAAAACAAAAACAGAAATCACTGGGAACACTCAGCAGTGTTCAGGCAGCATCTATGGAGAAAGGAAAGTGACCCGACATCAGAATTGGAGCATGTTGGGAGGGAGGACTAACAGAGAGAGTGAGTGGGAGGCAGCGCAAGGAAGACAAGGGAGAAAATGCAGTAGAGGATAGGAGATGATGGGTTAAAGAGATGTTAATGGTGTAGAACAAAGTGGGAGGGGGAACAATACTGGAGAGGTGATAATAATGTAAAACCAAGAATTACAACCGAACAGGCAGACCCGAGAGAGAAAAGGTGTTTCTGGGACTCGGATGATGTGGTCATGGTCACACAAGATGGGGAGGGTGAGCTGTCATCATCTGAAATTGTTGAAATCAACATTGAAATATATAATGGTCCTAAGAATCTAGAGCCTCAGAGATAGAAGACTACATCTCCCAGAATACATCACGGTGGCTTCCGTTCGGTGATATCACCTCACAAGACGTCTCGTAGTTCCAAGCACCAATGAGATCGAGGAGAGAGTGCAGTTCCGCTGAGGATTGGTTAATCATCGCGTCAATCACCGCGCTTCGGCTCGGCCCGCATTCCACCTTTGCCCCGTCCGCCACGAAACGCGCCGCTAACTTCCGGCGGCGGCGCACATGCAGGTGGTTTAGTGACGGTTGGAAATTAAATCTGTGAAATGATTTTGACCATTTAATGGCGGTTTTTAACTGTTAATTTTTTAGATTGCTGACTCGAGAGTGAGGGTGTGTGAGAGTGACTGAGTGTGAGAGAGAGTGAGGGTGTGTGAGAGAGTGACTGAGTGTGAGAGAGAGTGACTGAGTGTGAGAGAGAGTGAGGGTGTGTGAGAGAGTGACTGAGTGTGAGAGAGAGTGAGGGTGTGTGAGAGAGAGTGAGGGTGTGTGAGAGAGAGTGACTGAGTGTGAGGGTCTGTGAGAGAGAGTGACTGAGTGTGAGAGAGAGTGAGGGTGTGTGAGAGAGAGTGACTGACTGAGAGAGTGAGGGTCTGTGAGAGAGAGTGACTGAGTGTGAGAGAGTGAGGGTCTGTGAGAGAGAGTGACTGAGTGTGAGAGAGTGAGGGTCTGTGAGAGAGAGTGACTGAGTGTGAGAGAGTGAGGGTCTGTGAGAGAGAGTGACTGAGTGTGAGAGAGTGAGGGTCTGTGAGAGAGAGTGACTGAGTGTGAGAGAGTGAGGGTCTGTGAGAGAGAGGTGAGTGTGAGAGAGTGAGGGTCTGTGAGAGAGAGTGACTGAGTGTGAGAGAGTGAGGGTCTGTGAGAGAGAGTGACTGAGTGTGAGAGAGTGAGGGTCTGTGAGAGAGAGTGACTGAGTGTGAGAGAGTGAGGGTCTGAGAGAGAGAGTGACTGAGTGTGAGAGAGTGAGGGTCTGTGAGAGAGAGTGACTGAGTGTGAGAGAGTGAGGGTCTGTGAGAGAGAGTGACTGAGTGTGAGAGAGTGAGGGTCTGTGAGAGAGAGTGACTGAGTGTGAGAGAGTGAGGGTCTGTGAGAGTGACTGAGTGTGAGAGAGAGAGAGGGTGTGTGAGAGAGTGGGGGTGTGTGAGAGAGTGACTGACTGAGAGAGTGAGGGTCTGTGAGAGAGAGTGACTGAGTGTGAGAGAGTGAGGGTCTGTGAGAGAGAGTGACTGAGTGTGAGAGAGTGAGGGTCTGTGAGAGAGAGTGACTGAGTGTGAGAGTGAGGGTCTGTGTGAGAGAGTGACTGAGTGTGAGAGAGTGAGGGTCTGTGTGAGAGAGTGACTGTGTGAGAGAGTGAGGGTCTGTGAGAGAGAGTGACTGAGTGTGAGAGAGAGTGAGAATGTTTGAGAGAGAGTCTGTGTGAGAGTGACTGAGTGTGAGAGTGACTGAATGTGAGAGAGAGTGAGGTCTGTAAGAGAGAATGAGGATGTTTGAGAGAGAGAGTCTGTGAGCGAGAGCGAGGGTCTGAGAGAGTGAGGGTCTGTGAGAGAGTGAGGGTGTTTGAGAGTCTGTGAGAGAGAGGGTGTGTGAGAGTGACTGAGTATGAGAGAGAGTGAGGGTCTATGTGAGAGAGTGAGGGTGTGAGAGAGTGACTTGAGGGTCTGTGTGAGCGAGTGACTGTGAGAGAGTGTGACTGAGTGTGAGAGAGTGACTGAGTGTGAGTGACTGAGAGTGACTGAGTGTGAGAGAGTGACTGAGTGAGAGAGAGTGACTGAGTGAGAGAGAGTGACTGAGTGAGAGAGAGTGACTGAGTGAGAGAGAGTGACTGAGTGAGAGAGTGACTGAGTGTGAGAGAGTGACTGAGTGTGAGAGAGAGTGAGGGTCTGAGAGAGAATGAGGGTGTGAGTGAGTGGGGGTGTGTATGTGAGAGAGAAAGTGGGGCTGCGTATGTGAGAGATAGTGGGGGGGTGTATGTGAGAGATTGAGGGTCTACAAGAGAGAGTGACTGAGTGTGAGGGTCTGTGAGAGAGTGAGGGTCTGTGTGAGAGTGAGGGTGTGTGAGTTGAGAGTGTGTATGAGAGAGTGGGGGTGAGAGAGAAAGTAGGGGTTTGTATGTGAGAGAGAAAGTGGGGATGTGTATGTGAGAGAGAAAGTGGGGATGTGTATGTGAGAGAGAAAGTGGAGGGGTGTGTATATGAGAGAGAAAGTGGGGGTGCATGTGAGAGAGTGGGGGTTTGTAGGAGAGAGTGGGCTTGTGTCCGAAAGAGTGTGTGTGAGAAAGTGATAGTGAGTGAAAGAGTGTCTGGCTTTCCGCAATAAGGTAATGTCAACACTTGTATGATAACCATAATAATCCTTGCTTTTGATGTAGGGCCTTATCACGTCTTCGAGACATCTCAAAAGCACTTCACAGGATATTACCTCTAG
This sequence comes from Hydrolagus colliei, assembly GCA_035084275.1. Lineage (NCBI taxonomy): Eukaryota > Metazoa > Chordata > Chondrichthyes > Chimaeriformes > Chimaeridae > Hydrolagus > Hydrolagus colliei. The sequence goes on along the minus strand of CM068743.1, from coordinate 34,013,603 downwards.
GAAAGCGATCTGCCAATCGACTAACAACCAGGTTCCTAATTGTTGCTAGGTAAACAGTGGCGTGTGGAGTAAGGGAACTTGTCTGTGTGGAGTCCCATAGGTTAGTGTTTAGGGCGCTCGCCTCGCAAACGAGAGGGCCTGAGTTCGATTCCCGGGGGAGGCAAAACCTTAGTACAAGTTTCCTTACTCTGTTTACCTAGCAGTAACTAGACTAACCGGGCTGTTGGATTGCTTTCCAGGGGTTATCCCCTTCTTTAAAAAAAATGTAGTCACTCGCGACTGTTTGTGGGTCACTGTTGTGCACAATTTGCTGCTGCATTTCGTCCACAAAATACACAAGTCAAAGCACTACACTACACTTAACAACAACTCCTGTTATGAAAGACGCTATACAAATGTAATTTTGTTGTTGTCGTTGTGTAAAGACTAAGAATCAGAAGTATTTCTCATTCTTGCTGGCTGTTGCAGAGTTGAAGTGACTGTGGGGGAGCTAGAGCCAGGAGGAAGCTGCCATGTTGACTGAAGACCAGGCAAGGGAGCTGCTGTCTTTCCTGTCGCTGGACACATGGGTTGATGTGAAGGGCCAGGCCACGGGCTACCTGCTAGGTCTGACCGGCAGCAAGGAAGGCTGTGAGTACTTGGGGCAGAGGGTGGACTTCCTGCAAGCGTTGCTGAGGTTAACCCAGGACCGCTCACCTGCCGTGGCCAATGACTGCTACTTCATCCTTATCAACCTGTCCGCAGAGGAGTCTGCCCATGACATGCTGGTGAAGGGAACAGGTCTGCTTCCAGTTCTCCTAAAAAACTTATTGGACCCAGACTACCAATTCTCTGACCAGATCTGTTCCATTCTCTCCAACCTCTCCCGGAGAGAAGTCACGTGCCCAGGGGTATTGCGGGCCATCCAGACTGAAGGCATTGGTCTGGCTCGTATTGTGGAGATTTTTTGCACTGAGGGTTACAACAAGAAAGCTTCACTCCATTACTTGGGTCCTCTGCTCTCCAACCTCACCCAGTTACCCGAGGCCAGAAATTTTATCCTGGATAAGGATAGGTCAGTCATCTTTCCTTTGCCTCTTGTTATAGTAAGGTTCAAGAACTTTTAAGCATCAAATCTGTGTGTGCTCAGCTGCCTTTGCCCTTCCAACCTCCACCCCCTGCGCATCTCCCTCTCACACTGGCACCTGCCCTTCTTTCTTACCACCATTATAACCCACACAAAACCCACTACCTGCTCCCTCAATCCCATCCCTGCCCTCTCCTTATCTCCCAGTTCTCACTCCTTGTCCATCTACTCACAGACCTCATGAACCTCTCCCTGTCCACTGGAACTGTTCCCACCCTCTTAAAAACAACCATCATCAGTCCTATTTTGAAAAATCCTTCCCCGGACCCAGCCCTGCTTTCAAATTATACCCCATCTCCACCTCCCTTTCAAGGTCCTTGAATAAGTCATTGCTTCCCAGCTTCGCTTTTTCCTCACACGCCACTCCCTATACAAACTCCTCCAATTGGGTTTCTGTGCTGCCCACAAGATTATTATCCCTGTAAATGTGATCGACAATTGACTTAACAACTGGGTTTCTACTTACTGCTAGGTGAACAGGAAACTTGTGGAGTAAGGAAACTTGGCCAACGTTTTCCCTCCTGGGAATTGAACTCAGGCTTGTGAAGCCAGTGCTCTAACCACTAAGCTACAGGATTTTGTGTGGGTGGAGTGGAATTAATTGTGTCTCGGTGTCTAATGCAGTATCTGTGTTTGTATCACAGGTGTGTGGTTCAGCGGCTCCTGCCCTATACCCAATTCCAGGACTCTACTGTGCGGAGAGGAGGTGTGGTGGGCACCCTAAGGAATTGCTGCTTTGACTATTGTGAGTCTTCTGCTTGTTTTTATTTTATCCCCTCATAGATCATGTGTGGATTTGGGCTGGTGATGACCCTTGTACATCAATGTCTGTACGCTTTCTTTCATCTTATTTTTGTGTTATTCTGTCTTGAATCATTTCCTTTTGGTCAATGAGCCTCACATCCCCTCTTTCTTACAGGCTCTCTACTCTAACCACATTCCCTGCTCCCCCACCCCCATCGTGTCTGCATGGGTGCTTACTCCCCCACTGGAGCTCTCTACACTAATTTCATGCGAGGTTGGAGCAGTACCAATCTTACCCACAGAAGAAGCAGGTCTAGGAATGCCATGCTTACTTAGAAGATGAGCAATGCCATTGGCATATGTCTTCTAAATGAACAAGTGATCTACATGGATTACAGAGACAGCCCCTGTTTTCCTTCCCCCTTGTTTTATACCAAACGTGATAAAATATTATGTCTGTCTTAGTCTTGGATATCTTCTTCCTTCCTGTCAGCCTACCATACTTGGCTGCTGAGTGACCAAGTGGACCTCCTGCCTTTCCTACTGCTGCCTCTGGCGGGTCCTGAGGAACTAAGCGAGGATGAAATGGAAGGTAAGACAAGGACTGCTTTGGGAGGAGTGCAGTGGGGGCAGCAAAGCATCAAATTCTGCTTGGTTCTCAGCAGGCGGAGCAGTTACCGTATATCTCCGCGTATAAGGCGCACCCGCGTATAAGGCGCACCCCCCGTTTTTGACCTTTTCTTGGTGAAAAAAAACGGAAGCATTTTCAATGATATTGCCGGCAGAAGGGAGGAGAGACAGGAGAGACAGGTAGGTTGGGAGAGAGGCAGGCAGCCCGGGAGGGAGGGAGGGAGGGAGAGCGGCAGGTCGGCAGCCTGGGAGAGAGAGAGGGAGAGAGGCAGGCCGGCAGCCCGGGAGAGAGAGAGAGGGAGAGAGGCAGGCCGGCAGCCAGGGAGAGAGAGGGAGAGAGGCAGGCCGGCAGCCCGGGAGAGAGAGAGGGAGAGCGGCAGGCCGGCAGCCCGGGAGAGAGGGAGAGCGGCAGGCCGGCAGCCCGGGAGAGAGAGAGGGAGAGCGACAGGCCGGCAGCCCGGGAGAGAGAGAGGGAGAGCGGCAGGCCGGCAGCCCTGGAGAGAGAGAGGGAGAGAGGCAGGCCGGCACGCAGGCAGGCAGGCCGGCAGGGAGAGAGAGCGGGAGGGAGGGAGGCAGACTGGGTTCGGCAGAGGGTAAGCACAGCACTGAAGTCCGCTGCTGCTGCCGCTCCCCGTCACCCGCTCCTCCCACCCCCCGCCGGACACTGACCAAACCCCGGCTGACAGCGCGCCGGCCGCCCCTCCTGTTTACTGTATTTCCGAGGCTCAAAATTGCTTGTATCTGCGTATAGGGCGCACCCCCCACTTTCGAGATCTTCCGACCTGAAAAAAAGTGCACCTTATACGCGGAGATATACGGTAGGTGTACAGTTAACCTCATTGTCTCCTGGGTTATCATTATTGGGAGGTGAGAGTGTTGCGCTGACTGCCTGTCCTGTGTGTTGGCTGTGATGTGTGTGAACTATGCTGTGTGTGGGTTGACTGCCTGTGCTGTATGTTACAGGGTTGCCTGTGGATCTCCAGTATCTGCCTGAGGACAAGCAGCGAGAGAAGGACCCAGATATCCGCAAAATGCTCATTGAAGCCATTAACCTTGTAGGTAGATGAGATGGTGAGGGGTGCGGAGTGAGGGTGTGATGTTTGCTAGGGGAAATGGAGCTGGTGGTGGGGTGTATTGAAATTCATAATTGACATCCTCTCTCTCCGTGACCAGAGCTCACTCTCCCTGTTTGACCTCTCCACTGCCCTCAACATCATGCCAGCCTCAACATCATGCCAGCCTCCTCCAAAATCTCTCCTACCTTATTGTGGTCGCTCCATCCGTGGGACCACATTGTACTGGCTTCAGTCCTACTTAACCAAATGGCATCACTTTGTCTCTGCTATGGAGCTCTCAGAGGGTGTGTGGGGAGGGGGGGACAACAACAACAGATTGCATTTATACAGCATACTCCACAACAGGATGACCTCCCAAGTCACTGGACTGTCATTTGCACCTGAGCTTGGGGTTGGGAATCATTGGCGGTCAGGTCTTCAGCCCCTCTGTCCACAGCCTTTGGAACTTCTCCCCACAGTTCATTTATCTCGCTCCCTCCCTTACTTCCTTCAAGGCACATCTCAAGGCTCATCCTCTTCGACAGCCCCTTCGGGCACCCTACTACCCCCACACTCCCCCATCCCTCCTGATCCCAACCACGCTTGGGTCCAAACCCTAGACTGTCCAGCTCTAGGGACATCCTGAACAGAGAAAGACTGTTCACATATAATTTATTGTTGGACAGGAGTCAGAAAGACGAGAGGGCTCAGGTGGGGTAATAGTCGTGAAGAAGGCGGTAGAGGCAGGGAGAACAAGACTAAGAATATGAAGGCATAAGTGAAGATCTTGAAGTTGATGGGGCCAGTAATGTCACTTGAACATCAATGCTTTGATCTTGCCTCTTAGTTGACGGCGACTAAAAGTGGGCGAGAGCAAGTGCGGAAGAAGAATGCCTATGTGGTGGTGCGGGAACTGCACAAGTGGGAGCCGGAGCCAGACGTTCAGTTAGCCTGTGAGAAGCTGGTGCAGGTAGGAGCATAAGAGCTTACACACCCACCCACCCATCCACCCGCCCATCCACCCACCCACACACTCCCTCCCCATCACTGTCTTTTCCCATCAGTCTATTTGCCACTGCTCTCTCTTTACCACCCCTCACTAGTCACACACAAATTCACACACACATTCACTTACCGTATATCTCCGCGCATAAGGCGCACCCCCCACTTTTGACCTTTTCTTGGTGAAAAAAAGCCCATTTCAATGATATTGCCGGCAGAAGGGAGGAGAGACAGGAGAGACAGGTAGGCAGGGAGAGTGAGAGGCAGGCAGCTAGGCAGCCAGGCAGCCAGGGAGGGAGAGAGGTAGGGGACGGCGATATGGGAATTTTACGGATATGGATATATCGGTTGGCTCATATCGAGATATACCGAAATATCGACATTTTTAGTTTTTTCGTACTGCGCATGCGCGTGCGCATCGGAGTGCGCGCGCATTCGGGGCCTATCTTCTCAGGAGGTAAATATCTTTCTCTCTCTGTGTCTCTCACTCTCCATCTCTGTGTTTTTCTGTCTGTGTCTCTCTATGTCTCTCTCCCTCTCTCCTCTCTCACATCCCCCCCATCTCTATCTATCTGTATATTATCACATCCACCCCGTCTCTCTCCCTCCCCCCCCCCCCCCCCCCCCCGCCGTCTCTCTCTCCCTCCCCCCCCGCCGTCTCTCTCTCCCTCCCCCCCCAGCCGTCTCTCTCCCCCTCCCCCCCAGCCGTCTCTCTCCCCCTCTCCCCCCCCCTCCCGCCGTCTCTCTCTCCCTTCCCCCCAGCCGTCTCTCTCCCCCTCCCCCCAGCCATCTCTCTCCCCCTCTCCTCCCCCACCCCCAGCCGTCTCTCTCCCCCTCTCCCCCCCCCCCCCAGCCGTCTCTCTCCCGATCTCCCCCCCAGCCATCTCTCTCCCCCTCTCCCCCCCAGCCATCTCTCTCCCCCCCTCCCCCACAGCCGTCTCTCTCCCCCTCTCCCCCCCCCCCCCAGCCGTCTCTCTTCCCCTCTCCCACCCCCCCCGCCGTCTCTCTCCCCTCTCCCCCCCCCTCCCCCAGCCGTCTATCTCCCCCTCCCCCCAGCCGTCTCTCTCCCCCTCTCCTCCTCCCCCCAGCCGTCTCTCCCCCTCTCCTCCCCCCCCAGCCGTCTCTCTCCCCCTCTCCCCACCCTAGCCGTCTATCTCCCCCTCCCCCCAGCCATCTCTCTCCCCCTCACCCCCCCCCCCGGCCGTCTATCTTCCCCTCCCCCCAGCCGTCTCTCTCCCCCTCACCCCCCCCCCAGCCGTCTCTCTCCCCCTCACCCACCCCCCCAGCAGTCTCTCTCCCCCTCACCCCTCCCACCCACAGCCGTCTCTCTCCCCTCACCCTTGCATACCTGTATATTGTATTCGAGGACTATGAATACAAGATGGCGGCTTTGCACCTCGGTCTGTGCATTGTGTATAGAGATGAGCATTCTGGGTCTTGTAGTTGATTGTGCTCGCATCCTGATTTTTTACCTCGATATATCGTTTTTCGATATATCGATATTTTTGAAATGTCTATATCGGCATATCGATATGAAAATCATATCGGGTTTTAGCGATATACCGATATATCGCCGTTCCCTAGAGAGAGGGAGACGGGCAGGCAGGCAGGCAGGCAGACAGGAAGAGAGGCAGGCAGGGAGGGAGGCAGACAGGGAGGGAGGGAGAGGGAGAGAGGCAGGCAGGCAGCCAGGGAGGGAGGGAGAGAGAGAGAGAGAGAGGGAGGGAGGGAGGGAGGGAGGGAGGCAGGCAGGCAGGCAGCCAGGGAGGGAGGGAGGGAGGGAAGCAGGCAGGCAGCCAGGGAGAGAGAGAGGGAGAGAGGCAGGCAGGCAGGCAGCCAGCCAGGGAGAGAGAGAGGGAGAGAGGCAGGCAGGTAACCAGGGAGGGAGAGAGAGAGAGAGGGAGAGAGGCAGGCAGGCAGCCAGGGAGAGAGAGAGGGAGAGAGGCAGGCAGGCAGCCAGGGAGGGAGAGAGGCAGGCAGGCATGCAGGCAGGGAGGGAGGGAGGGAGGGAGGGAAGCAGGCAGGCAGGGAGGGAGGGAGAGGCAGGCAGGCAGGCAGGGAGAGAGAGCGGCAGGGAGGGAGGGAGGCAGACTGGGTTAGGCAGAAGGCAGGCAGCAGGCACAGCACTGAAGTCCGCTGCTGCTGCCGCTGCCCAGGCGGCCGAGGCCGAAGCCCCGTCACCCGCTCCCCCCAACCCCCGCCGGACACTGACCAAACCCCGGCTGACAGCGCGCCGCCCACCCCTCCTGTTTACTGTATTTCCGAGGCTCAAAATTTTTTGTTCCTGCGTATAGGGCGCACCCCCAACTTTCGAGATCTTCCGACGTGCAAAAAGGTGCGCCTTATACGCGGAGATATACGGTATATACTCAACAACAACAGCTTGCATTTATATAGCGGCATCCAAGTCAGGCAGTGACTCAGTGCGCTTCACAATGGCGGAGCCTGGGACCGAGCGGGGGGAGGGGGAAGGTGATCGTAAGTGCGGTGGAAGTGAAAGGACTTCAGGCACGACTTGAAGATGGAAAAGAAGGGAGTGAGGCAATAGGATTGAGGAGTTTCGGGGTGTAGTGACTGAAAGTACGGCCGCAGATGGTGGAGCGGAGGATTTGGGGGAGAGGAGGAGGCCAGATCCAGTAGAGCAGTGACAGTGGGTACTGCTGTGAAGAGAGAGGAGGTTAGAGAGGTAGGGGGTGCAGAGGAATGGAGGGATTTAAATACAAGAATGAGGATCTTGAAGTCGATCCTCTCTGTGACTGGGAGCCAGTGAAGTCTGGCGAAGATTGGGGTAATTGGGGAGTGAAGTTTGGTTCGGGTGAGAATGTGGGCAGCAGAATTCTGTATGAGCTGGATTTTATGAATGGTGGTAGAGGGGAGACTGGCGCGGAGAGTGTTGGAGTAGTCCACTCTTTTCAGAATCACGGAGAGCCCCACTGTGTCCCACTTGTCCCTTTTGCTCCCTCCTGCACAAACATGACTTTATTTTGGTCATGCACATATCCAACACAGATAGATACCCAGCACCATGCTTATAAATACCCAAACTAGATATAGTTCCAGTTGTATATGCCACCTGTGTTTCTCTCCAGGTACTGATATCAGATGAGCCCGAGGAGGGGATGGAGAATCTGTTGGAGGTAGAAGTGCCAGAAGAGATAGACCAGAAACTAAGGCAGCAGGATGAGGATGACCAGCGGTTCATCGAGAAGGAACGAGAGGAGCTTCTGAAAACGGAAGAGAAGGAGAATGGACACAGAGAGAGCGGAGAAATGCCAGGAGGACTGCAGAGATAGCGCTGTGCTGTGCGGAAAGACTACACCAAGCTATGATGCTGCCAATTCCTGCAATGTCAGGTCTCAGCTTGGCTCATTTGGATGTTCTCTTGTCACTGGGGTACGAAGTTATGTGTTCAAGCCCCATGTCAGCATTGAGCTCCACTCCGTCCAGCGCAGAACTGGGGGATCGCTACAAGGTACAGTCCTTCAGATGAGCTCTTAAAACAGGTCCCGACAGTGTCTGTTCAGGTGGTTAAAAATCCTGGGTGCTATTCAAAAATAGTTGAGTTTGTTACAGTGTGCTGTCTGCTGATCCTCTAAATTAATTATGCCCACAAAATACACATTCAATTCACTTTACAGTATATCCTGTGAAGCGCTTTGAGATGTCTCGAAGACATGATCAGGCGCTATATCAAATGCAAAGATTATTATTGTTATTAATGAATTAGTCATTCACCTCAAAGCTGTGTGTGCGAGGAGCCTTGCTGTGTGCAAAACGGTGTTTGCTTGCAAACACACTTACTACCTTTGACCGCATATCTCTGAATTGCTTTGTGACATTTGATGTGATCTGGTGTGATAGAAATGGCCTTGTTTGACTTAGCCTACATCTTTATAGAAACTCTCACAAAGTGGAAGAGGCATGGGACAGGGAGGCATGGTTTGTCTAACAGTGAGCCATGCATGGGTTTTGCTGTCGAGCCAAGATATTCCTCTCTGACATCTGCAAAATGAATCCCTTCATAGAGTTAAAAATCCTCGACTTTGCCTTGTAAGGACCTTGCTCCTTCCTACCTCTGTGATCTACTATCATCATATCTTTGCTCAGCAGTACAGTAAAAGTCTGTTTATCCGGCACCCTCCGGAGGGGGGTCAACTAATTGACTGTTCGATAATCGGGCGGCAAGTTGCCGAAAACCCAACCCCCAAAATTTACTTATTTCAAAACATACCATATTAATACTATACTAAATAGTAACAGAATATTGTATGGATACTTACCAATAAAAATTCCAGCACACAGTAAAATAATCAGTAAAAAAGCATTTTACCGCACTTATTAAATTTACGAACTCTGGGTTTTTAGGTAAAACAGGATAAACAGGCTTTTACTGTACTTTGTGCTCCATGTCCGATGCCTGTCCAGTCCCACCGTGGGTGGTTGGGCCTGCAGCCTCTGCCCCAACCCTTTGGAATTCCATCTCACAGTTCAAAGATTTAACACTGCTAACCAGGTTAGCTGTGCTCTGGCATTTTTCCCAAAGGAGCAAGCGACTCGATGGTGATGAGACCCTTTAACTTCTTGCTGTCTTGCAGTGGAGTCTGAAAATAAGGCCATAAGATCTAGTGAGCTATGGAAATGAATGTGGCTGGTTTCTGTGAGATGCTGATCTAATCAATAAAAATGGAAAGTTTTTGAATGGAATCTTTATTCTATATCTAGAAACCAAAATGAAGAGTGAAAAGAGGAGCGATGTGAGATTTTCCATGAATTAGCATTAGCTGAGGCCCAGCTTGGAGCTTAAAAGCCTGTAGAGTATAAGAGAAAAGAAAGACTGAGGGAGGAAAGGAGAGTTCAGGCCTTGATCCTGGACCAAAGAAGAGATGTGACCAGAGAAGAGCAGAAGGGAAGATTAAAAGGTCAATTCAGAGAAACTATAGTCAAAGGCTTGTGGATAAACCAGAGGCAGGAAGTGTTGCAATGGAATCAGAGGTCAGGGTGATGTCACCTGTGAGAAGCTGTACACGAGCTGGGAGAACCACCTCAGGTATGAGAACAACATTAAACACGGGTAGATTTGGAATCTTTAGGCATGGTGTGAGGGCACCTGCCTCCCTGTTGAAATGATTGTGTTTGAGCCATGCTGGTATTGAGAATGCTGGGGTTGGTTCCCAATGAGAAACAACAACAAAAGCACCACAAAATTATATCTACAGAGTGCCTTTCACATCAGGAGACATCCCAAGGCGCCAAAGCAGCATTCTGTGAAAACTAGTAAGTTTCCACTGCTGGTGGTAGATAAATTTACTGTGCTAATGCCTGCCAAACATTCTCCAATCTCATTCTTGACTCATTGCAAGAAATTCTTATTCTAATTTGAATCTTACCACTGTAGTTCTGGAACAAGAAAAGACACCAACCCAAATCCTCCACTGAGATAATGGAAGCCATATCACTTAGTATGGTGTAAAACTGGTCACTCTCGCTCCACACAGATTGGCTGGCGTGCTTCTCTCATAAAATAGGCACAGTATATCCTGTGAAATGCTTTGACATGTCTCAGTGACATGATAAAGTGTGGTAGCAAATGAAAGGATTACGATTGCTAAGTTTCGGCATTGCCTGTCCCTCATATTCGCATCTACACCTCCAGGTTTCACTGAACCAAGCCGAATACTCTTTAGCACTTATCTGTCTCATGATCCTAGGGAACATAAGAATTAGGAGCAGGAGTAGACCATTTGGCCCTTCGAGCCTGCTCCGCCATTCAATAAGATCATGGCTGATCTTCTCACCTAACTCTGATTACCTGCCCTATCCCCATATCCCCTAATCCCTCTATTTTTCAAAAATCTATCAGTCTCAGCCTTGAAAATGTTCAAGGACTGAGCATCTACAGCCTTCTGGGGTAGTAGTGAATTCCATAAATTCACCACCCTCTGAGTGAAGAAATGTTTCCTCAACTCTGTTCTAAAAGGGTGACCCTTGATTTTAAGACTGTGACCCCTGGTTATAGATTCTCCTACCAGGGGAAACAGTCCCTCAGTGCCTACTTTATCTAGCCCTTTAAGAATCTTTTATGTTTCAATAAGATCCCCCCTAATTCTTCTGTACTCTAGAGAATACAGCCCTAGTTTATTCAATCTATCCTCATAGGTCAGTCCCCTCATCCCAGGAACTAACCTAGTGAATCTACGCTGCAAGTATGTCCTTTTTTAAATAAGACCAAAACTGCACACAATACTCTAGGTGCAGTCTCACCAGAGCCCTATACAGTTGCAGCAAGACTTCCCTACTCTTATACTCTAAACCTTTTGAAATGAATGCTAGCATGCCTTCTTAGTTTGCTTGCTGCACCTGCAAACTAACTTTTTGGGACTGGTGTACAAGGACACCCAAATCCCTTTGAATACTAACACTATCTAACTTCTCCCCCTCTAGAAAATAATCTATTCTTTTATTCTTGCTACCTAGGTGAATAATTTCACACTTGCTAACATTGAATTCCATCTGCCACCTACTTGCCCACTCCCCTAGCCTATCTATATCTTGTTGCAATCTTTTTGCATCATCCTCAGAGCTCACTCTGCTACCTAGTTTAGTGTCATCTGCAAATTTAGACACGTTACATTCAATGTTCTCATCTAGATCATTGAGGTAAATAGTAAATAGCTGAGGCCCAAGCACTGATCCTTGTGGCACTCCACTAGTTACATCCTGCAAATTCGAGACTGATCCGTTTATCGCTACTCTCTGCTTTCTACCTGATAGCCACTCTTCTATCCATGTTAATATTTTCCCATTAATCCCATGGGCCTTAATCTTGAGTAACAGCCTTTTGTGTGGCACCTTATAAAATGCCTTCCTAAAATCCAAATATACCACATCTACTGGTGGTAGGGAGATGACGCTTATTTGACCACGGTCTCTCCCTTAGGCCTTGCTGGAGAAATATTTTGGATTTGCTCATTTTAATGATTACAAAAAAGATGATGGATTTAAGTGGACCCACAGGATTCAAACCAAGTACATTTTGGTCAGGTGGAATGATGTTGCCTCACAGGTTAGGCTTTTAATTGAAATTCAAATCACCACATCTATGGCCTCGCCATAAGAATGTTCTTTTCTCTTCTCAATGTTGTCCCGGAAACTAATCCAGCCAAGGCCAAAACAAACCTGTTCCATGCTAATAGAGAGAGTCTCATTCCTAGCATCTCTAAAATTCTATTCGCTTGCTCTTTCTGTGCTGTGTGTGCTCGTTCTCACTCCCCCACTGGAGCTCCACTCTATCCCCATTTCCTGTTCTCTCTCCATCTTGTCTGTGCTTGGTGCTTGCTCCCCCACTGTATCACTCTAATCCCATTCCCTGCTCTCTCTCAGTCATGTTTGTGCTGCTGCTCTAAACCAATTCCCATGCGCTTTCCCCGTTGTGTCTGTATTGGGACTCTAAACCCATCCCTTGCTCTTTCTACATACTCTTATTTCTCTTACAATTTAGTAACCGGGCTAAACTACTGACACTCTCACCTCTGGTTTTATATTCAAGTCCCACACTAAGATGTTCCACAGTGCACACTGACTCCACAGCTGCACAGTAGGGTTATGGGGGGACTTGATGGCGCTGTATTATTAGAGTTCCCATCGAGACAACAAACTAGGTCTCATTCTTCCTTTTCAAGTGGACATTAATGATCCCAGATACTGTTGATAAAGATAAGTGTTCTGACCATTAATGCTTTAGATAAATTGGACATTCACTTGACATTCACCCTTTCCTTCAGGGGAGTGGGGGCCACGGGACAGGTAAGCAGGGTCTCTTTGGAGCTGAACTGGCTCCAAGGTGACATGCCTGGCAATGGAATGTCAGAATTGAGCCAACCCTCTGTGGCAGAGTCTAGGTGGTTCCTGAGCCAGTCAGGTCCGCAGTATTTCAGGGCACCGCTGATGACAGCACAGCCACCCAAGACCAATGGAAGGACAGACCCGTAACTGGGGCAGGGAGGCATCCCACTTAGCTCCAGTTAGCCCTGCAAGCTGAAGCCCTAACTGGTAGGTTGGTGCTAACTGGACAAGCAGCGGGAAAGCTTGCTAGACAGTAATATCAGTGATAAGCTATGCGGTTTTAGCTGTTTAAGACTCCGGCAGTTACCCCCAAGATATATTCTGGCGGTCCCAAAGCCATGGCTTTTGACAACCTGTGCCTAATATTTTCTGGAATTATGTAAAAAGGATGTGTCCTCCTGACATGAGGCTCTATACAAGTGTAATATTTGTCGTCGTCCTTCCAGGGAGAGAGTGCATTCTATTCCAACAATCTATCTCTGGAATTTCCATGTGTAGGTGGGATACATGGAAATCTCAGCTTGGTTTGAATACTCTAAAGCATGGAGATGGATTTCCGTATGTGTCAGGCACCTGGCTAACCCCAAAAGGCACATTTTTACTTCATGGTTGTATGTGGGACCTTGCTATATATAAATTGGGAAGTACACTGTCACTATACTTGACAGCAATGAGCTGTGAAGTGTTTCAAAATATTTCAACATTCCAGCTGCTATAGCGAGTGTTATTATTTTATATACTTCCCTTTATAACTTTATAACAACAGCCGCTAATGGCAAATCATTCTACGTGTTATTAACTGTGTGTTTGAAAAATTCCTTCTATTTTGTAGTTGTAGTCCTGTAGCTTAGTGGGTGGAGGCCTCGCAAGCAAAGTGTACCTGGGTTTGATTCCCGGGAAGGGCGAATTATTGGGCAAGTTTCCTTACACCACATGCCTCTGTTTACCTAGTAGTTACTAGGAACCCAGTTGTTAGTCAACAGATTAGGCGGATTGCTTTTCGGGAGATAATAATCGCTTCAAATAAATAAATAATTTTAATGATAATTTGGTCACTCAATTTGTGACTTTGTGGAACACTGCTGTGCACTATTGGCTGCCGTGGTTCGCTCACAAAATATACAGTCACTACACTTTACTGTATATTGTGGTGAGGTGCTTTGATTCATCTCAAAGATGTGATAAAGCGATATAATCAAATGCAAGGATTATATAATTATTATTACCCTCTGCTCAGCTCTCTCAGTCCCCATCCTAAACCTACCTCAGTCAAATCAATGTTCTCCGTTTATATTTTTCAAGGTTTTAATTTTTATTTATTGAACAAATGTCAATCTGCTCAGAAACCTCGGCCTATATGGATTTGGATTTTAAAAATGTAGTGAGGGGGTCAGAGCCATTTGGGGTTTGGGACAGTGGAGTGGGGGTGGGGGTGGTGGGGAGAACACAAGAGATCAGGAGCCTCAGGCTAAGAGGCTATCTATTCCTGAACCTCTCTCTCCATTCTCAAAGTTTGGACTCTATCAAGGAAACAAAAGATGAGGTTGGATGAAAGTGAGAAAGGGCCATGAGGATTGACTGACTGACTGACTGTGTGGCTCCAGCCACCCCACCTCCACTCAGTCCTCCCGACCTGGCCTGGCAGCTAGTTTATATAGGGCTTATTCTCTGGGAGGATCTGGCTTTACGCAAATGGAAAAGCCACTCCTGCATGGCTGGGTGTTTGCTCAACAGCTGGGAGTCCCTGGGTGAGGACGAGAATACATTTCTCCGAGCTAGGTCCCGGGGAGGTCTGGAGGTTGAAGGGGGACTTGGTCTATGGTTGAAGAGTTTGCTGGAGTCCTCGAGCTTTCTGCCTGCATCTTTGATGTGTCCGTCGAGTACCTGTGGAGACTGACACCATACTGAGTCCAGATCAAGGCCGGCCCATTCCAGAGACCTCAATTTGTGCATCGGTCCATTTGTCTTTGAATTATAGGCAATAACTTCTATTGCCTTTGAGTTTGCCTTTCCTGATGCTTTTTCTCCTGAGGAAGTAAAATGAAGTTTTAAAGTGCTCGTGCTTGCAACCTAACATACGATATGCAAGATAAAAAAGCTGAAAGCCCATCTAGATCGTCTTCCACCTTCCCGGCGGTCGAATAGACATATGTACTGTATGGTTATTCCCTACAAATAAACTATCTGATTTGTGTTTGAAGGAATCAACACTTCCTGCTTCAGCCATCTCTCAAGGGAATCTGTTGCACAGGTTGTTATTCACTCACTGAATTCGTATTTCTGCAAATTTGTTCCGAATTTACCTCACTTCAATCGCAGGCCATTTCTTCTGGTTTCACTATTCTGGACAAGTTGAAACATATATCATGATCTATATTGTCTAGCCCCTTTAAAGACAGCAAACATATCGCCTCTCAATCTTTTTTCTCTAACCAGAGCCTTCCACTGCCATTGTTATTACAACAATTCCTGCCTTTCCCCCATTGTGGGTGAAGAGCTTTATGGAATCCTCTGGCTTTCTGTCTGGTCCTTGCTCTTCCGCTGGAGCTCTCTAATCTAACCCCATTCCCTGCTCTCCCCATTATGTCTGTGCTGGTTCTCGCTCCACCCACCTACTCTAAGATCATTCCTCATATCTTTTTAAAAATTATGATTCTTCCAAAGTTTACCAAAAACAACTGTAAATAGTGTGACAATCACCACACATTCCTCATCTTATAATTCTTTGTGTCAAAACACGTTAACCTATTTCTAATAATAGAAGTTTAGTGGTTAGACAGTACTCTTTAACAGTCCCATCGGTCATCCCAAATGCCCCCCTTTCCACCCTCCCTGATCCTGACCCCAGCTCGATTCTGAAACATTGACTGTCCAGTGCTTTGGGACATCCCAACGTGAAAGGCGCTATACAAATATAATTCTGTTGTTGTTGCCTTACAAGCGAGAGGACTTGGATTTGATATCTGGGCAGGAGATTCTTGGAAAACAGTGCTATTGCTGGCAAGCTATGCGGTTTTAGCTGATCAGACTTAGTAATTACCCCAATTCACACTCTGGGTCATCAAGCCTTGGCTCTTGCCAACCTGCGCCTAATACATTCCGGAATTAGGTAAGCAGGCTGTGTCCCTCCAGGAAGAGAGAGCGCACATTCCATTCCAACAACCTAACTCTGGGATTTCCATATGTAGATGGGATGCATGGAAATCTCAGCTTGGATTGAATACACTTAAGGATGGTGATAGGTTTCCAAAGGTTTCCTCACCCAGCTGAGCATAAAAAATTCATATACTGTAGATACCAACTTCAGGATAGATTGAGGTATTTGAAACATCATTCGTCCTTCCCTCCTTCTGTCCAATATCAGTGTCTGGTTAGGCATAGGTCACGACACACACCTTTGCTGCCATTCCCTTGGTGTTGCCTCCTGTCTGGGGAGTCCGCGAGGAAGTCTCTAACTCTCTGGAAGATGACGGAGATGGCAGGCAGCATCCAGGGGTGGCCAAGGATCTGTGTCAGCTCAGGCCGTGCCAACGGACACCACTGAAGGAGCTGGCTGATCAGATCCTGACATTCTGCAGTGAAGGAAACCCGGTATCAGAACTGTTACCAGCCTTGGCCAACAAATACAGTCACCACACGTAATGGTATTGTAATAATAATAATTCCTGCATTTGATATAGCCCCATATAATTGCTTACAGCGGTGTCCTGTGACTGTATTTGGGGCACGGCTGTACGCAATTGGCTGCCGCATTTCGCCAAAAAATAGTCAGTCAGTCCACTTCACGGTATATTCTGTGGTGAGCTTTGAGACGTACCAAAGACGCTATATTAAATACCGGATTATTATTATTATTATGACTTATTATTCTTCCTTCTAGCTGAGTCTTTTACCTGGTGACAATTGCTGGTGGAACTTGATGCCTCGCTTTATGAGCTGCAGCATTTTCTGAGGTTGACATTCATTGAAGGGGAGCTTCCCGGTTACCATGGCATAGAGGATCACTCCCCTAGGAGAGAGCAACGTGTACCAACTGAGTGAGCAGAGCCTGAGACAACCTGAGACCAAACCAGCCCACCCCAAGCAGGGGGATGAGGGTGGGGGGGCTACAGTAGCTAATCATACACAGAGAAGTTAGTGAGGTTTATTATGTGCCATGTGTAAAGCGTGTGTAAAAACAGGTGTGTTATTCATCCTGTTGCTTAATAATAATAATCCTTGCAATTGATATAGGGCCTCACTCATCACATAGTTGAAACATCCCCCAGCGCTTCACAGAATATACTGTATTGTGAGTTGACTATATTTTGTGGATG
This sequence comes from Hydrolagus colliei, assembly GCA_035084275.1. Lineage (NCBI taxonomy): Eukaryota > Metazoa > Chordata > Chondrichthyes > Chimaeriformes > Chimaeridae > Hydrolagus > Hydrolagus colliei. The sequence goes on along the minus strand of CM068743.1, from coordinate 33,996,888 downwards.
AAACTCAGCAAAACTTCTCCTCATCCCCCCTCTGGTTCTCTTGCCAATTTATCTTGAATCCATGTGCCCAGGTTACATGTCCTTGATGCCCTCACTGTTTCACAGTGCTTACATGCTCCAGATGTCTGCACGCTCCCCTTTGTAGCTCTTCCCCAGGAGAATCTCTGGTGCGGTGTAGGGGACCGAGCCACAGAAAGTGCTCATCAGACTGCTCTTGGTACACCTCTCGGCCAAGCCAAAATCTGCAGGACAGCAACATGTTAGGTTAATGACAGAAGTGACCAGTGATCCATCCACACACTCACACATACAGCTCACAGCTAGGACGGAATAAATAATAATACTTGCATTTTGATAAAGCTACTTTCTGTATACAGTAGCTACTTGCCTGAGAGGTTTATACATTAAATTAATGTACAGTGTAGTGGAGTCCTGTAGCTCAGTGGTTAGAGCACCTGCCTTGCAAGTGATTCCAGGCAGGTCAGGGCAAAACCTTGGGCAAGTTTCCTTACTCCACACGCCTGATAATAATCCCTCAAAAAAATAATGGTAATAAATTTCAATCCACAACTGTTTGTGGGACGCTGCTGTGCCCAGGTCGCGTTTTGCCCACAAAATCTACAGTCAATTCACTATAGAATATTCTGTGAAGTACACTGAGATGTCTAGAAGATTAGAAGATGTGAAAAGTATTGTATCAAATGCAAGTATTATTATTATAGCACCTTACCACTTCTTTGAAAGGTCTCAAAGCGCCTCACAGAATTGACTGTAAAGTTGATTGACTATATTTTGTGAGTAAAATGCGGTAGTGACCAAATTATTATTTTTTAAGAGATTATTACACGGGAAAAGCAGGAGTAATACCACTTCCCCTAGTGGTGAATAATGAATGCTACACTGCACATTGGTACTTGGTCATTGAAATACTGTAATAAGAATAATAATCCTTGCAATTGATATAGCACTTTATTACATCTTTGAGATATCTCAAAGCACTTTACAGTGTTCAATTGCGCACAGCAGTCCCACAACAGGATTGAATGACAATTATTTTTTTTCAAGGGATTATTACCCCCAGAAAAGCAATCCACCAATCAACTAACGACTGAATTCCTACTTACTGCTGGGTAAACATAGGTGTGTGGAGTAAGGAAATTTGCCCAATGTTTCACCCTGCCTGGGAATCGAATCCAGGTCCTCTTGTGAGGCGCATGCTCTAACCACTGAGCTACAGGACTCTGTTGTATCTTCATCATAGTCCAGGACTAATTTATTTTCTCCCACCAAACCACCCTAGCAGCATATTAGACCCGCTGGAAGTATGGTGAATCTTCCCCATTTTGCCAGGGTTTTTATACAGAAAGTTTATCCTCTCTCACCTGTCAGCTTTATTGCTCCTTGTTCATCCAGTAAAATATTTTCACACTTCAGGTCTCTGCGTAAACACAAATTACCAGTATCAATTCCTCGCCATAATATCTGTGTCACTATGTGACCAGGATAGGGAAGTCTGTGACAGCTTTCCCTGCCTAGCTGTGGTATAAAACTCCCTCTACACCTTGTCCACACTCCCAGGTCAGGGTTATAGATACAGTAAAGTTCCTTTCTACTCTGAATGTCCATACTTCTAACCCAAGTCAGGGTTAGAAGTAGAGTAAGTAGATATCCCTCTACACTGTCCATCTACACTCCTAGTTCAGCTACACATGTAATATATAATAAATACATTTGATAGCAATTCCCAGTTAAAAGCACTTTGAAACGGCTGACATGTTAAGCACTGGACCAAGTGCAAGTCATTAAAACAACAACAAATTGCATATATATAGTGACCTTCGATCTTGGTAGCACCCCAGAGCGCTTAAAACCAGAGACCGGGCAGTAGGTGAATTTGGTCCTTTGTCCCATTGATCTTTGTGCCAATAATTACCCTCCCAAACAGTACAACATTCAGCTATTTCCTATGAGTCCCAGCATCGTGGCCCAAACACATTTCCTGGCTTTCCCATTCCAGATTTTAGGGAAAAAAATCTTCCTGGTATTTTGATTTCAACCTTCCCCTCCCACATGTGACCCTTGAGCCAGGGCCTCAGTGCCTGGGGCTGGAGTTGCTGTACTTTGCTCTGGCCACTGGTACCTGTGGATGATGTGCTTGGTGTGACAGTGTGCTAAACCGCTGACCAGCTGGTGGAAAAGGCGCTGAGCCTCCCCTTCCCTCAGCCCCAGGTCCCGCTTGTTGATGGCGATCTTGTTAATGTGGTCCAGCAAGTCTCCTTTATATGCCAGCTCCAATACCAGGAACAGCCGGCTCGGGGAGCGAAAGGTCTCATACAGCTGGATCTGGGGGAGTAAGAGGAGCGAGAGGGACATTGCAGATCAGTACACGGGAAGGAAAGAGCAGGAAATGGAACAATATAAATTACATTCCTGAGGCACTTTTCATGTCAGAATGACGTCTCAAGGCGCTGGACAGTTAGGGATTTGGATCCTAGCTGAGATTTGGGATCAGGAGAAAGGGTAAGGGTAGGAGGTTTACCAAAGGCACGGTCGAAGAGGAGGGTCTTGAGAGGTGCCTTGAAGCCAAGAGGTGAATGGTGGGATGGATTTCCCAAAGGTGTGGGCTTTGGTGAAATGGTGAGGTTCAGAGAAGCTGAAAGCCAGACCGCCGGTAGTGGGGATGATAGGGAGGTTCAAGGGCTCGGCAGGATTTGAACACGAGTGAGAGGACCGTGAAATCGAGTCTGTATGGCCAGCATTGCCTTTACCCACCTGCCCATCACGGGGAATGGTGACATTGAAGAGTCCCTAAGACTCTGAGGGTCGACAATGGGAGCTTTTCAAAGTCCTGTGAGTTGTGAAACAAGCATTCGTTTCTGTGCCAATCACTGGCTGAAGGTCACAATTTCTCTGTCTGAAGCAAGCACCCCATTGTATGCTACTGAGTGCATGATAAACTCAGCACTTTTCATTTTTGTGTGACACTGCTAGACGCAATTGGCTACTAAGTTTTGCCCCAAAAATACACAGTCAATCCACTTTACAGTATATTCTGTGAAACACTTTGAGATGTCCCGACGATGTGATAAGGCGTTATATCAAATCATAGGATTATTATTATTATTGTTGAGAAGGGAAAATTTTGTGGCAGACAGCTCAGGTGTGAAAAGGCTAAAAGTCCTACCACATTGGGGTGCTTATAGGTAGCTTGTAAAGCATTGATCTCTCTGCTCAGGAATCTGCGGGACTGTTGGTAGGGATTCTGAGAGATATTCATAATTTTGATAGCGACCTAAGGAGAGAGGAGAAAGAACGAGAGATAGGACTTGAAATTTTTGATCAAACCTCCCTGATCTTTTCCATCAGATTTCAAATTGAATGCTCAATTTTTATTTGTTTGCATCAAAATGTCTCAAAGCTTTTTAACAACTAATAATTTTTCCCACCCAATGCACAGTCAATTTAGTTCACAGTTTGAAGCGCTTTGAGACATCTTGTAGACGTGATAATGCGCTATATCAACTGCAAGGTTTATTATTATTATTATCATCATCAGGTGCACTGACTGTTTTTGCATCTATTTTATTCTTCCAAGTCAGGAAGAATCATTTACCAGGACACCGGGAGAAACTCCCTTTTCTAACTTCATGGGATCATTGACAGCTACCTAAACGAACCTTAGATAAGCCATTAGTTTCAATGTCTCATCTGAAAGACACCAAATCTGATAATACATTGGAAGCTTCCCCAATACTCCACCGTACAAGCCTAGACTGTGAGCTCAACCTGGGGCTTGAACCCATACACCTCTGACCCAGAATCCAGAGCACAACTTGCCAAAGGCCGATAACTGACAATGATGGTTCTCACAGTCACTGGGGGCAGGCACTCAGCTCTTGTTAACCCAGCAAGCCAAAGCCCTAAAGGGTAGGGCCAGGCTTGCTAAACAGTGCTCTCAATGGTAGGCTATGCAGTTTTACAGACTGTAGTCACCCCGAAATGTGGAGTCCTGTAGCTCAGTGATAAGAGCACTCATCTGACAAAGAGAGAGACCTGGGTTCAATTCCAGGCACGGTGAAACCTTGGGCAAGTTTCCTTTCTCTGCATTCCTGATAATAATTCCTCACAGAAAAATAATAAACTGACCATTTCAATCCACGTATGTTGTGGGGCACTGCTATATGCAATTGACTCCAGCGTTTTGCCCACATATACACAGTTCACTTTACAGTGAACTGTAAATTCACTTTACAGTATTCTATGAAGCACTTTGAGATGTCTAGAAGATGTGAAAAGCGCTATATCAAAGTGTAAGGTTTATTATTATGATGATGATTATTATTAAGCAACACACACTTTGGGCTCCCCTCTTGCCAACCTGCGCCTAATACTCTCCAGAGTATAATAATAAACAGGATACATCTCTCCAGGGAGAGAGTGCGTATTCCATTCCTACAATCTATCTCTGGGATTTCCATGTGTAGTTGGGATGCATAGAATTCTCATCTTGGTTTGGAGATTCTTAATCACAGTGATGGGTTTTTTCATGTGTCCCTTGATACCCTGACTGTACAAATAATCTATCCATCTCAGTCTTGCGAATGTGAATGGATCCAGTAAGCTTCAGCTGAGCAAAAATAACCTCACTACAGCCAGTGGACAAACGGGCAGCAGGTTATGAAAAATCTTGCCACCTGCCCACATCAGAGCCAGTGGTTTGAGATTTGGTAGGAGACCTGAGAGTGGATGCCTATTGCTGGCTCCTGGACACTCACCATTTTGTTCTTCTTGTACTGGAGGTCAGAAGCCAGGCGGAAATTACGCCTGATTACATTCTGGGTTGGGATACCCAGGTAAACGCTGGAAAAGGCTCCCGTTCCAATCTTCTTGGAGGTCAACAGGTATCCGTGCTCCCTGCACTCCTTCACCTCGTCCACAGTGTCTGCCTCTGAGTACCTAGCTCTCATGCCCGTCATTGCCGGTGAACATTCAGAGCAGCCACAATGTGAAACGGAGAGAGAGGGAGAGAAAAAGCTCAACTTAACCCTGGCTAGCTCTTCATTTTTAAGAAATGGTGGCCATGAAACAAAATCATGATTGGGGGTTGGTCTTGAACTCCTGCCCTATCAATCCAGTGCTCAACGGGGTTTGGTTCACATCTGGTTCTGTTTGTCCTGGGATCTGAGCTGTGAGCTATGCATAAGACAAGTAGAAAGATACTGTAGAACCAGATGGTGTCTAACGTTCCACATTCCAGCCACGTTCTGTGATCTCACAGGTCTCGGCTCAATCACACTCAGTCCCTGTCTCTGAGAGACCCACTCGGTAAGACACATAGAAACAGGAGTAGGCCATTCAGTCCCTCAAGCCTGTTGCGCCATTCTTTAAAACCAGGGCTGATCTGTACCTCAACTCTCATTATCTGCCCTTGCCCAGTGTCCCTTGATACCCTAACGTAACAAATATCTATCCACCTCAGTCTTGAGAATGTGAATGGATCCAATAGCTTTAGACACAGGAGTTGTGACCCTCAACATCAACAAAACTACACTTGTATAGCACCTTTCATGTCTTCAGACCCGAGCTTAGGACAGGGTGGGGAGGGAAGGGGGGATTAGGAGGTTCCGATGGGTTCATCAAAGGAGGAGAGTCTTGAGGCGGGACTTGAAGGAGGCCAGGAAGGGGGCAAGACGGAGGGACTGTGGGATGGAGTTGCAGAGGTTGGGAGCAGAGTGGCTGAAGGCTCGCCCGCCAATGATGGGGTGGGTTGTTCACGAGACATGGAGCAGGCCAGAGCCTGCTGAGCGGAGGGGGCGGGCAGGTTGGTAAAGGGTTGTGAGAATTGGAAATCAACAACAACTTCGATTTATGTGGCACCCTCCACTCCGGTCGGCGTCTCAGAGCGCTTAAATCATGGGCAGAAACTGTGTTTGAAGCAAAAGGCGTGAATGTATTTAAGGAAATTAATAATATTAATCCTTGCATTTAATATAGCACTTTTCACGTCTTCTCGGCATCTCAAAAGCGGTTCACAGAATATACTGTGAATGTACTGTGCTAAGCAGCCAGTGATTAGCACAGATATGAATGCTATTTTCACAACTCACTGGACTTTGAAAAGCCCCCATATCCTCGACCCTCAGCACCTCTGTGACTAGTTATTTAACTCTTCATTGTCGCAAAACGGGGTCTCTTTGGAGACTCCAAGGCGACATGCTTGGCAACAGACCCTCTGTGTCAATCTCTGGTCCAGTTCCTGAGGCAGGTGGCTCTGTAGTGTTCCAGTGGACTGTTAATGGCAGCACAGGCCAGCTTGGCTCATCGGGCAGACTTCTTGGTGGCAAGGAGTCATCTCACTCAGTTCCTGTTAACGCTGGAAGCCAAAGCACTAATAAGTGGACTGGTCTTAGCTGGACAAGCAGCGGGAAAGCTTGCCCGACAGCAATATCAATGGCAAGCTACGCAGTTTTAGCTGGTTAGACACCAGTACTACCTGTAAAGTGGATTGACTTGGGCGAAACATGGCAGCCAGTTGCCAACAGCAGTGTTCCAGAAACATTCATGGAGTGAGTGACCAATTTTATGTTGGGGGGGGATTGTAAGCCAGGATACTGAGAGAGAGAAACTCACTTCTCTTTTCCAATAATGTCCCGGGATCTTTAACATTCATCTGAACAGGCACAGACAGCACCTCGGTGCAACGTTTCATCCAAAGGTGGTATCTCAAGCGCTCCAGAATGCTACCCCACGTGAAGGCCACTATATAAATGCAACTTGTTGTTCTTGTTGACAATGAAGGACACTCCTCGCATTGTATTGGGACGTCATCTTAGTCTATTTGATTCCAAGCCCCAATGTGGGGCCTGAACCCACAACCGTTTAACTCAGATATGAGAGCGCCTCTTTCAGGTATACCCTAAATCAAGTAGCATTGAAAGAGCTAAGTAACTAAACCAATGACTCACTTAGAGAAAAAAAATATTTGAGCAAGATTACAATATCTGAGTGAACAATGAAGAAGCAAGATAACAACAGTGAGCAACTGCTTATACAGCAATACTAACCCTATAGGCATGTGGTATTGACACCAAACAAAAAAACACAATGATCACATGAGTATTGGAGAAAAACATTTATATATTCTAACCAAAAAAACACAAGCATATGACTCAATACTGATGCGTGGAAAAAAGAAAATAAAGACCCAACAACTCGATGTAGTGGCGGTAAATCTAGGAGGCACGGTTCCTACGTGTGTTTACCTCTGTTTACCTAGCAGTAAGTAGGAACCTGGTTGTTAGTCAATGTGCCAAACAGACACAAGGAAATTTCCATGTGCAGATGGCATATGTATGTTTAACTGTCTGGTCTAGTTTGAATATTCTTCAGTATGGTAATGGGTTTCCATGTGTGTCAGACCCCAGGTTGACGAACAAATATCAGACAGATTAGTTAATGACAGTGAAATGAAAGAGCTACCCATTCCCATTCCCCTGCTTTTACCCCATAGTTTTGCACATTTTTCTTTTTTAATCCCTACCCAATTTTTGATAGATATTATCTATTCTGCTTCAACCACATTCCAGACAGTCACATCTATTTTGCCAATTATCTAAAACATGTGTCTTCTGCTTACCAACCCCACCTACCAGAGGAAACAATTTCTCCTTATTTTATCTATCAAAACCGTTCATGACAATGACAACATGGAGTAGATCAGAGGGAGCGGGCAGATTGATAGAGGTTGGCGGTCAGAGAGATAGGAGGGAGCAAGCCCAGGCCCGTACGCAGGATTTATAATGGGGGGGTGCGAATTGCTAGTGATGGGACCAACAATGGCCGGGGGCTTGGGGCTGCCACCAAGGGCCCCTGGCAGGGGTGAAGGGGGCAAAGCCCCCTCGAGGCTCCGACGTTTTAAACAGTTTGAGGTCTTATTTACAAACAAACAAACAACAAACAAAACTTACATTTATATAGCGCCTTTCACGTCGAGAGGACATCCAAGGCGCTGTACAGTTAGGTAGGACAAGAGCAGGGGGGGAAGGATCAGGGCAGGATGAAGAATAGTAGGAAAAGTAACTGTATATTAGTGGGCGAAACGTGGCAGCCAAATTGCGCACATTAATCGGTTTAGAAGATCCAATATGAACGGTAAATGTTTCATGTCCTTGGTTTTTAAGAGCATCATTATTTATTCAGTGTTTTTATTTTCCCAGGTAGTCCGTGTCTAAATCTTTTGGGAAGGTCGAATGTGTTCGCCGATAAAAGTAAACACGATTGTTGACACGATGATGTAAGGAATGTGAACGATAAAGTAAATTACAATCCAATTAAAACAATACAATGACGAATGCTTGATAAATGTATGCGTATAAGAGAAAATGATCATGAACTACGGATTGACAGTAATTAATAAGTTGTTCTGCAACATTTTTCTTTACATCATGGAGGTATTCTCAATATTTCCATGCTTTAACTGAATACATATATTGTGTTACTTGAGCACAAATACATATCTTATTGTTTTCCTAAGACTCAATTTCTTTCGGACTGTAATGAACAATAATGTAGGAGTAAAGTATGAATTATGTGCTCAGATATTCCAGTAAAGCAAATTTTATAAAAGACAAGAAAATATACAGAAACTGAAAATCAGTGTAAAACAGTTAATTCACACGTGTTACAAGCCTATTATCAGCATTATCCTGAAAATATCGTTGAACTGTGAGCAATAGTGTAGTTAGTTTTTATTTATTTATTTAGAATCACAACTAAAGGAAGTGACCCATCAAGCAATACTGATCTGAAGAAAAAATACTTGAATAAATAAGGGAGGGGAAATTAATTATTCAATAGCGTTCCATATTCGAGAGCCTTGGTTGCTTTGAAGCGAATACGTCAACCACTCTACCAATATCGATTTCCATGTTATAATTAATGTGCATTAACGCGAGTGCTGAAAGTCGTTCTTGCGTCATGCTTGCTCGTAGGTAGGTGTGTAATGTGCGTAAAGCACTTGCACTTCGTTCACATTCGCAACTTGTTGAAGGAATAGTGCAACACAATGTTAGAAGCACAGAGATATTAGGGAACATGTCATCATCACACTCCATCATTGCTGCTGCTGCCGTGGATGGACGTTGGTCAGAGGATAATGGTAGGAATCTGTGTTTCCATCTGAATAATTCTTGTGGGAACACTTCCGGTGAGTGCATATCTTCAGCGTATACTTCAACTACCTCTTCGAGTGATGGTACATCATCCCCACATAACACTGACGGGACTAACCCCAATAGCCTTGATGAAAGCACCGATAAATTGGAAAACTGAGTCAAGCTCAGAATGGATGTGGCTTAGGAATGGAATCGCAACGTTTCGACGATAGTGCTCCTCAGATGTAGCTTCAGGCACGTTACTACGCATGGTCTGCCGACCAACAGTCCGTGGCATTGATGGCATGACGTTGACAGCATTAGCCATTCTAACAGCTTGCTTATACGATCTTGAAAATTCGACTTCTATCTACATCATCGCAGAGCGCTTTGTATACCGCTTTCACGGTTGAGATCTCACTGTAGGCCTTGATGATGTCAACAGTCTCCCCTTGCAATTTTACTATTATGCCAGCGAGATGTGACAAGAAGTGATAGATCGTAAGAAATGTCACAATGAAGTCGAAGGAAGTGAGACTTGCCAACAGAGATGCTGCATCACAGCGACTCTTTGGATCCCAACTAGCTTCCCTAAAATCTATGCCACATGATTCGACGTTGGCACCATGAGCAATATTCTCCAATGCTGTAATGATGTAGATATATGCCTGATAGAAATGAGTATATGCCTCGTGTCTGGCAGCCCAGCCCATCGTGTCTTGCACAAGTCAAGAAGCCCCTTTCGATGTTTTGTTTCCTCTGGCAACTAATAATCGATTGCAGGAGACCATTGCGCTTTGGGCTTGCCAGGAAGAACCAACAGCATGCCTTTAGCTTGTCAATTGTGTTTCTTGTGCGGGGGAGGGAGCATGAATGCGCTATTACCAAGTTAAGGCAATGACCACTACAATGAACGTATACAGCTTTTGGTGACTGCTGTTTTATTCGTCGCTGAACACCAACATTATCACTTGACATGTTTGCAGCTCCGTCATAGCCTTGTCCACGGATGTTAGTAGCATCAAGGCCCGTCATCTTCAGAAAGTCCAAGATGGTACTAGCGATGACTTCACCGGTGATCCTTGGCAATTTAAGAAAAGACAGAAATTCCTCCCTGATATCTTTATTTCTGTCAACGAAACGGAAACAAAGGGCGAGCTCCTCTTTGTTGCTGCTAGTTACCTCATCAGCAAGTACACTAAACCATCGAGCAGCTTTGATTTCATCAATCAAATCACTGCGGATTATATCATGGCCGATGATTGTGATGATATTGTTCTGTATTCTAGGTGAGGTATATTTAGAATTCCTATTTGCGAGCCCAATACTAGCAAGGTGATGTCGAAGAACCTCGTCATGCTTCACAATCATCTGTAGGGCTGCCAGAAAGTTTCCCGGATTACCATTGTATTGTGTGACGTCACTCGTAACGGTGTTACTTTCCACGACTGTTTCATTATCTCCCCTACCTGCAATGCACTGACGTCCACAGAATAATACAGCTTCGGCAACTGTTCTTATGATATGTCGATTTCTTTCAATGTTTTTCTTCTTTTCATCGACCAAACGAATGTCTATCTTATGTTGTGGGTTCGCAACAGAGTCGCGCATTGATGCCGATCTAATCATAGAATTTACGTGATAATCATTTCGTTCATGTTCCTTCGCCTTCTCGTTTAGTTTGTAGAACATGGTAAAGGGTGTATTAACAAATGCCCCCATCCGTTTCCTCTCACTTGTTTGGACCATCAGTGAATGCAAAAGGCAGCATCTAATGAAGGACTGTAGACCATCCATTGGCTGTCCATAGTGCTATCCTATGGGAACCATTGCACGGTCACAGAACACGAGGTAGACCGGCCCTAACCTATATCGATACTCTGGAGCGCGATTTGGGTATTGGCAGGCGGGAGTTGTCAGGCTGCATGGAGAGAAGGGATCAGTGGAGAAGTGTGGTTGTCAATGCCCGAGTTCGCTCGATCAAATGATGATGAAACTATTTTTAGGCCAAATTCGTGCGACATTGATGTTTTTGGAATGTTTGGAATTGCTCCGGAAACGATTAAAAAAAAGTTGAACATGATATGAAGATTAATCTGGTTAAAAATAGCTTCACTCTGGGTACAAAATTGAATGTGAAATAAAGTAGCACTGTTTATTTTTGCAGTCATTTTTTTTTGCATGCCAGTGGACGTCTCTAAAAGCAATTTTTAATTACAGGAATACATTTTTAATAATATAAATCAAATGTGATAATCAAGACAAAACAAGAAACATGATATTTCAGAAACACGCCTATCAAAACTTAAGTCATTTTTACTTACATTTATCAGGTTAAAATATGATTTCAGCTTCCACAAAGTGGTGCTACCTTTTTATGTAGTGACTGTATACGGGATGATTTCCAATTGACACACCACGTAGACATAGGCGCTAAAGCATAGGCCTACGTCCATGAGTATTTTTTTTAAAGATAGGCATTCCCGTCCAGACACATAGAACTTTTTTGTTGGGTTCTCAAAAGCTTTAATTTCTCAGAAGCTTGTAAATATGTTGTCATTGTTTGCTAGCATTACAGTCACACCTCTCAAAACTTGAGTAATTTTTACTTACGGTGGTCAGATGAAACAATGATTTTAACTTCCAGAAGTGGTGCTACCTTTGCGGCTGTATACGGGATGATTTCCAAACGAGGATGGATTTGAGTCTTGGCGCGCGCCTATGTTTACGCGGTGAGTCACAGACTCGCCGCGTCATTGACTAGCGCGTCTATCGACGCGGTATGTTTTGGGTAGACGCCAATTCTGGTGTGCGAGTAATTTTATATTAATACTAAAACATTCAAAGATGTGTATTTATAAGTAATACATAGTTTTGAAGAATTAATTGTTACACAAATGCTCAATAAACTTACTTGGTATTTAAATTTGATTAAAATACAATTCCCTACCCCGGAAAATGTGGACCTTTTCTAATTTGGGGGGGTGCATACGCACCCGATGCACCCCCCCTGCGTACGGGCCTGAAGCCCATGGAAGGCCTTGAAAATGAGGACAAGGATCTTGAATTCTCGTGGAATGGGGAGCCAGTGGAGGCGGGTGAGGATGATGGGGTCACAGAGCCTGGTGCGGGAGAGGACATGAGCAGCAGAGTTTTGGATGATTGTGGAGTAGAGAGGTGGGGAGGCCAACAAAGAGAGAGTTGCATGGAAACCTAACTTTGAACACCTCTATTAAATCTTAACCTTCACTGCTCTAAAGAGAATAATCCCATCCCCACTAATCTCACCACATAACTAAAGTGCCCCATCTCAGGTATCATTATTTTATTTAATAAAGTGATACAGTTGGGCGCTATTGGTTGCCACGTTTCACCCACAAATATACATTCAATTGACTTTACAGAATAATCTGTGAAGCGCTTTGAGACATCTAGAAGACCCGAAAAGGTGCAATATCAAATACAAGGATTATTTTATTGTACTGCCACTAATGATGAAATATCCGAAAGTGCTTTGCAGAAATTGCTTTTGTTGGCAAATGCAGAGGCAATTTTGCACACATCATTGCACCCTCCAGTCATGAGGTGAATGACGATTTTATTCAGTGCATTTTGGGAGAGATACTGGGTCAAACTACTTTCTCTTTTCCAAGAATGTCATGGGATCGATGAAGCCCAACCGAATAGGCAGAACAACAACAACAACAAAATTACATTTATAGAACTCCTTTCACATCGGGAGGACGTCCCGAATCACTGAGCAATTAGGTCGGGACCCGAGGTGGTGAGTGGGGGGTGGTGGGGGGGGGTCAGAGTAGGGGTAAGGGGAAGGAGAGTAGGAGAGAAAGAGTTAGAAGGGGAGCAGAAGAGGAAGGTCTTAAGACCGGCCTTGAAGGAGGAAAGGGAGGAAGTGAGGCGAAAGAATTGCGGGATGGAGTTCCATAGTGTGGGAGCAGAGAGGCTGAAACCCCGTAGGGGTTAGTAGGGCGGTTAGGGTGGAGGACGCGCAGCAGGCTGATCGGGAGACAGCAGGTTCGGAGAGATAGACGGGTCAAGACCGTGAATGGCCTTGAAGGTGAGGATGAGGATCTTGAATTCAAAGAGACCTCAGTTTCGTCCAAAGGCCATTATCTTTGACAATGCAATGCTTCTCCAGTGCTGCACAACAATGTCACAAGGTTCCTACCAACCACCCAGTGAGGGCTCAAGCCTTGCGCTTTAGCCCACAAATATAGTCAATTTACTTTACAGTACATTCTGTGAAGCGCTTTGAGACGTCGATAAGATGTGAAAAGCGCTATATCAAATGCAAGCATTATTATTATTATAAACCTGCTTGTCGGATATCCAACAATGTACTTGTGATTATTCTTGGGAGGGCGGGGTAAGATGAACTGGTTCCAAGGTGACCTGTTTGCTAACGGCATGTCAGAATTGAGACAGCCCTCTTTGGCAGTCTCTAGTCCAGTTCCCAAGCATTGGGAACCCTAGTGTAGGCACTTGCCAACCTTGTTGCATATTGCTTTAATGACATCAGTGGCAATTGAATATGGATGAAGCAAGTATAAAAGGATTCTGGGAAGAATGACTTGCAGATTTGAAACAAAGTGTAAATGAGGTAGATTTGAAAGAGGTTAACTTGTAAAGTTTGAATTGAAAAACGGAGTGAATCTCCATTATGTTTTGCGGATTAAACAACATTAGAAACCTGTATCTAATACTCATCTGATAAGCGGAATGGGTCCCTCCAGGGAAGAGAGCTCTCATTCCATTCCTGTAAAGTACTCTCTGGAATTTGCATGTGTATGTGGAATTCTCGACTCTTTTAAGATGCTTGGTTTGGAGACTCTTTAAGAGTGATGATAGGTTTGCTTGTGTATCAGAAACCCGGATGAGCAAAAGATAAATCATAACACGGGCCTTGAACCCATAACGTATACAGTCAATTCACTTTACAGTGTTTCCTGAGAAGCGCTTTGAGATGACTCGAAGACGCGATAAGGAGGTATATCAACAACAACAGCTTGGATTTATATCGCGCCCTCCACGCTGACTGGCATCCAGAGCGCTTCAAATGCAACAGTAGTACTCATTATTATATTCTCGGGAACAGTGGTAGATAATCCACAAACATGAATAGGGAATGAAAGAGATCCAGACAAATCTAACGTAATTGATGAGAATGCCAGAGGAAATAGGGAACATGTAAAAGGGAGTGAAAGCTGCGCCCCACAGACTGGATCAGGCTGCCAGTGTCAAAGATGGCGACTGGCCGGCTCCAATGGTCACAGAAGCGATGTGCACATGCGTGCAGATTATCCTGCCAGCGTAGGCTTCACGTGATAGGAGCCACATGATCTGGCGCTGCTCCGCGTCACTCGGAGGCCAGGAAGGGCAACAGACGGACTTCCAGGCGGAGAGACAGACTCCCAGGTACAGACGGAGAGACCAGACTCCCAGATACAGGCTGAGAGACAGGCTGCCAGGTACAGGCTGAGAGACAGACTCCCAGATACAGGCTGAGACAGACTGCCAGGTACAGGCTGAGAGACAGACTGCCAGGTACAGGCTGAGAGACAGGCTGCCAGGTACAGGCTGAGAGACAGGCCGCCAGGTACAGGCTGAGACAGGCTGCCAGGTACAGGCTGAGAGACAGGCTGCCAGGTACAGGCTGAGAGACAGGCTGCCAGGTACAGGCTGAGAGACAGGCTGCCAGGTACAGGCTGAGAGACAGACTCCCAGATACAGGCTGAGACAGGCTGCCAGGTACAGGCGAAGAGACAGACTGCCAGGTACAGGCTGAGAGACAGACTGCCAGGTACAGACTGAGACAGGCTGCCAGGTACAGGCTGAGACAGGCTGCCAGGTACAGGCTGAGACAGGCCGCCAGGTACAGGCTGAGAGACAGACTCCCAGATACAGGCTGAGACAGGCTGCCAGGTACAGGCTGAGACAGGCTGCCAGGTACAGGCGGAGAGACAGGCTGCCAGGTACAGGCTGAGACAGGCTGCCAGGTACAGGCTGAGAGACAGACTCCCAGGTACAGGCGGAGAGACAGACTGCCAGGTACAGACTGAGACAGGCTGCCAGGTACAGGCTGAGACAGGCTGCCAGGTACAGGCTGAGACAGGCTGCCAGGTACAGGCTGAGACAGGCTGCCAGGTACAGGCTGAGAGACAGACTGCCAGGTACAGGCGGAGAGACAGGCTGCCAGGTACAGGCGAAGAGACAGGCTGCCAGGTACAGGCGAAGAGACAGGCTGCCAGGTACAGGCGAAGAGACAGGCTGCCAGGTACAGGCGAAGAGACAGGCTGCCAGGTACAGGCGAAGAGACAGGCTGCCAGGTACAGGCGAAGAGACAGGCTGCCAGGTACAGGCGAAGAGACAGGCTGCCAGGGACAGGCTGAGAGGCAGACTCCCTGGGACAGGCTGAGCAATGGGTTAAGCTGAGAGACAGATACTCCATGGCCTCGCCCTACCTTTGTGACCTCCTAACTCCTTACCAACCTGCCCGCCCCCTCCGCTCAGCGGGCTCCAGCCTGCTCCATATACCCTGACCCACCCACCTCACCATCGACAGGCGAGCCTTCAGCCACTCTGCCTCAATCTCTGGAATTCCATCCCGCAATCCCTCTGCCTCGCCCCCCTCCCTGGCCTCCTTCAAGAGCCGCCTCAAGACCCTCCTCTTCTAAAGTCCCATCGGTCACCCCAAATCCACTCCTTTCACTCCCCCTCCCCAATCCTGACCCCCAGCTCGGGTCTGAAACACTGACTGTCCAGCGCTTTGGGACGTCCTCCTAACGTGAAAGGTGCTATACAAGTGTAATTGTTATTGTTGTAGGGACAGGCTCAGGGACAGAGACGGGCTGAGAGACATAGACTGGGGACAGATGGAGACAGGGACAGGCTTTGTGAGACAGGTACAGGCCAATTACATTAGCCAAAAGTGCTGTCGAAGAGGAGGGCTTGAGATGTGAAGGAGGCAAGCGAGGGGACTGGGGTGGAGATCCAACGGGTGGGGGCAGAGTGGCCGAAGGCACAACCGTCAATGGTGGGATGGCAGGGTGGGGGATATGGAGCAGGCCGGAGCCCGCGGAGGGGTAGGTATGGAGTTTGCATGTCACAGAGGAGACAGAAGGAGACGGTAGACTAGTGTAGTTTGAGTGATGTGTCACTAGTGCTGAGAATGGTGTCCTGACAAGTGATCTAATGTTTGCATTTACCTTGCAGATCTGGGGAGAACTGGAGGAGGCTGAATTCTCAGTTAAAACATGCCTAAAGCTGGTATCCTAACGTGACCATTTCCTGAGACATCTGGCGGGACATAGAAGCGAGGAGCAGCCACAGCACCAGAGGCAGGGCAGGGACCTCTCCTCGGATACACTACAACATCCAGCTTCCGATCCCAGAATCAGCTTCTGAACTGAGTAGTGTGACTAGGAAACAATATCCCTGGGATGTGATGAGCTGATAAAATGGGGACCAGTAATATAGAAGGTGAGTGATCAAGCTCATTGCTGTCTGGAGTGTGATTTGTCCACTATGATAATTATTATAATCCAAGCATTTGTCATGTCTGCTAAACATCTAAAAGCCCTTCACAGAATAATAATAATCTTTGCATCAGATATAGGGCTTTTCACATCTTCTAGACATCTCAAAGAGCTTCATAGCATACACTGTAAAGTGAATTGACTGAGTATTTGTGGGCACAAACGCGGCAGCCAATTGTGCACAGCAGTGTCCCACAAACAATCATGGATTGATATGACCAATTCTTTATTTTTTTCAAGGGATTATTGTTAGGCTTGTGGAGTAAGGAAATTTACCCCACGTTTTGCCCTTGCCAGCGCCTTGGGATGTCCTCCTGGTGTGAAAGGCGCTATACAAGTATAATTTTGTTGTCTGAACTCGAACCCACATCTCTCAAATGTAAGACGAGTGCTCTAACCACTGAGCTACAGGACTCCACAATATACTGTAAAGTGAATTGACTGTATATTTTTGTGGGAGAAAAGTGGCAGCTAATTGTGCACAGCAGTGTCTCACAAACAGTCGTGGATTATTAATATTATTTTGGAGGGATTATTACCCTCCGAAAAGTAATCCAGCAAACGATTAACAATCAGACTGCACCTTACCACTGGGTAACCAGAGCTTCCATGGCTGATTGTGGGACCCTGCTGTGTAGAATTAGTTGCCGCGTTACACTCACAAAATGCACAGTCAATCCATGTTATGATATGTCTGTGAAGCGCTTTGTGTTATCTGGATGATGTAAATGGCGCTCTATCAAATATGAAATGCAAGAATTATTAAAATGTTCTCTCTTTCTCTCAGCTTTCTCTGTGGCCCTGATAGACGCAGCCAATGATAAGGATGAAAGGGTTCGGCAGCAGGTCTCACAAGCCCTGTGTGAGCTGGGATTCCACCACCCCAAGGTCGTCCTCATGGCCTCTCATGATTACCTCCTGAAGCACAGTAAGGTATGTGTGAGGCAGTGCAGGGCGGCTCTTTCAGTGCTCTTCATTCAAAGCTAACGTACATAGGAAAATGTAGCAGTGGAGTCAACCTCTCCAGTCTTTCTGGTCCATCCCATTGACAAGTCCCATCTCCCATTCCCCCTTCCCAACCCCTTTACCTGAGACTCCAGTGTACAACAACAAATGACATTTACACAGTGCCTTTCATGTCGGGAGGAAGGTGGAGCATGGGGCAGGGGCGGAGGGCGGGGAGGATAGGGGCATCAAGGTGGCCAAATGTGTGGTCCAAGAGGAGTCTTGAGACGTGCTTTGATGGAGACAAGGGAGTAGAGTGGATACGTCTCAATGACCTGTTAAGGAGTTATATCAAATGCAAGGGTTATTGTTGTTATTGGATGTTAAAGATCACATGCCAGGCTGGGGTGGAAGGATGATGGCAGATAGGATGTGACTCTACTGGGATGTGGAGTTCTCCCAGCCACACTTGACCAGAGATTCCTGTTGCTTCCCAGCTGGTGCAAGTGCACCGTGTCCTGGTGTTGCAGAGCATGGAGGCCATGGTGAAGCACACCATCACTCAGCTGGACCAGCCGCTCGCCAGGAAGATCATCACTCTGGCCTCCGGGGAGCTCACCAGATCAAAGGTAGGTGTGCGGGGCTCAGTGGCTCCTCAGAGTGTGTATGTACAGTGTAGAGCTTTACTGTATCTCTAACCCTGATCTGGGAGTGTGTGTGGATGGTGTAATGGGAACTTTACTGTGTCTCTAACCCTGTCATGGTACTGTGGATGGACAGTGTAGAAGGAGTTTCACTCTGTCTCTTAACGTGACTTGGGAATGTGGACGGATGGTGTTGAGGGAGCTTTACTCCTGCGGGGAGGGGTGGGGAATCAATGGGGATCATTTTGCAGTCTTAGAGTCTAATGATGTGTAATGGCAAGAACGAGTGATGATGTCATGTGCTGCAAATGGAAGGAGGAGATGGATAGATTTATGGACAGGTGAAAGATTGAAGAGGTGGCAGGAAGTTAGAATGGGCTGAATGGCTTCCTACTGATGCTAAGTTCCCAACGTTGATCGTCTAAATTTCCTGTTGCACAGGAAGTGATTCCTGATTGGCAGGAGGCGGCCAGTGACCTACTAGTTGCCCTGGGCTGCAGGTTCATCAACGAGGTGATGGAAGAGGTCCTGCAGAAGTTCCAGCCTGGCATTCTCCCTCATTTCTTTGTGGTTCGCACCCTGGCTAACCTCTCCGTCGCTAATGGTAAGAGATCTGTTAAACATTTAGAATATTACAGCATAGAAAGGAGGCCGTTCGGCCCTTCGTGCCTATGCCGACTTTTTGAAACAGCTACCCAAAAGGACGGGACCTTTGGATTTTGATGTCTCGCCCCAAGGATAGTACCTCTGACAATGTAGGGCTCTCCTCTACCCCACCCCACCCTGCTATGTAGCTGGAGTATCAATCCAGATTGTCATCTCAACCTCTCCCAATATGTGGCCTGAACCCACAACCTTCCTTTGAGCTGATGAGAGGTGTCAAACGAGTGCGCGGCTGACTGAGCCAAAAATACTCACTAAAAGAGCCCATGAAACTGTGCGAGTCCCTCCTCCTTTAGCTCCTCCATCATCTCTTCCGATCCAGGAAAGGCGGAGATTGGAATGATCTGAAAGCTTCACATCCTCTCCCATTCTCTCCAATTTGGTTGCCACGTTTCGCCCACAAATATACAGTCGATTTTCCTGCTCTCCTTCCCCCTACCCCAACCCCTCCCCTCGCCTTCGAAGCCCTTCGCAACCTTGCCACCAACCTCCCTGCCTTTGAGACCTGCTGACTCAGTGTGGACCTGCCTGCCCCACCAACCATTGGAACTTCATCCCACTGTCTAACACTTCCCTCTCTTGCCTCCTTCAAGACCCTCCTCTTTGACCCAGACTTCAGTCCATTTCCCACTCCCTGCCCTCCACCCCTCCTAATCCCAACCCTCAGATCAGGTGCAAATCCTCATCTGTCCAACGCAGTGGGTCGTCCTCCCGAAGTAAACAGACTATGTAAATGTAATTGGTTGTTGTTGTCATTTCCTCTTTAAATGCCTTTGTATAATTCTTTCTTCCATCTCCGTTGCTGGTGGGTGGGTGCTCTGCACACATGTCAGTCACACACTGACTATAATGATTGTTTCCTGTTGGCAGTGTATGGAATGGTGCCCTTCCTGACCGCGATCCTGGGCACCATGCTGCCCATGCTGGGTATTGCCAGGCAGGACAACATGAAATCCATTTTTACTATTGGTAAGAACACTGACCGTCAAGGTCTCACACACCACTCCCCACACTGAATAACCCATTTTATAGAGACTTCGGTTTAACGTCTTTCCCTGTGTCCCTCTGGCTTGCCCTCTTCCTTCCCCATTTTCAGATCGCGCATGAAGATCTTCCTCTTTGACCTAGGGTCGCCTACCCCCATTCCTCCACCGCTCAGGGTTGTACTCTACGACTCAAAGTATATAAATTTATATGGAGTATTATATAAATGCAAGTTGTTGTTGTCTCTAACCACTAGGCTACAGTGGAGTCCCGTAGCTTAGTGCTCAGAGCAAGCGAGTGGACCTGGGCATGGCTAAACGTTGGACAAGTTTCCTTACTCCACATGCCTCTGTGTACCTAACAATAATCAGGAACCCGGTTGTTAAGTCAATTGGAGCTCCTGTAGCTTAGTGGTTAGAACATTTGTCTTGCAAGCTGGGGAGACCAAGCTGGGGAGACCTGTATTCGAATCCAGGAAGGTCAGGGCGAAACGCGTTGGGCAAGTTTCCTTACTCCACACGCCTAATAATAATCTGTCCAAAAAAACCACAATAATAAAATTGGTCATTTCAATCCACGACTGTTTGTGGGACACTGCTGTGCGCAATTGGCTGCAGCAATTCACCCACAAATATACAGTCAATTCACTTTACAGTATATTCTGTGAAGCGCTTTGGGACGCCGATAAGATGTGAAAAGCGCTATATCAAATGCAGGGAATATTATTATTTTTAATTGGAGGATCGCTTTTCCGGGTGTAATAATCCCTTCCATTTGATTAGTGACTTTCACATCAGGAGGACATCTCAAGGCGTTGGGAGAAACATGTTAGAAGAAAGATAATAATAATAATCCTTGCATTTGTTATAGCGCTTTTCACGTCTTCTACGTCTCAAAGCGCTTCACAGAATATACCGTAAAGTGAATTGAGTGTATGTATTTTTGTGGGCGAAACACAGCAGCCAAATGTGCACAGCAGTGTCCCACAAACAGTCATGGATTGAGATGACCAATTTATTATTGTTTTGTTCTTGAGGTAGTGTTGAGGGGAGAGAGAGGCGGGAGGGGTTAAGCTTAGATTTCCAAGGATGTGTGGGTGAGTAGATACAGTGCACAGGAAAGATTGGGAAAGCTCCAGCTTGTTAAGAAGTTAAGAAAGGATCAAATGTGGATGTTCATGAACTGTTTCCATTTGTTGTTGAGTCTACAAACTAAATACTGTAGTCTACAAACTAAATATGCGAGTCAGCAACAGATCTAACAGATCTAACAGGGAGTTTAGGAGGAATTACTTCACACAGACGGTTGAGAATGTGTGACTCACTGCTGGAAGCTGTAGTTGAACCAAAAATGATTGAGCAACCCGAATGAGAACACAAGGGGAGAGGAAATGGAGGAAACGAGGAGAGTGATGAGGAGAGATGGAACATACCTGGTGGGCTGAATGGCCTGTTTGAATATTGACGATCTATTCTATTCTATGGTAGTGCTGTTGTCTGCACTGTATTGTCTCCACAGTGTCAGGAACAGCCTCACCATACCAGTCACACTCTATGTAACATCCAGCTGATCGCCAGTGAGATCCGAAGTGGAGAGGATGCTGCGATGGTGGCTATATAATTTTGTGCCAAACTGTGGGTGGATACTCCTGGGCATAACTTAATAGTGTATGTGTAATTGCTGCAGATGTGATCTAAAGTGTTTGATCGATATTGGCTGTGTAACACATGTGACAGCCCTGGATGTGATCCAACAGCTCTGGATCTCCCTTCCTCACTCCCTTCCTCACTCCCTTCGCCTCGCCCCCTCTCTTCCTAGTTTCACATCTCAGCTGAAGACCTTTCTTTTTTACCGCCTTCGGTCACCTTTTTACCTCTCCCCCTGGCTCGGGCCTGGGATCTGTTATTGTGAAGCGCTCTGAGACGCCGTCCGGCATGGAGGGCGCTATATAAATAGAAGTTGTTGTTGTTGATTGAAATGGGTGGGGTGGGGCACGCATGGTTGCTGTGACTGTGATTGACACTGTTGTGTGTGATCGCAGCACTGGGCCAATTCAGCGAAGCTATCCTAGAGTATCTGGCCAACCTGGACAAGGCTCCGGATCCCTCCGTCAGGAAGGACGCCTTCTCCGGCGAGATCTACGCGGCCTACGAGGTGCTCTTCAACCAGTGGCTGCAGCACAAGGAGCCCAAGGTAACGGGACCTCAGGGAGTGTGTGTGGGACGGGGTATCACCATGCTCGAGTATCCAAACCCAGCTGAGAATTACACCTACAAAGGGAAATTTCCCTGCTACTGGAATGGATTGAGCACGCTCTCCATGGAGGGACGCAACCTCTGTACTTCCTAATTCCCGAGAATATTAGGTCAGGCTCGTAAGAGATGAGGCTTGGGAAGTGTGCATTGGGGTAACTGCTGGAGTCTTAACTAGCCTAAACTGTATAACTGGCTATTGAGAGCACTGCCTGGCCAAGCTTTCGTGCTACTTGTCTAGGTAGGACCACCCTACCCATTCGTGAGGGCTTTGGCTTGAAGGATTAACAGGAGCTGAAGTGGGAGGATTCCCTGTCCCCAGTGATTGGGCTGCCCTTCTAGGTCCTGCTGATGAGCTGTCATCACCAGTGAGAGCCCTGGATATACTGCGGACCCGACTGGCACTTAGGAACCAGCCCCATCCCTAGTTCAGTGTGGAGACCGAGAGACACATAGCTCATAGAGTTGGTAGTGGTGGGTATCTGGGGGAAAGTTGGGGAGGGACACGCTGTACCTAATGTGTGTTGCAATTTTTTCCCCCCCCCATCCCAACTAGCTGAGGACCAGTGTGGTGGATGCACTGGGACAAATGTCTCACCTGATGCCCCATGATAAGCTGGAGGAGCAGCTGCCGAAGCTGATCCCGGGAATCCTGTCCCTGTATCGCAAACACCCAGAGCACTTCCACTTCACACAGGTATCGTAACTCCCCCCCGCCCCCCCCCCCCCCTCCCACACACACACACAGGTACAGTAACTCTTCCCCCCCCCCCCACCCACCACACACAAGTACAGTAACTCTCTCCCCCACCTCACATACCCCCACACACAACAAAATTACATTCGTATAGCGTCTTTCACATTGGGAGGACTTCCCAAGGTGCTGGACAGTCAGTGTTTCGGGTCCGAGCTGGGGTTAGGGAATGTGGAGGGAAGGGAGGGGAAGGTGGGTGACTGATGGCACAGATGAAAAGGAGAGTCTTGAGGCAGGATTTGAAGGAGGCTAGGTAGGGAGCGAGGAGGAGGGATTACGGAATAGAATTCCAAAGGGTGTGGGCAGAGAGGCTGAAGACTCGCCCGCCAATGGTGGGGCTGGTGAGTCGGGGGACATGGAGCAGGCCAGAGCTTGCTGAGCAGACGGAGCTGGCAGGTTGGGTTGGTAGGGGATTAGGAGGTCGCAGAGGCAGGATGGGGCAAGACCATGGAGGGTACACACACAGACACGAGTACTATAACTGTTCCCCGCCCCCTCCCCCCACACACAAACAGGTGCTGTAATCCACACACTGCTACCCCCCATAGCAGTGGAGCTAACTGTCACTGTGTTGTGTGTTTGCTCAGAGTCTGTGCCACGTTCTGGATGCTTCAGTGGCGATGGTTAGCCGAGTGCTGGAGAGCCAGATGGATGGACTACTCAATGTGCTCCACCCCCAGGTAGGAGCATATGTGTGTGCGTGGTGTGGGGGGGGAGCATAAATTCATTCTAATTTTGTCATTCAATCCACAGCTATTTGTAGGACACGGCCAGCCCATAAAACACACAGCCGCCACACTTTACAGTATATTCTGTGAGACGCTATAAGGCGCTATATCAAATGCAAGAATTATTATTTTAGGATACATGAGGCATTTGGAAAACATTCTGGCCTCTGAATCCATCTGAAGGTTGTGGGTTCAAGTCAGCTTGTTGAAACTTTGTGCTCACAGTCCAGGTTGACATTGCAGCGCAGGACTGGGGTGGGGAGGGGACTGAGAGCGCGGCATTGTCGGAGCTGGCGTACTTCGGATGAGACATTCAGGTGGACGATAAACATCCCGCGGTGCTATTGGAAAAGAGATGGGAGTTTCTCCCTCCCGCTGTCCTGTCCTGAAAATTTGGTGACTCGCATTGTTGTGGTTATTTGTAGGACGTTGCGGTGTGCAAATTGGCTGCCGCGTTCACCTACCAAATACACACTCACTTGACAGTGAATCCTGTGAAACCCTTCGGGACGTCCTCCCATCCAGCGTGAAAGGCGCTGGTCCCAAATGTCAGGATGATTATTATTGTCTGAGGTGGTGTCCTGGGATGAGATGTTCTCTACAGCCATATGTGGTAGGGGAGCAGGGGATTGCTGCTGGTGCCCTGGCTGGATGGATGACCTGCTTTGTTTGTTGGCTGTCGGGGTGACCGAGCGAGCGCTGTGCATCTTGTGTTGCAGATCTGTGCCCCAGTGGATTACAGGAACCACACAGCTGTGAAGAACCACAACGAAGTGCTTCGCTGCTTCACTGTGCTTGGTGAGGAATGAGAGGGGACCCCCACCCACTCCCTCTGGTCTGTCCGTCTTACACCCAACCCCCACCGCCTGTCATGTGGAGTCCTGTAGCTCAGTGGTTACAGTACTTGCCTTACAAGCGTGAGACCTGTGTTTCGAATCCAGGCAGGTCAGAGCGAAACCTTGGGCAAGTTTCCTTACTCCACACGTCTAAAAATAATCCGCCCCCCCAAAAAAAAGCAATAATAAAATTGGTCATTTCAATCCACAACTGTTTTTGGGGACGCTGCTGTGCACAATTGGCTGTCGCGTTTGCGCAATTGGCTGTCGCGTTTTGCCCATAAATATATAGTCAATGTGCCTGGGAAGGGTTAGTTGCTGGTTAGTTGCTGGTGTGGGGAGCTGACTGATGTTCTCTCTCTGGTAGCCCGCGCCTTCCCAGACAGGCTGGTGATGTTCCTGCTGCAGAAACTGGAGAGTCACAGTGAGCGAGTGCGGATCGGGACCCTGACTGTGCTCAAACACCTCATCAACTCCTCCGGTACATTCCCCCCACCAGCCTCTTGAGCTCCCAAACCACAAACCACACCCCCGTCCCCCTCTTTTACGTCCAGAGTCCTATAGGTCAGTAGTTAGAACACTAGACTTACATGCGAGAGACATGGGTTCGATTCCTGGCAGGTCAGGGCAAAACCCTGGGCACGTTTCCTTACTCCACCTGATGATACCTGATGATAATTCCACAAATTGTTTTTAAAAAATTGTCATTTCAATCCACGACTGTTTGTGGGACACTGCTGTGCACAATTGGCTACCGCGTTTTGCCCACCAACATACAGTCAAATCACTTAATACAGTGTGGATTATTATTATTGTCATTAAAAGACACAGAATAACCCACCGCCCCCCACATGTTCAAATCTCTTCATGCGCTCG
Organism: Hydrolagus colliei; assembly: GCA_035084275.1. NCBI lineage: Eukaryota > Metazoa > Chordata > Chondrichthyes > Chimaeriformes > Chimaeridae > Hydrolagus > Hydrolagus colliei. The sequence goes on along the minus strand of CM068743.1, from coordinate 33,971,501 downwards.
GCTGGCTCTGGCCTCCTCTGTCCACGCCACCATCGGTGGCAGTGCCTTCAATCACTGCGCCCCAATACTCTGGAACTGTCTCTCTCCATCCCCCCACCTTCAAATCCCTCCTCCCTCCCCACCTTGAAATCCCACCTGAAGACCTTCCCTTTTGATCATTCTTATGGTCACCTCCTCCCTCCTCCCTTCATTCTCTGCCACTGTCAAGTGCTCTGGAACGCTATACTGTGTGTTGTTGAAAGTCGCTGTTTTGATAATCTTGGCTTTGTAATGATTGTTAGGGTGGGATTCATTGTCATGTGGGCTGGGCTGGGGCCGGGGGGAGGGTGGAGGGGAGGAGGGCGGGGATGGTGGACAGGCCACTCAGATAGGTTGAAAGTTCTTCAACTTGAGCGCCTGCTGCGCTTGCTCTCCCCACAGCCCCTCAACTGGAGAGCAAGAAACCACTGATCCTGTCCGGCATCAAAGTGCCCCTTCAGGACACCAACAACAAGGTGAGCAGTGACCGCACCTCCACCCACACTGACCACCTGTCATGTCGGGCACGTTGACATGTTCATCATCTTCGGGATCATGTGTCTCGAGTCCTGTAACTCAGTGGGTTAGAGCACTCACC